>CAUHTR010000059.1:0-166177 GCA_959609185.1 Schmidtea polychroa
AAAATTAAATACCCCCAATTGGAAAGAGCGATAAAAGTCCAGGAAAATTGTCATTGAAATACATTCGAAGCATAATCAGCCATTTTATTGTTTCAATAATTTGCTAGTTTGCTGACAGGCTTGTAGTCCTCAACCTGATTGGTTGCTCATCCTCATAAACCAATGTAATGCACATTAATTTTTGTTTTCCAAAAAATCCGTAACAGCACAAACTTACCGGTGTGCATAAATTTAATGTTCCGAGTGTTGAGATTTTGCTCTGGCAGAAAATTTTGGATGGATTGGATTGTGTGCTCTCGCCGGTTACGTGGTTATTGTGTGTGTAAGTACCGGCAATTCCGGTGTGCGAATTTGTGTGACATGACATGTCACAACTTGTCACAACAAGTCTAATTTGTAATTGACTACGATGTATGCCAGTCTAAATTTTCTCATGAAATCAATGGACAAATTTTCATTTTGATTGAGAGACCACTCGAGAACGGCGCTGGTGGATTAGGCCACAATTTATCTGCCAATCAAGTAGGCGGTCCATTTGATGTGTACTTAAATGTCGGAGGAGACGCAGTGATGCGCAACGCGCGATTTGACTCAAGGGCGTGTTCAGACGCGCATTTGAGCACTACCAGAGTGTATCAATGATGATGGCAGAGTGAACGGAATGTTGATGGTTTTACATTGCGGTGTCGGTTGGTGTGTGTGTCGGTGGTTCTACATGTATTGGTTTTCTACGTTCATGAAAATCAGACAATCAGAAACGAGATGTGTTACAGTTATTTATTTTTCGATTTTAGATTTCATTTCTTTTAGATTTGGATTGTTGCTGTAATGTTCAGATGAAATTGAAATGATATAAGATTAACAAAACGAAAATGGAATACGTTTTTATCGATTTTAACATGTCTATCAGTTGGAATAATAATTCGAACATTTACTTTTGAAAATGATGCTGGAAATTTGATTAGTTCTTCGATTCATTGTAATTTCTCTCGGTTCGTTTCGTTGCTTTTGTCGATGTCAAATAAAACTTTGAGCGACTATCAAATCTTACATGAAAAACCATCAATGAATATCCATTTGAATTTTTCCAACATCAAATCCATCATTGCGTTGATAGTCAGTTTAATTTTCTGATATTCTGGATTTAGGTGTAGTTAGTGAAGGTATGTAATCTCGGTAATGTACTCATTAACCCAAAGCGCATTTAATTGTCATAAATGAGACATTCATTTGGCTTTGTCAAATGGGCTTTGTTTTGGATTCAGTTAGTTTTGGGATTTTTTGTAAAAATAATGAATAAAGAAGATATTTATTTATTTATTCTAATGTACATTAAAATTTTTCATAGTTTATCTAAAATATCAAGAATTTAGGGAAGAATCTTTAATATGATTATTTATATGATCAAATGATAATCAAATGCCGGTTGGTGTATCGGCTTCTGTTAGACCATAAATTTATTCCAGTAGATTGTTTCTTTATTTTCAAGAGAGCGACTTTTCAGTAAAGTATAGTTGGAATGGTTATATATATATATATATATATATATATATATATATATATATATATATATATATATATATATATATATATATATATATATATATTTTTTTTGATTTTATGGACTTTACTAATTAAATCAAGTATGTTTTATAAGTATTTTAAAATTCAGTTTTTAATAAAATTATGTATGGCTTTCTATTTTTGATTCAATTGGTTAAAATAAAACAGAAAATTGTCAAATTTGCATGCATGAAAATGATTATTAATTATGTTACTATGGCATTTTGTACTTGTATATAAATTTATATGTACTTAAATAATTATTGTTAGACAGTAATGGGATAATCAATGTATTAATAAATCATGTCCACTGGTCAGAACCATCAATTTTATCTGGTGTTATTAATCTCAGGATAGTGGTAATTTTAAAATTTTTATATATGCGTGAAATATTCCATTCTAAATTCGTGTGTTGGATAAGTGGTGTTGATTTATGCGTCTTAGTAATTGACTTGACTCTATATGTTTGTCTGCCTTGTCTGTAATAAAATATCACAAGTGTCCTAAACAACTGTAGTGGAATTTCTATTCTAAAATGTTAGTAGATTTTATTTATGGTGCCGATTCGTGATAATCATGGCCATCCGCCATGGATTTGATGATTCTTTCGTTGTCAGCAATGGCCATTCCATATAGATTTTATAAAATGTCTGAAGTTTAAATGAAAAGCTTACACATTTGGCTATGAATTTCTCGAAATGAAATAGTCGATTCTGATGAGGCTACAGACGTCCTCGTACATTTTTTGTTAAATTACTTAATTTTAAATTGAGGAATTTTAGCTAATTAAACGTCCTTGTTGAATCAATATCCTGTTGCATGTATCTGTGTTGCATGTTGCTGTGTTTGTGCGTGCTTGTTTATAATATATATATTATTAACATCGATTTTGTTTCCTATTTTGTATAGTATAATGGCCAATTTAATTTCACATTGCTAATTCGGTGCCACATCTGGCTATGACACACGCACATTTATTATAGGTAAGCCAAGGTTTATATTGTAAAAACCCAGATCAGTGCCCATTCGATGGTGATCGGTTGCCGGTCGGTGTAATTATTTACAAATTATGATGATAGTAAGGACGAAAGGGCGGGTGACATCGTACATCCGAAGAGTATGTAGATACACTGGTAAGACAAGACACTTACAACTATAAGTTTTTACAAATATATTTCGGTTGGTGTGCATTTTGGCAATGATTTTGATTGACACGCTTCTATACATCGAGTGCTCGTGATTAGAGCTTAATCGACTGGTGCATTATTGACTCCTCTAAAATGATATTATTGTGTTAAAGACTGTCGTTTGTAAATAAAATTTAAAAATATACAAGATACGAGAATAACATGATAGGTATCAACGAAAATGATCCAGCGAAAGAAACCAGGAAGCTCAAGGTTAGCCAAAGTAATATGAATATACAAGACAGTTATACATACGATGCTCATATTAATGACCGGAACGAACTATGAAAAACTATCCAACGTCAACGATAGAGAATGGGAAACAATTAGAACCAGACGGGTGAACTATACAGTAAATGAAAGAGTACAGGACACTAAACTAAGAACAGTGAAAAGAGATCTAGAAAGTATCACGAATTACGAACCCATATACATAGAAAGGGTTATGACTATATATAAGTATGAACAATGAAAATATAAAGGTATACGATTATATAAAAATATATGTATATATATCAGCGTGGTATATTTAGTATATAACTTCGGGAAGTAAAATGAAACAAAATTCAGATAAAAGATTCGGAATCAATGTAGGTGAATTAATAGAATAAAACGGATCACAATGGAAATCAATCCCAATACCACCACAGGAGAAATAGGGAATCAGAAAAGCGTCATATTATCGTGAAAAACATTAGCTATACAGAAGCAAGGAATCTCATGGAGGAACAATCTAATAGAAAATTTGAACAATGAATTTTTTCGTGAGAGAATAATCAAGGACCAGAGAGGAAAAATCGAACTAAAGTGAAAAGAAATAGATCGACTCTAATGATAAAGCCGAATGCAAGAAATGAACTACTAAGAATAGCTGAGGAAAACAAAGAGAGAAAGATATGGTCAGAATGTAACGGAGAATATCAGACGTAAAAAGGAAACGGGAAAAGGAAAATGCATTAAGATGAAGATGAGGTACAAATAGTTATAACAAATCCAGCATAGTATTCATTGAAAATTGTTATAAGATGATGAGTAAACTATTCCGAGAGGGAGGTAGGAAGGAGCAGAAGAACACTGTATCTGTATTTTGCATAAAGGAGAAAAACACAACGAACTATTAGCATGGTCATAACATTGAAAAGAGACGGTAATGGCAGAACTGAGTGCCAAAAAGAGGACTAATTGTATATAAATAATTGCATATATCGGTGTATACACCCCAACCAAAATGATATATAATAAAAGTAGAGGACCGATCACCATAAACAAAAATAAAATAATGCGAAAAATCAAAAATATTAAAATCTACACTTATTTAAGAGTAAGGAAAATTGATCAGAGAAAATGGGTATGTGACAAATATGGTAGAGAGGACACGAGAACAAAATACTGAAAACCGAGAGAACACAAGATAATAGATAAATCAAATAATGAATGTCGAGGACGACATTTTGCGAAGACGCGGAGGAAAAATGAGATCAAACTAGGACAACAACAAACGGCAAATCAAGATGAAAGTCAAAATGGACATGAGCAGTAATAGGAACAATCGGGAAAATTATACAAAAACATGATTGACAGAAAATGAAGAGCGCACATAAAACAAAATAAAATGTGAGCAAATAAACACAATAAAAATTCCAAGGAAAACACAAAACGAAATGAACAAACAGGAAACAACAAATAACAAATTCACAGAAGGAAAGCAAGGGCAAAGACATTTGAATGAAAATTCAAAAGAGCGAGAAACGACAAATATAAAATGAAACATGATACAATGAAATAGAACAAAAAATTGAAAGCTTAACATCACGACACGGCAAATTAAAATAACAATAGATGCTAACAAAAATGAGATCAATTTGAAATATCGAACAAAAGTTTTAATTATGGAAAACGAACATACTGCCTACTTTTACTATGGAGCAATAAGTTACAATAATGAAAAACGAACGGACTATCTACTTTTATTACGAAACAAAAAGTTGCAATTGTGGGAATTTGAATGATAAATTCGAATAAATTCAGAAATGATAGAAGCAATAATATCAACCACTACAGGAACAGCTAGGGAGAAATGCGTATAGATGTAGATATCCGGATATAGGTGGATATGTGTATATGAATATATGTGCATGGATAAGGGTATATGTATGAGTATATGCGTGTATATGTATAAGTATGTATAGATGAACAATAAAATGACGTAATGAACAAATAAACAAATAAGCAAGGTTAAGAGCCAAAGTTTAGTAGTATACAGATACGGGAATAAGTTAAAAATGTAGATATATATATGTATATATATATATGTATATGTATGTGTGTATATATGTATGTATGTATACATGTGTGTATATGTGTGTAATAAAAAAAAATTAAAGGGGAAAATAAAGAATCAAAGTGCGGGAAAACATACAAATACGGAAGCGGGATAAATTTCAAAATTGAGCAGGGATGTTTAGTAAATAAACCATTAACGAATAGAAGGGTAACGAATAAAATGGATAAACAAATATTAACGAGTGATGCGAGAGGGATCTGCCTGAGGAAATAGTGAGCATATTAACGAGAAACAAGTCAACCGAAGCGGTGAGAGTAAAAGCGATAGCAATAAAACGTTAACCAGACAAGAGACGTGGATATATTTAGAATAATGAAGAAGGACCAAGAGTAATCGAGATAAGTAGATTAAGAGCACGACGTAAAAATGAGAATAAGTATTACGAAAATTGAGAGCAAATGAATAAGGAAAATTTTTTCTGTTAGGATTTAAGAAATCCACAACCTATGAGCTACGCTCAGCGTAGTGCGGATAAGGCCCAGGAAAGTACCAACTGTCCTGACGAAAGATGTGGAACAGGGCCCATCGCATATACTGGAACATCTCTGCGTGTGACTGATCACCACACGATCGGAGATCGACCAGTGCGAGTGTTTCGCATCCGGAGTCAGGAGAGTGGGGAAAACCCGGAAGAGTAGTAAAAAGAAGCATGGAGGAGAAATAAAAATGAAGACCAAGTAAATAGAAAAAGACAAAGCGAAGTAAATAGAAACAATTAGAGCTTAAAGACCAAATTGATACGATAACCGGTAGGCGAATAATAGATGCAAATAATTGATGCGAATAATAGATGCGAATAATAGATGCGAATAACAGATGCGAATAATAGATGCGAATAATAGATGCGAATAATAGATGCGAATAATAGATGCGAGTAATAGATGCGAATAATAGATGCGAATAATAGATGCGAATAATAGATGCGAATAATAGATGCGAGTAATAGATGTGAATAATAGATGCGAATAATAGATGCGAATAATAGATGCGAATAATTGATGCGAATAATAGATGCGAATAATAGATGCGAATAATAGATGTGAATCCGGAGTCAAGGGAGTGGGGAAAACCCGTAAAAGCAGTAAAAAACAGGCATGCAGGGGGATAAACGTTTAGAAAGTGCACAGTGATTAAAGTAAAGACAACAAAAATAGTGAGCCTAGGACAAACAGAGAAATGGAGAATAAAACATGCATGTTAAGGATTATTAAGGCCTAGTTGTAAAAGAGTCCAGCCGGTCAGGATTATGAAGACTGAGCTGTTGAAAAGTGCCAGCCAGTCGTAAAGCAAAAAAATTAAAGTGAGATAGCATACTAAAGCTAAAATTATAGTGAGGCAGCCATAGAGCTGACGTAGTGAGGCAGCCATAGAGCTGACGTAGTGAGGCAGCCATAGAGCTGACGTAGTGAGGCAGCCATAGAGCTGACATAGTGAGGCAGCCATAGAGCTGACATAGTGAGGCAGCCATAGAGCTGACATAGTGAGGCAGCCATAGAGCTGACGTAGTGAGGCAGCCATAGCGCTGACGTAGTGAGGCAGCCATAGAGCTGACGTAGTGAGGCAGCCATAGAGCTGACGTAGTGAGGCAGCCATAGAGCTGACGTAGTGAGGCAGCCATAGCGCTGACGTTAGTGAGGCAGCCATAGAGCTGACATAGTGAGGCAGCCATAGAGCTGACGTAGTGAGGCAGCCATAGAGCTGACGTAGTGAGGCAGCCATAGAGCTGACGTAGTGAGGCAGCCATAGAGCTGACGTAGTGAGGCAGCCATAGAGCTGACGTAGTGAGGCAGCCATAGCGCTGACGTAGTGAGGCAGCCATAGAGCTGACATAGTGAGGTAGCCAATAGAGCTAAATAGCGAGATAACCAATAAAACAAAAATAGAAATGAGGATGGCCAGTAAAGCTGAACCACGGCGGGGTGGAATATTAAAGCCGGCTAAGAAAGGAAATTGAGGAAAAATAAGTAAAAACTTGATAATAGGATTAGAATAAGAGAGGAATAACGAGTTCGTAGTAGATGATAATAAAATTTTAGTGAGAAAGAGAAACAAAAAGGAAAATGAATTAAAAAGATAGCGAAAATAAAGAATAAGTGAGAATAAATGATTAACAAAAGAAAGAAATAGTTAGACAATTAAAGGGATCCCAGTGAAGTAGAGAAACTGTACAGAATTTTGGTTTAAACCAGGAAAACGATTTTTATTGATTCCAGAGTAGAACTGAGTAAAGAGTAATAGGCGAATTAGATATAAAAGGATAAGTAAAATGGCGAAATTGCGCAAGAGTATACTAGGAAAATGAGGAGGGGTAATAAGCAGCAACGGACAACGACCAATTGATATTACAATTGATAATTATAGATAATTGATACGACCACATAGATAATTGATACGACCACATCGATAATTGATACGACCACATAGATAATTCAACATCGACGAAAATTTAGGATTATGGTTAATCACAACCGACGAAATAAGAATTGTGCATCATTCGGAAGTTTCAAAAGTAAAAGCGGACCAGATAATGATTTTTAAAGTTTCAAAAGTAGAATCGGGGAAATTAAGAATTTTTAATAAGTCTCGAAAGCGGAGACCAATGGGATGAGAATTTTGTTTCAGATGATTGTTTTGAATGCAGAAACGAACGAGTTAGAATTTGTAAGGTAAAGAGTGGCAAGTTAAGGAATGATAAGATTGGTAAAATTTTGGGTAGGTATATAACAGAAAATAAATGAAATCTCAGTAGAAATGACAAGAAATGGATTGATATTAGATAATCTGGTAAGAGAGAATGAGTGAGAATATAAGAAGAATAATCGAAATTCTAGTTAAGAATGAGTTATAGAAATGACAAGGAATGAGTCAAGTACAGATGAGAGGCAATACAAGTACAACTGCGAATATAGTTTCAAACTTAAGAAGAGAAACCGTTAAGTAAACAATGAACTTAGCCAAGAAAAACGGCAACGATGACAATAATAGTTAATGAAAGGAGGAAATATAAAGGGTAACCGCTATAGTAAACTCAAGAAAATGATGAAAACTAGAAACAACCGAGAACAGAACAAGTACCATAGTAATGAAGAAAAACTAAGAGGTAATACAAGTTAATAGATAGAGAGATAGTCATTCAAAGCCAAGAAAACCATAGAAACGAGGAAAAAGAACACGAATTAAAATAAATAAGGATCGAGAAAATTAAGTAGAACATGAGAATAAAGGTGTAAACTAAGGGAACGAGGGAACAAATATTAAGAGATGCCCAAGGAAACCAAAACAAAAATATTGCAATTAGGTTATATAATATATAAATTATAATTTATAAAGATAATAAACGGTAAGGAGGAGTGATATTTTTCTAGTAAGGTAAATCAATCAATCAAGATAACAGCCAAGTATCAACAATCAACCAGAATTCATCACCAAATCATTAAGCCAATCGATAATAGAACCAAGTATGTCAAACGAAGAAGAAATGAAAGCTGCAAAGAAAGGAAAACGAACAATCAAATCCAAGCAAACGCAAGAGAGTGAAAAGGAGAAATCAAAGCGACATCTCAAAAACGGAAAGTCGACCCTCAAAAGAGAGTGGTAAAAGGAATTTCAAAACAGTCAGTCGAGAAGTGTAAAACGCCAGTGGAACTTCATGAAAAAGCAAATAAAAAAGAAACCAACGAAGGAGAAATAATATGGATATATGAGCGAACAAGCTAGCTGAGATGCAAAATCAGACAACCATCCTTACAAAACTATGCAGTAACATAATCGAGTATCAATCTGAAATAGAAAGAAAGCAACCTCCAAGAATAAATGTATTACAATACGTTGGAAGCAGATCACAAATTGAAATCAACCCAACTAAACTACAACAAGGATGAAACACCTTACAGATCACAAAGGCACGAGAAGCAGAAGAAAGATGGAGTAGACTAAAAGAACCTCAGGCAAAACGAGAAGCAGAGTATTGGAGGAGGACAAAGGAAGAACTGTCGAAAGTTGATATAATAAGATTAACTACCAATGACAGCCAGAGGGAAAAGATAGATGAAATGTGTGAAAGACAACAAAGAAAAGTAATACAAATCAATACGAGGAAAGTGGTACCGAGCAACAAACTGGAATTACAAAGAACTTTGGACACAAGAGTGGAAAGTGGAACAATCGAAAGAATAGAAAATGTAATATTGGACCATCAAAATATTCGAATCATTGGGAACAATCGGAGAAATTATAAAAATATGGACAATCAGGCTGATATTACAGCAATCCAAGAGAATCGCATGAGATCAGTCAACAGAAGATATTGCCACAAATCGAAGACTAACGAAGACCATGAAAATCGAAATGGTGAAAATAATGAAAACATCGAGACAGAAAAACGAGAAAAAATGATATAAGCGAGATTGAACCAAATATCAATAATAAAGTAAACTAGTATTGTAACCAATGCCAGCAGCGAGGACACAATGAGCGTAATTGTTCTTTGAATATGATGGGTTGGAATTGTCAGAGAATGAGGCATTGCGAAAAGAAATGTCGTCGTATAAAAAGGCGTAAAAACGAATGTAAAAGAACAGGACACGTAATTACCAACTGTCCGAATATGAAATCCAGAGAAAAATCAATCACGGAGAAGTACCGCAGAACCAACCAAGCAAATACGCACTGAGAAAAGAATTCAACAGTCAGATAGTAAAATTTGTCAACCTCCAATGTCAATAAAACAACAGTCGACAACCGTACGTAGAAGGGAAGAAACATGTAAAACTCAACGTATCCGAAGAATTGAGAAGACAATGTATAGAACAAGGTAACATAATGAAAGAATTTGTGATGAAAGAAACGAGACAGGATGAATTGATAATGATATGGAGAAAAGTTGCAGAAAACAAAACAAGAGAAAATGAAGTACTTAAGACAACGATACTCAGACTACAAGAAGAAGCAAGGTCGGCCGAATTAAGAATCAATGAAATAACGGATAATTGAGAAAAATGCAAAGATATGGCAGAAGAGACACAAATGATGACGGTCAAGGAAAAGAAGAAGGGTAGTCCAAAGGATGAAGTGGAAATTAAAGAGGAAGTGTAGATGAAAATAGTAAGAAAGAAATGAACATATGTAAAAAGTGATGTATAAATAGCAAACTAAATGCACTAGATGTATAGAAATGGATCAAGTAATCAGTTGAGAAAAATACTAAATTTGAACCCTCACAGTAGTAAAGGAGAACAGAGGCCCAAATGAGAAGAAAGAATATAAATCCAGATGAAAGATAAAAGTGCAAACCCGGAAAGAATGAGTTAAACGAATATCTAAAAGTAATACCTAATTTGGAACCCCTAAACAAAGAACGGTAGAAGATCCTGATAAACGAGACGAAAGTCACAGACCCAGTGACATTGGAAAAGTTAATCAATTCAAGCGAACTTAGATCCAAATCGAAGATAAATTGAGTTACCCATCAGAGAAAGAAAATTCCTTAATAAGAGCAATACCGTAAACAAAAACCACCGAGAAAAAAAAACCAAAAGAAAAATCTATGTGTCAAATCACCCAATTAAACAAAAAGTTCCGAAGACCCTTGAGCAAGGTCTGTCACATACCATCAAATGATCCAGAAAACCAGAATCCCAGCCTCAAAATTCAAAGAGAATCAGGGAAAGCAGTCAAACCCTGATAGAGAGAATCCTATGATCTTCAGTAAGTATTACGAGCTAATTATGAAAATCAACAACGGGAATCGAACATGCCTACAAAACCCAGCCGAAAGATTGAAAACCGAACCCAGAAACGAGAAGAAACAACCAACTGAAGAATTGAACCAGAAATAAAACTGTTACATGTGACCTGACTTGAGTTTGGACACGGTATAAGTATGTATGTGTATTATGACCAGTCACTGTATGTGGCAACTGCTTGAATTTTAGCTTAGACCTTTTTCTGATAATTCAATTCTAACATGTCTTAAACTGTTGTAGTATGTTTATGGGTTAATGGAAATGTAATAGACTATGATCTGAGAAATTCATATGTCTAACAGAATTGCGGGACGCAATTTTAACGGGTCCCGGAGTGATTTGTTGGGCTGAAACCGAGAACTGAGAGTTTGTTTTAATCGATCGAAAATACCTAGCACAAAAACCGCAAAGTTGAAAAAATTTATGACCAAGGTTTAATATAAAATAAATAAAATAAATTTCATCACACATTAAGAGTCAATAAACCCCGTATAATAGAATAAAGAGATAAATAAATTTAACAGAAAAATTCAACACTTAAAAATTTCGATAGAAAAATAATAAAATGTAAAATAGAATTAGTTGAAAATTATTTAAATAATATAAAAATTAAATCGTCAAAATAATAAAATTAGTTAGCATTATGTAAATTGTAAAATTTATAGAATTAAATGGTTATGTAACTTATTAAATTTAAAGATAAAAATGTTTAAATTAATAAAAATTAATATAACTCAAATTATTTAAATTATAAAATTTATAAAATAAAAATTAATAAAAATTAATTAATTAATTAAATTAATGAAATTAAAGACAAATAAATAATTGCATACACTCATGCACATATGCAAAAGTAAGTCAAAATTTCTCGCACTCTGAGTGACAGCACATGCATAAATGCGCATTCAAAATCAGTATAAATACTGATCACAAATTCATTTGAAGAACTTGTTTTTTCAGCACCACCATGTAATGTGCAGACAGTAAAGCTCTCGGTTTTCAATTTTATGCCATCGTGGATTTGGTAATTTATTTTTATTCCTATTGTAATTTTTAAGAAGTGTTTTAATTAATAAATTTTATATGCAATTAATGTCTCAGTTAAATTTTTGTTTATTGTCCTTTTTAATGGTTTAATTTTATTTAGTTTCAAGTTTTAAATGATAGTTTTTATTGAGTCCAATTATATTATTTATTGGTTGTGAACGATAGTACCGTGGAATTGAGATCCAGCATATCATGGTTTGGGGTACCTTCGGGATGCTCAGACTGGTGGGTATGCTGGTTTTTCAATCGCGCAGCTGATTTCGGGCCGAAATGTGGAGGCTTCTCCACGGGTCCGTCGCTGGAAGTACTTTGGTCAAAATAGGTTAGGACTAAGAATACAGGCAGATCCCTGCTCAATTTTTTTTGAAGCACAATTTAAATATTGGGGGAAGTGTGCGTTAACTTGGAAATAAGGGCCAATCCCTGCTCAAATTTTGTGAAGGATAATTTGGATATTGTAGGAAGTGTAGAACAATAATTATTAGATGGAAAATAAGGGCGGATCCCTGCACAAAATTTTATAAGAGAGCAATTGGAAATACCCGTAATTGAGGACCAACAACGATCCAAAATAGCATACATAGTGAATAATGACGTAAGACCTTCTATCGGCAGTCTAGAACCCGAAAAGAAAATACAATGGGGAGTAGTTTTAGTAATAGAGCTCACCTGCTCATTGTTTTTTCACCTTTGTGTACAGTACCAACATGGTCGTCACCATGGGTACACAAATGGTTTAAAGTACAATAGTCATGGAGGTGCTTAGGAAAGAGTCAAGTGAACACCTATGATTACCCCTAACGTATTTAAAATTTAAAATGACATACCCCTAAGTAACCAACATGAGTAAAACCATCCAGTGGAAATCCCAGGCTAAATACTGCACAGTCAATGCTTCAAGACTTGAAAAAACACAATTTATCAAGAAAATATCATTCCCACTACTTAAAATTTGGATTCGTTGAAAAACCTGGCAGTGAGCTGGATCCACGGCCTCTCTGTGTTGTATGTTCTGAAAGCCTATCTAACGATACATTAAAACCTTCAAAACTAGAAAGACACTTGAATTCAAAACACCCGGATTTAGCAGAAAAACCGCTAGAATATTTTAAAAGAATGCATGAAAATATGCAAAAGCAAGTATTTGCTTTAAGAAAAATGACCATGGAAGATAAATCATCACTAAAGGCTTCCTATCTCATAGCAAATCAGATCGCGAAATGCAAAAAGCAGTTCACGATTGGAGAAGAATTAATTAAGCCATGCATGTTAAAAGCCTGTGAACAGATTTTAGGAATGCAGGCTGTTCATAAATTGAAAGCAATTCCTATGTCTAATAATACTATCAAGCGCAGAATCGAAGATATGGCCGAAGACATTGAAAATCAGATAATAAAAATGGTGAAAAATTCTTCATTTTATTCAATCCAACTTGACGAATCTACGGACATTACAAACAAAGCACTTCTTCTTTGTTTTGTGAGGGTTGAGTGTGAAGGAGAGTTACATGAAGAACTACTATGTGCCCTTTATTTGCCGGGTAGAACAACCAGCTCTGAGATCTTCGAAGCGCTTAATGGCTATTTCCGGGAACATGAAATTGATTGGAAAAAATGTATTGGGATCTGCACAGATGGTGCCGCAAATATGACTGGACATCTTTCAGGAATCGTTGTAAAGGTGAAGAATGTTGGTCACCCAGACATGTTATCTACATACTGCATTAAACATCGAGAAAAACTTGCGGCGAAAAAAATGTCCCCAGAACTACACAAAGTATTATCAAATGTCATTGAAATTATAAAGGAAATTCGACACAAAGCACTCAATTATCGAATATTTGAGGCTCTTTGTGAAGACATGGGTTCCGAGTATACTCATCTTCTACGTCATGCTGAGGTGAGATGGCTGTCTAGGGGCAAAATATTGACCCGCCTATTTGCCTTGTGGGAAGAAGTCAAATTATTTTTCCAGCAGCAAAATAATCCGAAATTGCAAAAATGCTTGTCAGACAATGAATATCCCTGTTAAATGAACTAAACATATATTTGCAAGGACAACTTAAGGACGTGTTCACGCTACGAAGTAAAATGGATGCGTTTCAAAATAAAATATTACTGTGGCAAACGCGGTTGGTTGAAGACGATCTGCAAATGTTTTCTAATTTTGATGATTACATGAGCGAGAATGATGTTAACCGGCAAGTGGTGACCCTAGTTAAAAAGCACTTGGAATCACTCACAGAATCTTTTGCTCGTTATTACCCAAAGAATGAAAATCCCAGAAATGGCAATATGTGGATAATAAATTCAGGATAGCAAGTTAAGCATGCATCTAAAAGAAAGCCTCATCGACCTATCGTCCGATGAAACTCTTAAATTTAAATTTCAAGCATCCTTATCAAGATCTCAGTTTTGGCTTTCCATAAAAAGTGAATACCCTTTGCTTAGTGAACATGCGATGAAAATTTTGATTCAATTCTCCACAACTTATTTGTGCGAAAAGGCCTTTTCGTCTCTCACAGTTATCAAAACGCGGTACCGATCTCGGCTTGAAATAAATGCAGTTCTCCGTCTTGCAGTAACAACATTGGATCCAAATATCCATAATCTTATTTCAAGTAAGCAGGAACATCCATCACACTAGGAATGTATAACACTAAAGGTTTGATATATTTAAACCATCTTTTAATTGTTTTGTTTGTACAGTTTTTGTTTAATTTATTTTATTATGGTTTATTAATATAGCTTTCATAACTTGATTACTATTAATAGTTTCGTTTTATTAACTAGGTACATTTTATGTGTTCTTTGATCAAATTTTTTTTCTAAATATATTTAGCACTTAAAAAATCTATTAGTGGTCCGCGGGATTTAAATTATGAATTAACTGGTCCGTGAGGTCAAAAAGTTTGGCAACCGCTGCTTCAAGTAACACATAAGCATAAACATCTGTATATTGTACCAATTTTATAATCTTTTTGTCAACACAAAACACAGAAAATTTGTGATTATACATTTAAACTCTAAATACGATTTTTTAGTTACGATGAAATGTAAAAATAAAATGTAAAAGAATTAAGTCAGTTATAACATGGTGACCTGCGGTTTCAAAGGGCGAAGTTATGTAATATTGTTGTATTTTCGGCCAGATTTTTGTCTCCCTCACTTTTATTGTTTTATTTTTATCTGGTAGAATAGGCATTAATTATAGCGTCAAAAGAAAAATCAATTCTCTATAGTATATTATAGAGATCAAAAACTAGAAATTTTAAAAAATCAAATCAAGAAAATTGTATTATTAAGCCAATTTTGTAACAAATAAGAAATTGAAAAAATCTTAAAAAACTTACGAAACGATGAAAATCATGAATGGACATGGAATTGACAGAAATTAACCTTGGCTAATCCTAAGAGTGGTTGGAGGTTTCATACTTTTAATTCAGAAATAAATCTTGTGAAGTTATTAGCTTTATCACTGTTCTATTATTGTTATTATTATTATTTTTACTGTTAAGCTAAGCGAATTAAATTCATTAAAACAACATTCAACCCAAACCGTCCCAACACACTTTTACAGGAGACTCGGTTGGGCTCAACAGTTCTACTTCTACATCTCATTACAACGACATGTAGTAATAACATAAAATAGTACCATGACATTATACAATAATATATACAGACATACTTTATTTTATAAATTTTATTATTGTCTTTATTTGAAATAATAATAATAATAATCATTATTATTATTATCAAGTGAAACTTTCATTGGTACTATTTAGATTTAACTTTTATGTACAAAGAAATTTCAAAAGATTATTGAACAGAACAGTTTGCCAATAACCTTTTGATTTTAACAGTTTCATATTCAAACATTTTGTTTATAGTTAATTTACAAATGTTAATGAAAATGTTTAATTAAATATAAGTTTTTTGAAATATTTTTATAAAAATGTTCAGTAACATAAATAAAAGTAATGTTCAATTTCTCATGAAGTTACCAAAAGGTAAACGTCAACAAATTGTTGACAGAAATTCTAAATCCCCAGTAATATTTTTCAAGTCTCATAAGTGTTAATAATGAGTAGTAAATAATCAAAGTTGAAGATACAAAATAACAAATCAAGGATTTACAAATTCAAAAATATCATTTTATTTACTGACAGAAAACAATAACTATAATAAATAAACATTGAGAATTTGTTTGAAACTTGCATCTGTATAATTCAATTATGAATATTATAATTAGAAAATAAATCTAATTAAAATAGCTGTTCTCTAAATTTTATTTTTTGTACGTTCCATGTTGGCTCTTCGTTTTCTAAAGGTTCCGACCCCTGTTCTAGATCAATAAACCTAAATCCTAAGTGTATCCTTGAGCAAAAGGAAGAATATATTCAGTCGGGTGGGCGAGGGGTGGGGGTGTGTATACATATGTGGCTAACATTTTATATTTAGAACATCTGTGTATGCCATATTTCTGAAATATTGATTCTTGCACCTGATATGAAAACTCTGTGGTCAGCGAAGATAAGAAAAAGAAATTTTCCAATATCTCAAAGAATTAACGGTCTAGGGTGTAAAGCAAAATATAAGTTAATTGGGAGGGTGAGTACAATGTTTGAAAATAATCTGACAGTTAATGGGTTAATTATTTTGAATTCAAATAGTAAGGAAATTACTAATTGTCAATAAAGTTATCAAACTTTTTAGTCTTTATCATTTGATAAAAAACACAAAGTGTCAGAATTTATATTTGTTCCCTACCGAAACTTAAACAAACTCAACAAGAATATAAATTATTAAAAATTCGCAAAATATAAGCAAAAACTCTAAGATCCATAAAAGTATATCATTGATATCAATTACAACCAGCAAGATCATATCTCACAAATACATTAAAATAATAATGTCTTTTAATGATGATCCATGCAGTTTTCTGAAATAAACTATTTCTAAATTTATGATTAAATTTTATAATTTAAAATTTTCATACTTTCGAAATTTGTAATTCATTTTTCACGAGAAAGTCGAGCTACAACTCGAGCTAGAGCTCTATTTTCAGCACGTAATTTATCTCCCTTCACTTTTTAATAATTCTACTTCCTTAAAAATCTTAAAAATTTTATTAAGTGTTAAGTTCCTACCTGTAATTCATATTCTGTTGAAATATTAATGTCCCCCAATACCTACAGCCAATTTTTATATTAGTTCATATAATTAAAATATTTATACAATAAGCAACAATTTTGTAAATTTACTTTACAGGTTTTAATGAACAACTATTACATAAACTCCAAATAGTATCAATGATATTATTTAAATAGTATCACTAGTACAAAATTAAATAATGATACTAATTGGACTAGAGATATTATTTGGTGGTTTCAAAATAAGTGATAAAAAATTAGTAAAGTTAAATTTTATTCATTTAAAATATTGATTTCGTACTTCTGGGCAATACTTTCGAAGTGTTCTTCATTGAATCCTAAATATTTAGCATTTAACCATTATTCGGAAACCTTTCCTCAAACCATAATGCTTTGAGATGTGCCATTCTCTAAAATCATCATTAAACCCTGCAGAAAGGATTGACTTTTTTATATTTTCATTAGAAATATTATTCCATGAATCAAATACCCAACTCATCACAACTTCATTTTTTGGTGGTTTCGGATTACCACCCTTCGTATATTACATTTGGTCACAATTTTTCCATGTATTTATGATCTTTGATATATTATCTTTAAATATTTTAAATATTCCGATATCACCTGCTTGTAAATCATCCCGCCCTGTATAACAATTAACTCAATCTTCCTTTTTCAGCAATGTTCTTTTACCTTTCGTGCAATATGCGCTCTACATAAAACACTGCAGTTAAAGAAATTGAACACTTGTTAAAATATTACATTAAAAATATTTGTATTCAAATATAATTTGATAATGCATAAACCAAATGTCTAATTTGCTTGGTTAATTTTTTTAGTGATACTATTTTTATAGTATCACTAAAAATTAATTTTATAATGATAGTACAGTAAAACCTCGATAATACGAAATATTGGGATCTCAGAATTAAGTTCTAATTATCAAGGTTTTCGAATTAACAACCTTTTACTTAATATTATAATAAACTAGAAGATATATAAGAAAAACCAATTATTTAAATAATCAGAATAAAAAATGAAGTAATTTTGAATACTATGCTGTGTGATTTGGTTAAGAATAACCATATTGATGAAGAGGTAGCAAAATTAATTCATGCAAAATGTTCACAACAAGCTAAATTATACGGAGTTCCGAAAGTTCATAGAGACAGAGTTCAGATGAGACCTGTTTTATCTATGATTGGAACAGCTCAGTATAGAACAGCGAAGTATTTGGATGGATTATTAAAACCCTTAATAAAATCTGAGTTTGAATGAGTTTTGAATTTGCATCATGTATAGGACAATTGAATAAAAATAATGTTAATGAGTATATGGTTTCGTTTGATATATGTAGTTTATTTATTAGTGTCCCGTTGAAAGAAACAATCGATTTATGTTGTGAATTATGGAATGAAAATATTAATGCGCATAATATGTGTAATGGAAGTGCATTTAGGAAGCTTTTAGAGTTTGCAACTCCCAAAGTTAATTTTCTTCTTAATAATGAATGGTATGAACAAATTGATGGAGTGGCAATGGGTTCGCCCTTAGCACCAACAATGGCGTCAATATTTTTGGCATGTTTAGAAAAGAAAATTGCTTCTTTTCAATATGAAAAACCAATTGTGTATAAAAGGAATAAGTATATAAGGAACATGTGAAACCTTTCATCCATAGCAATTCTTGACTTGTTATTTAAACGTAAAATGAACAATATAAGACAGAAATTTATAGAAAACCAACAGATACCGGCCTCTATACTACCCCAGAAAGTTTTTGTGAATTTAAATATAAAAGAAATATGGTGAAAGGATTGGTCTATCGATCATGGTGCTTATCTTCCACTTTTAAAAATTCAGTAAAAAGTATAGATAAATTAGTTGAATTACTGGTGAAGAATGGCTACTCAAAACGGTTTTTATTGTTAACGTTAAAAGAGACTGTTGATAAATGTATGAATAATGCTAAGGATCGTAGTATGAATGAATGTAAATTGACTGATATGTCGAATGATGTAGTGAATATGAGTATTGATACTAACAAACAAGATGAGCCAAAATATATGATGGTATTGCCGTATTCTGAAGGATATAAAGATTTCAAAAGAAACATAAGTAAACAGCTGGGCAAATTGAATTATAGAATTGTTTCGGAAATCGTGCAAAGTACGTAGTATGTTTGTTAATAAATCTCAAACGCCAATTGGATTGTGTTCGGATCTCGTTTATCAATTCACATGTAATGGGTGTAATGCCACATACATTGGAGAGACTTCCCATCATCTCTGTCCAATATTAAGGATCATAATAAAGTCTGTATGAGAGAATTAGGAATGTCGGATTTTAAAATCTTATCAAAAAATTTTGATAATTGTTTAGAGCGTGTGATATGTGAAACATTCTTGATAAGAACTTTTAATCCTAAAATCCATGTGCAGAATGCAGTGAATACGTGTGCGTTGAATGTTTTTAATTAAGTTTTTGTATGTTTATTGAATAATAGTTATGTTAAATAATTAAGAAAATAATTAATATACTATTTTTTAAAGAATTTTAAATGTAAAATAATTGTTTGTTGAAAATTATTTTTGAGAATAATTATTTAAAATTGTTATTTATAATTTAAAAATTTATAAATTTAATAATTTGTTTATAAATTATCAATATTGTATAGTTATTCATCCCTAGTGAATGTAGATAACCTGATGATGATAGTGATGCTATCGAAATATATAGTAAAAAATATGTACGAATGGCAATAAATGTTAAATTATTATAATTTACTTCAAAATAAAAAAAATCTCACTGATTCCATGAATTATTTTCACCATAGTATAAACATAAACATATTTTCCTAAATTTCTTATGCATTTAAGATATGTGAAAGATCTTTATGGTGAATCATGTCAACGTTAAAATAAGATCAAAATACAAAAATTTAAATAACTTGACTCAAAAATATACTGAAAAGCTTTCACGTGGTAAAAACAAGACATGAACATTTTATCTTTACTTTGTAGTGATTATTTTTTTTTAAATTTCATTTTAATAATATTTGCTTTTTACTTTATACTTTAAAATTTCATTTTTAAATAAATTTATTCTTTTACATTGGTGATCATCCTACTTAAACTAAACATATAATGTTGGCCATAGATATCAAAAGTTTATAAAGTAAACAAATCACATTAATAAGTATGTTTATAAATAAATAAATTTAATTATTATTAAACAAAATTAGTTACTTTTTGTTGATCAATGCATCTTCTTTTTGAATCGATGATTCTATTATTTGACTTAATTTCATTTTCATATTCGTTAATTTCTTTTCTTCTTAAATCGTTATTTAATTTTTCGTCTTCATATAATTTTTTATAATCTAGAACTATATTTTCCTGATTAAATAATATTGAAGGTTTCGAAGCTACGCTATTTTTCATAACCATTGACGAAGGTCTATTGTAATTACTAGAAACTGAATTGGTTTGTACGGGATTGTAATATGATTTAGGTCGTGATCTAGCAGACGATGTTTCCAAATAAGCTGAAGGTCCACTACTCGTCGGAGAAATGTATTTATCTGAATTCTAAAATATAATTAAAGTTTTTTTCAAAATTAATAAATTTAATTTATTGTTGCGAAAAGTTATTGTTTTTGAAAATTTAAATTCTAAATTGAATTTTATAATTTTTTTCTCTATTACTAGACCATTTTAGATATGTAAAAACGATGAAATATTATTATTTTTTATTTTGTTTAAATGAATTTTTTCATTCTTATTTTATGCAAAGCAAAATTTAGACATGTAAATCATTAAATTCAAATATTCGAATCAAAATATTAGAAATATAATCAATTGTCGAAATTACAGAAAATGGTGTTGTAGTGTAGGCAAACGAATTTGAATAGTTTCAACGGGACGAAATAACAATGTGAAATAAATATGGGCAAGTAATAAAAAATTTAATCAGGGTAGGCGAAAGAAATATAACAAAGAAAAAGTGCAATTCTAAGGAAATTTATTAAATATAAATTTTATTAAATACATTATTATTTTCATAATATTATAAAAAATAATAAATTATGTTAAACTAGGTTAAACACGTGAAAATTCACGGGGCGAAACAAAGAAACGTCGTTTTAAAGTAAAAAAATTTAAATGAATCGCTTAAATAAACAAAAATTAAAGTATTTATCTATTAAACTTAACTAATTTTATTAAGCATGGAAATAATTTATTATTGTAATTATTATTACAATTAGAATAAATATTAATGTTTTTTTGCGAGAACCTTGCCTCGGGTCCAATTTTCCCGTCGTCTGCTGCTATATACATTATTTTATAAAGCAATTTTTTCGTGTTTCATCTTTTAATTTTATTTCGTCTTGCATTTATCTGTTGCAAAGTTCAAATTATACAAATTTTCGGTTAATATTTTTGGTTAAAATTATGAGAGTTTTGTTTATTTTGTTTAATTTGAATATTTAAAATAATTAATTAATGCAAAACATTTTTAATATTAGAATTATTTCTTTATTATTTATAAAGCAAACAATAAAAAAAACAGTATTACCTCATGTCTTCTTCTAGGTTGTGGAGTATAATACAATGAATTTCCCGAAGAACTGTTAGTTGACAAATTGTTTCTTAAACTACTTCTTCTGTTAATCTTTGGGACATTGTGATTAATTGGAGATATAGGCTGGTAAATTCCACTGAGATAAGTACCTAATGGTCCACCATAAAGCATATTATTAGAGTTATTTGAATTCCCAGAATACATCAATAAATATTTTCAATTTTATGATGTACTGTAATTGATTTTAGACACATCTGTACATTTGACTTGACTGTGTGCCATTTACATACATTATACACAGACCACCTACACGCAACACACGTGGGATAAAAATGAATACAAAAAAGTATTAGACACACAAAATTACTGAAATGCGTATGTACACACATTTGGGATCCTACATACATAATTTTTACTCCATCTATAAAAAGATTTTTTCATTGCCATACTTTGAACCAGAGCCGATTTAGGGCTGTTTATAAATTGCACGAAATCAGATTTGTCGACATAGCAAAAAAATTATTTGTAAATAACTGCAAGAGTATCCGGCGCCTGGGGTAAGATATGCATTTTGGGCCTACGCTAGCTATCACTGAAAACAGAAAAGTAGTCAATAAAAATAATACATCAATCATAAAATGACAATATTAAATAAAATAATTCTAAACTGCTACAACCACAATAACAATAGTATAATAATATGGACAGTAAGATATGTGTACAAATGATATTAATATAGCGCCAACCTACATTTTATTTATCATAGCATTTGAATTGTCATTTCACCAATTGGATACGAAAGGAGAATGAGATTCTATCCCAACGCAAACGGATTAAGATTGAACAAACAAATCGATTTTCATTTCAAATATGCGAAAGGAGACTTCGACAAATTGATAGATTGGCAGCATAAATGCAAAATGACTTTATAATGAAAACTAGATAATCATATTCAGATGTGTTCAAATCAGAACCAGGATGTTCAAATTTTGTAAATCGCCTACATTCATTCGACAACAAATGATAAGACAAACAGCATATGTAAAAGAAGATGAGTAGTGTAAAGAATGGCTGTATTGATCAATTGATAAGAAATGTACAGAAACTGTAAAAGGTGCACCCAAAACGGGGTCATTGGTTTAGAACTGAGATAGGTACCTAATTGATTAAGAACAGAACATACATCACTCGAGTCAAGAACAATGAAAACATTTATTTTCACAACAAAAATGTAGTCTCATTTACAGTCAATCCAAATTCCAATCGTCGATATCTACTTGGAATGTATGGTTATCTAGGTCGTCCCACTCTGTGATGGGTTTAAGCAGAGTCTCCTTGTCTTTCCTGTCGCCATCAACGCATACGGTGGTCCTTGCCTAGTCTCGTTCGTTTGCGAACCTTCAGAGTTTGGACTGGTTACGTGTGGCTTGAGTTTTATCGAGTTTGGAGTTGATCGATTTCATCTGGTCCTTTAGTTTGTCTAGTTCACGCACAGGCGAATGCGGAAAATTTAATGTAAAACGTTTAGATGATCCAATCACTATAATGGAACAATTACACACACTATTCTTCACCCTTCGCATGCATACATTCTCGAACCTTCTACTTCCACGACAAAGAGTGCCTGTGTATGTGTGTGTCAAGATGTTTACCAAGCGTTGCCGGTAAATCGATTTCCTGTATACTGCGGTTAGAGTGTGGTATGTGTCAAGCCAACCGAATTGTTATCTGGGTTTGTCAGCTAAATGTTTTAGAAGCAGCTGCTTCCCTGAAGCCTTAGAATAAAACATTGCTTATGAATAATGGATTGACTCATGGATTGCAACTTGAGGTTTCCTGGAGTTTTAATTAATCTCATTTTAGAAGAATACATGAACTAAACAAATTGCTTAATGTAATTTTTGACAGCGTGACAAAACCGAGCGAGAGTCGAATTTGTGAGTCTCTGCAATGTAATTAGTGCTTGAGATAATACAATAGAAATTTGCGACGATCTCTTCAAATTTTGAGGGTGTCTCTTTTGAACTGAATTGAGTCAGCAATAAGAGTGTATGGAAAAGTGTAATTCAAAACACTTACTGTTTACAAATTGTCGAGTTTATCTCACAAGTTGGTTTAAAGTTAAAAATAAATGTTGAGGTTAAAATTTTTTTCGTCGTGTGTTTTTTGCTATTTGGCGGTTTGAGCTTCCGTTTATGTGTGCGTGTTTTCGGGCCAATCAGCGTGGTAAACCCTCGCATTTGGGGTTCCAAGAGGAACAATTAGTTTGTTTAATTTGTTTGTTTTTTGCTATTGGTCCTTTCTCTTGTTTCCAATTTTGTTTGTACTTTATAATTAATTTTTTAATTAATGCCACCATCTTTCTTTTTTGGTGTCCACGTTGAATTTTTCATCTATTTCTCCATTTTTTTGACGATTTTGAGGATTCATTAGACAACATTCATTAATATACCTACAATTGGTATTGTAAATATACATAGAGTATATAATCTGAATATAACTTAGTAGGCTCTGGAAGTTCTCAACTTTAGTTTTAAGGGTTCCATTCAGCCTAAACAGCCCCAGTGTAAGCTATGACCGTAAGAGTTGAACCGTGGCTGTAGAAGTAGGGCAGAATGTATATTATTCATTAGATGACTAATCTCCTAGAATAAATACTTGTAGCCAAAAAGATAAAACTTATATCATCATTCAGTTTTCTTAGAATTAAATTCTTCTGTATATTTTTTCCATTAGTTTATTAAAATAAAAATATCTTTCATTAAAAATTAATTGAAATTTGTTTTCGTTTCATTTTGAGTAAAACTAAGTTATCTTAGCCAAAATCCTTGAAAATAATTGTAGATTCTAGTATAAAGAGAAATGAAAACTATAAAATTCATATTTTGTTTGTTTCAATTATTTATATATTTAATAAATCTGATTAAAAAATTATAAATATTTATTATTTTACATTATTGCTTATTTATTACATAATTAATGATAATAATATTAGATAATATGGCATTTATTATTAGTTTTTAACTATAATGATGTTATTAATTTGTTTTTTACTGCGTTCTTGATTAATTAATATAAATAAATATTTTAGTTGTTTGATGATAAATTTTATTCATGGCAAATCTGTGAATGATTCTAATTTGATTTCAAAATATATAATCCAACGAGAGTGGGTATTTCAAAAAATTTTACATTGCATAAATACTAGAAATTGCGCAAAGTCATGTGGATTGTTGATATTAGGAGGATCAGGCAGTGGTAAAAGCACTATTTGTCGTCTTCTTACAACTGAACTAACAATTGATTGTTTTAAAACTCAAAAGTTAAAATCTTTGCTTTTAGCATCTCATTTTTGTTCAGCCAGTGATATCGACAGTTTAAATTTAGCAAAATTTATTTTCGAAATCCATCAAACATTATTGAAATCAAAATATTTTGGTGAAATTTATTCAAGAAATATAAATTCATCTGGATTATGTAATTTATTCTTATCTCATAATCTTTGTAATTATCCTGATAGAGCTTTTAAAAATGGAATTCTTTTACCATTATTATCATTTCCACCACCCAATGAAAATATGTATATTTTAATCGATTCTATTGACGAAAACCTTTTATCAGATTATATGGGTGAAAAATTATCATACATTTTTAAAAAAGATACTTTTCACAAAAAGAGACAAGGGAGTAAAAATATATCGGATTTATTATCTGCGCATCATAATTTTTTCCCTGAATGGCTATCTCTTGTTTGTACTTGCCGAAAGGAAAATGAGCTTATTGTTCGGAAATTTATGGGATTTCGTAAATTTTATCTGGATGATTTAAATAAAAGCTACGTGATTCGTGATATTCAATTATATATATTGAATAGAATCGATAAAGATGACAATCTCAAACAAATGATAAATTCAGAAACTACGGAGTTATTAAATTTATTGCACATCAAAAGTAATGGATATATAATTTATCTGGAAATCGTTCTTGATGGTATACTCGACGGTTATCTTAATATTCAAGTTATTAAGCATATCCCGGGAATATTATGTGGATTATATTTATGGATATTTGAAACTCTTTTTAAAAATTATCAAGATTTTATAGTTGTAAAGAATATTTTCAACATTATGCTATCATCAATTAAATCATTATCAGACCAGGAAATATATTGTGCTCTGCTGAATTTAGATATAAATACCGATTTGTATTATTTGAAAGATATGCTGTTCAAAATTAAGTATTTTTTAGTTAAAACTGGTGACAACTGCTGCCATTTTAGGCACAGCAGTCTTCCTGAATGGTTATTGGACGTTAAACTTTGTACACCAAAATATAAATGCTCTTTAATCGACGGTCATGTCAATTTAGCCCTTTATAATACGTATATAAGCTCTAAATTGGCACCTTTACAGATAAGAAATTTCGCATTTCATTTAATTGCATCAGCTCCTATTTTCAAATTCAAAGGATATCATTTTGCTGTTTGGGTTTTGTATAGTGACTGTGATATTGAAGTCAAAGGTATTTTACCGTGTGAAAAATTCGGCAGTCTCTATGACTGGAGCATAGATGACATAGTTAAAATACTATTCGAATCGATTAATTTGGTAAATACCTATAAACTAAATGCCAAAACATCTTTTACAATATTTTCCAAATACATTTCCAACATAACTTCAACATATTCCAATTCAATTGAAGCAACGAATATTTATTCATTTTCACTATTTGAATCGATCCGGCAAAATAGTTACAACACAATTTCACAATTGATAATCAATGGATTGGATATAAATTGTGTAAATGAAAACGGAACAACTTCATTGATGGTTGCTGCACAAAATGGATTTACTAGCATCTGTAATTTGCTCTTATCTTCTGGAGCTAATCAATTAATGATTGATAAAGATGGTTGGTCAGCATTAAGATTGGCTATTTGGAATGGTCATATTGGTATGTATTCTATTATGTATGGTAAATTATGTAAACAATTCAATAAAATACCTTCAATTATGACAGATATTATTTCTAGTTCTTTTTGTATACAACAAAGCGCAATAAATAGCTGAATATCAATTGCGCTAATGGGCAGATTTTATTTATTATATAATTTAGATTATATATCAAAATGATTTTTAAGTTATTTAGTAATTAATTTTCATGCTGTTGTGGTTTGGTCCTTCTTAGTTGTTGATGGTTTTCGTCACAAACATTGAAACCGTTTACTTCAATAAAAAGGTCGTTTGTTAACAGTCCAGCGTGGAATGGTGGAGAATTCGCTTCGGTGTGGCCGATAAATTGACCGGGTTTATTGGCTTCCAAACGTAAATTAAATCCATAGCCTTCTATTCCAGATTTGATAGAGTAAGGATCAGTTGGCCTAGTGCTATCAAATAAATGCAATTTCGAAAAGGTTCCGATTAACTGGATTGTAAATTTTATTCGACCTAAGTTTGGGAATGGATTCATCAACTATCCAAATGGCGCATTCTTTAAACGCTTTAGACAGCATTTGACAAGTTTCTCCATTGTGAATATTTTCACTTTGATCCATAAGATCTTCACTTCCAAATGGATAGTTGAAGTATTCTGGTAAGCAGACTAATTTAATTTTCGATTCAACTTTAGACAGATTATGAGCTTCGCGAGAAGAAACGATATTTTAAATTAAAGCTATTTTAAGCATTCTAAATTCATTAACAAGATTTATAAAAGTACGCGCATATTTAGTTCCAGCAGATTTATAAATTAGTGAAGATTCGACGGAAAGTTTGCCTTCGACTAAATTATTAATTGGAACAACAATTGTATCACATTGTAATTTATAAATATCTCCAGGCCAATATCCAATTTTTCTGTTAATATCGGGTGAAATTTTGTATACAAAATCTCGATCTGCTTTATTAAATGTTCCATAGATGATTTTAATTAAAAAAAAATCAAATTTTATTTAAATAAACATTTGTGCTGGTTATGGCTGAATGGGAGAAATTCTCTCCCTTAAATTTCTAAAACTTATTTCTTCAATCTATGAACGATAAGCCGAGGCTCAATCGTGTGAACGTGGGTCTATCTTCGTGTTGGCATCCTCTAGGTAGTTAACGAATAAATATGGAAAACCATGGCCGGTGGGATTCATTTAGGCTTTCAGGACATTTTTTAAGTTTAAGGCTTTAGGACTTTGATGTTCGGATAAGCTGGTTAGATAGGCTTTCATCAATCAGGTTTAGGACATACATAGGCAGACAAGTGTATGGAGCTAACATTAGCAGTGGCAGTTGAAAGGCTTTTTGAGTTATTGGTTTGGTTTAAGGCTTTAGGACTTTGGTGTTTGGCTAATCTGGTTAGGTAGGCTTTCATCAATCAGGTTTAGGACATCAATAGGAAGACAAGTATATGGAACTAAACATTAGTAGTGGCAGTGTGAATAGAAGTCCAAGTACTGCATTTAAGCAGTCATTTACTATCAATCTGCATAATCCATACGAGAACTCTTACATTGACCCAATTGACACTTAGCAATAAGTATGGGCATTATAATAACTAAGATAGCTATAGTAACAATAGTAAAAGGTCAGATTAATTTTTGAAATTTTAAAGTCGTATTTTTAAGGCCGTAAGGTCGATGAGCTGCATTAAAAATTTTTCGAGATCATTTGAATTGTTTTTCATATCAATTGTTTGACGAATTTATATCAATAAGGTTCTCGGAATACAACTTCTCCATCATTTAATAATGAAATAATCTTTTAAATTCTTCAATAAAAATTATTAGATAACATAAACAAATTAGCTTAATAATTTTTTTAATTCAAAAATTTTTAATTCAATTACGGAATATATAGACAAATAGTTTTTTTAAATGTTTTAAATCTCGAACTCCTGTAAAATCACTACACATGCTTTTAATTTAAATAAAGGCGATTGGAACTGCAGCTCTTATTTTTGATTGTCTGTACTGTCACATTTTTTTGTACTCCTCAAGTACTGCTTTTCTCATGTTGTGTACTTCTTGTACTGTTTTATATAATGTTGTGAAAATCTGGATTGGAAGAGATTTGGAAGCCAGTCCATTATGTGTAGGGTTTTACATTACTGTTAAACAGCAACAGTAAAACAGCTGTTTTTTTGTCTTAATCGGAAAACATTAAACAGCTGTTTTTTCGAAGCTGTTTATACTGTTTTTTAACGATCCTTTTTCAATTTTTTTAAAAAGAATTTTTAATATTATAATATAACTTACAAAAGTCAATATTTAATTGATATTGTTGATAAATATTTGTTTGATTATTTATATACTAACAAACTTCTAAAAACATAATTTTATATTTCACCCATGTCTTCAGTTTGGGATTATAATTTTATGTGGCAATGAGCTGCTCTTCGATGGAATTGTTCCAGGGAAACATTATTTGAATGGAATAAAAATTAAATAGAAATTAACCTCTTAACGCTCCCATTTCTCCGGGAAAAACGTTTCAAAAAAGGTCGTAATATTTTTATTGTCAATAATGAAAGACTAAGTTATAAGGATGTTATCCATAAGAAAATTTCACCAAAATATTATATGGTTCAAAAAATATAATTTTTTTTTTGCGACCTAAAAATTTAACCCTTATATATACGTGAAATCATATAATTTGAGAAATTGGCTGAAATTTATACTGGGCTTGTACAGACAGCGTACAAATACATACGGGATAATCTAAAACGAAATAGAAGCGCAGAATTCCATTTAAATTTAATATGAAGCCTGCCCGCATATATACGGGATAATCCAAAAGTCCATATTCAGTTTGCCCGTATATATACTAGTTAAACCGTTAAGAGGTTAACTTTCGTTGGATTGAAATAAACAAATTTGTTAACGATGAGCATATTCCTATAATAAATTTGAAATTACTTATTGAACTTTCAATGTGCTAACTGGGTGTAAATGTGACAGTTGAAAGGGTATTTTCAATTATTAATGATTTCTGGAGTAGTGCCATCAAGATTTAACATAGAAACCTTATCAGCAGTGACACGAGTTAAGGTGAATCACCAGTATACTTGTGAAGGATTTTGTAATGGTTTAAAAGAAAATGAAATAAAAATTTTACACAAACTGTATACCACTTTAAATACGACAATGTAAACCTAAACATAAAATTGTTTTTAATGATACTCGAGAACGGTGGTGACGGGTATTCATTACAATGTATGAGGCATTGCATATATAGGCTGAAAATCTTATTGGGCCCGTTTATAATTTTATTTTCAACAAAAAGATTAAATTGTTTCCTGTTGTTATATAGTTGAAATAATAGTTTAATTTCGAAAGTAATATTACATATATTCATATATGAAAGATATAAACATGAAGTACAATTCATAAATAAAAAAAAATTAATTTAGCAAGATTTTCTTCTAGAATTTTTCTCTGCAAAATCTTCAGCAACTTTAGAAAGGTATTATATTAAATATAATATGTAATATAATTAAATACTTCTTTATTTATATTACAAAAATATAAAAATCTGCAAAAAAGTAAAAGATGTATTAAGTTGCCAGCCGAAGAGTAAGTTGAGGCCTATATATATATATATATAACTACAGACTTACGATCATCATCAGATATAATTCAAATTCAAGCTATATCGATTTAAATTGCTTTTTTTTCAAACAAATCTCAAGTTCTCGATGACTATATAGTTTTGCATTGTCGCTTTTGGAGTGTTATACAGTTTGCGTAAGAAATTTTATACAGTTTTGTATTCTATGTTGTAAGATTGTTTCTAATTTCTGTTTTTTGAAATTCTTGTTTAGTGTATTTCAAGTCCTACTTAGATTGTGCACGGATATTGGTTATGAATATTTATGTAATGAAAGTGTTAAGCCAAATATACATGAATGACTACTCGTCATCTCCGTTCTCAAGTTCTTGATCACTATCGTTTGAAGGAATTGATTAATATTACTGATCACAAATTTGTGAAAAATTTATTATAATTTTTTTTAATTTCGATTTTTCGTAAAATTTTGAATTTATCGTTCCTGTCTTCTGTATACGTAATTTATTAGCATCCAAATTATTTCTGAATACTCAATATCCGTCTGGTAGGAACTAGTGCAATTTAAGTATCATTATATCAAAATTCAAAATCTTGCCAAATTTTATTTAATCGATATCCATTAATCGAATAAAAGTGAGGAGAAAAATGTATCCCAGTTCACTATGTTAAAATTATATTTTACATTACTTGTCTATTTATGTAAAAATAAATTTAATTCCTAAAAGGATTGATATAATAAATTTCCTCAAATCAAACTAATTTATACTACAAGGACACTGAAAACTATTGGCAATGATCCCTTAAAAAACATTAAAAACTTTTTATAACCTATATATTCCATAATGTTAAACTTTTTCAGAGATAGTAAAACTTTTATTATCTCAAAAGATTGATCCCGATTTTACTGGAATTGATGATAGAACAGCTCTCAGAACTGCGGCTTGGATTGGAAGGACTGATATTGCTTTACTGTTACTATCATCCGGTTCAAATATAAACAAACCGGATGCAGAAGGACGGACACCTTTAATGGCTGCTACTTACAAATGTGATTATGTGATGGTTAAGCTGTTATTAAATAATGGTTTGTCATTAATTTAATTTCCATTCATCTATATATAAGTCAATGTATAAAGTCCCAATAATTTCAAAACAGTAGCAAATAATTTTGATTATAAATATTTTCATTATTGCCCAACTATAACTAACATAATCTTTATTAAATAAAAAGCTCAATTAACATTTATAACACCAGTAATTTATGTTTTCCATATATAGTACTTTTGCAATTTAGTGTTTTATGTGCAAATTTTCCTCTAATTATCAGATAAAACAATTATAACTTTAAAAATACTTGAAAATATCTACTTGATATGAGGAAAACAGAGTATAATTATTACAACTATAAAATATCTAATAACGATTCCAGGGAACTTCGGTAACAGACAATTCGGTAAGAGGAATGATTAATAAAGCCAATTAATTCAAGTAATTACAATATAGACAAAGCAATTTGAAATTCCTTTTTGATAATTAATGAAGCCTAGTATTCAATTATTTTAAATACGATGGACAGCCAAGATATAGCAAAAAAGCCTAATATTTGAAATATTAAATCAATATATACAGGTTTGGTGAAATCCAACTTGAGAAGAAAAAAACGAAACAGTAATCATTCAGTTATCTATGAGACAGGACTATAATAAAAAATTTTCTAAATCATCGCCTTTGTGAAATTTCTCAGGTCTGCTTATCAATAAATCAGTGGTCGTGGTCGCCATGTTAGACGCAATTAAATTCAAGTCTTCTTCAAGCATTTATTTTTATAACAACTTCAAAATTGTGCCGTTTACTAGTGTATATTTAAACACCGAGGCGTGATAATTATTAATATTAATGTAATTACCGGTCATACATTTAATTGATTTAATTTAATATAATATGATATAATTTAATATAGAATTTAAATATAAAAATTTAACAGAAATAATTATTTCTACTAACTGATCTCACTTCTACCATTTAACCATAATAATTTTATATAGAGATTTACTAACTCCTTACAATACTCACGAATTTTCGACACTGCCTTTTTCAAGTGAATTTTATATATAAGTACAAATATATAAGTACAAAAAGGAACAATGCAATGAGAAATAGTTCTAGTAATAGAGCTCATCTGCTCATTGATTTTCAGCCATTGTGAACATTACCAACACGGTCTTTGCCATGGGTATACGGACGGTAAAAAGTAAAATAATGATAAAGGCGTTTATGGAAGATTTGAGGACAGGTCTAGCACAACATTATTTTAAGGGGCTCGACCGCGATTTTAGATGACTTTTGTCGGAAAATTAACTACCAAATATTGACAAAATGTCTGTTTTGGCTATGACACACACATATATTTATTCTTGGTAGGTTTTATTTATATTATTGAATAAATAACAAATATTCACACTACATACATTTATTTTTTATACCAAGACACACTGAATTTCAAAATTAAAGTTTGGTTTAAGATTTAAAGGTTTTCAATCCTTAAAAAATCCCTAAAGTTTAAGTCACACAGTGCTAGAAAATTTGGTGTTATTGGTGATATTTGCAATCTCAAATCAAAAATTTCGGAAATTGTAAAATTTTAAGGAGCCCTCGAGCTCCGTGGACCACACATTTGAAAGCCACTGTACTATAAGGCCATCGTCAATTGCGTTTTTGTATATGATTAATAAACAAAATATAATTAATAATTTAATTTCTTTTTGATCATTTATTTTTTAAGTAATTTGGATTGATTCCAAAATAAATTAATTTATTTTGTAACTATAAAACTATTTTTAATTTTATTAGGAGCGTATGTTGATCATCAAGATAACGATGGACGGAGTGCAATATTTGTAGCCGCATTATGCTTGAATTCGAATAGTAAATATCTGGATATTATCAAATTACTTTTAAGATATAATTCTAATATAAATTTGATTGATAATGACGGAATGAACTTGCTATTAATTGCAGCTTATGAAGGTAGTAAATTGTTATGTAAAATACTTTTGGAAAGCAATGCAGAACTAGATGTAGTAGACAGGTAATTGTAAATTTTGTTGTTTATATATATTTTTATTTTATTAAAAATAATTTTCAGAAACTTTAGATCACCTTTGATGGCTGCAGCTTTTTCAGGAAACTTTGAAGTTGTTAGACTTTTGCTATTTTGGGGAGCTGCTATACATTGTATAGATAAATCCGGATTTTCTGTGTTAAGTATATCGGCAAGTCAAGGAAATAGTCAAATACTATCTGAATTATTAGCCAGAGGCTTAGATGAAATGCATCGTGATAATTACGGATGTACACCTCTACATTTAGCTTCTGTCGAAGGTCATTATGAATGTGTAAAGTAAAGTGATTTATTTTTTAAAAATTTTCTTGTTTCAGTTTACCAAAAACAGAAATAACGTTGAATACAAAACTGCTTGTTCAAAATCTTTACACAAACTGTATTACACTCCAAACATGGCCGCTTTAATTACAGGGCTAAATCGGTTATAGTCTTTTGAGGCGACAATTTTTATTTGCGATGTATATGTTTTTTTGTTATTATTAGATATTTAGTTTGCGAAAGATCATTTTCAGCAATAAAAAGAATAAAAAATGATTTACGATTTTCTTTGAGAGAGATTTATTTGATAACCTAAATACGAAGGATATTATTGATCAGTTTGCTAAAGAAAAAGATAGGAAAATAAATATATAAGTTACTTTTGTTTTTTAAATTGCATTAAGGTTTGTTTTAATTTAATTCAATTTTGTATTTTTGTTTTATATATATATATAATAATAATTTGATCTTTTTTAGTTCTGACACTTTTTGTAACTTTGCCGTTTGCTATTCTGCGAATTTTCTTCCGACGGTCCTGACTCCAAATACAAAAATGTAGGGCATAATCTATTGTCATTTTCCCGCCGATTCCGGATAGATCTAGTTACACATTGTCACATAAATTTGTATTTTAATATTAATTATAGATGTTTTCTTTGTTTAAAGGTCGCTAGATAGAAGCCTAGAAGCTAGAATGATGACCAAATCAAATTGACAAGAAACCCAAGAGGAAGCAATCACTGTCTTTTTTTTTATAAAAATGTGAACATTAATCGATGATCGTTAAACTAAAATTACGAAATTGTTTCGAGTTTTCAGTTTGTTGTTTGATGAATGTTGATTATCCACGAATGTGTTGTTTTATGTTTATGTCTGCTGATTGTTATACTATATTAACTACAGATATTTTTATGTTTCATTTTAATTGTTAAAAACGCGTTCTTTCACTTTGGTGCCGATACCGATTAATCGGTTTGGTCAAAATCCGGTAGAAACCGATTTCCGGATTAAAAGTCGGCTATGCCCAACAAAAATGTAGACCTACACATAAAATTGTGTTTGCTGGTATAAATCAATTCCCTCAATCGACAGTTATCAAGAACTTGAGAACGGAGGTAACGGGTAGTCATTTCAATGTATATGCCATATACTATATGGCATTGCACCCATGGCATAAATATTCATATCCCAGATCTGAATACATTCTAACCAAGAACCTAAATAGATCACCTTTATAATTCATATCACACAGCCAATTCGATCATTGATAATTTTTCTTTCATTGAATTTCTTCGTCTCTTCACCAATCTTCTTTTATTGAATATTGGAAAAAAGAATTATAACTTTCAAATTGATTATAAAAGTCATTCAATTCTGTTTTTTTGCTTTGTCCTACTTAGATTATGCACGGATCTTGGTTATGAATATTTATGTAATGAAAGTGTCAAGTCAAATATACTTGAATGACTACTCGTCATCTCCGTTATCAAGTTCTTGTTCACTATTGACTGAAGGAATTAATAAAAATATTAGTGAACACAATTTTTTGAAAAATTTATTGAGATGTTATTTGATTTCAACTTTTAGAAGTTTTGAAAGTTTTAAAATTTTGAATTTAGAATTTTATGATTTTTTAGCAAAATATAATTTTAAAAAACTAATGAATTGGTTTGTTTGAATAAGAGCAATTGATTATTTTCATAGTATAGCGGATTATAAAATAAAAAAATTGATTTTAAAAAACTTTTCAATATCAAGCATGATGTCATTAAAAATGTGTTCTTTTCTATATTTTCTACTGAACATAAATTCAAACAATTCTACAGTCGTATCATTTTGCCATTATAATTTCTGTTTAACACGATGCCGCAAATTCTCAATGTTTTGAGTGTGTATACTTGGGTCCTCCAACCACCTGTGATTATCCGTGTGCCGGGTAACACATCTTCGTATTTCCCTCATCAACGTTTCTGTTGATCTATCTATCTTTTAGTTGATCTCTCTATGTCACCTAGTATCCAACGAGTGTTCACCAACCATCATACATTGATTTTTCTTTTAACAAATGCACCCGTCGATTTCTACATTGATTGGTAGGCTATTATCATCATATCCACCTAATAGCATATCTTCCTCTATTAGAATTTCAAGCATAAAAATCTCTCTTAAATCCTAAGGTTACTTGATTTAGGGTTGCCATATTTTCATCAAGACAAACCGGGACTTCTGACAACCCTAGGTAACTATATAAAAAATTAAAATAATAAACCAAGTATAAATATAAAAATCAATAAACTCACATATTTTTAATAATTTAATAGCTTTAAATATTGTAAATAAAAAGTAACTTTCCCACGACGGCCACAGATTAAATTAAACAAAAACAAAACTTAACCATCTGTCATTCATAGGAAAAACAAACTACCCAACAGGAAAAGTTTCATATTAAAACCCACCGAACAAGAAAGCTAATTCGAAAAATGGGAAAAGTGTGATAAATAAACGAAACTTTGAAAGCATTTGTCCTCCAAAATTTTTAATTTTGTTTGCAATATTGCAATGCAAAAAAACTGGAACAATTGAGCGTCCCGAAGACCTCTCTCAAAACTGGGACCTCTGGCAACCCTACTTGATTTTGCATGTAATCCTTTGCCCAAAGGTACATAATTTGAATATTTATGAGATAAACCACGAAAAACATACTGACTTGTATTGAATTGGTGTTTATTTACACTTCCATATATACCCATCAGCTTTATGACTATTCATTAATTCCATGTCTATTTAATGTTCGCTGCATGAACATGTATTTCTTAGTAGTCGTCGTTCAAAACAAATATGAATTTTAATAAAAATAAATATAATTAAATAAAGTAATTAATAATTACACGTAATTTAAAATTCCGCTTTATTTAGTCAACTGTTTTGAGTGAAATATTTATTAGTTACTGTTATTTAGTAAGTAGTAATGCACCCAAAATGTACGCCCGATGGAACATATCTATATATTATTATTATGTGCTAGACACAGTTTCCTAAATTAGCAAATGATAATTTATTTATTATTATTTTTATAATTAAATTTTATCCCAAAATAAAATAGTTTATTACTGAAATCTGGTGCTAAACCAAATGAAATCGATAATCATGGACGTATTCCTCTAATGCTTTCTTGTCAAGAAGGATATATGAAAATCGCTGAAAAGCTTATTGATGTTTGGCCAGAAAGTGTTAACTTTAAGTCTCATGATGGAAGCACTTCTTTGAAAATTGCTGTCTTGAATGGATTACCGGAATTTGTGGAATTTTTATTAGCTCGAGGAGCAGATGAAACCATTCAAGTGAGTTTTAAATGAAATTTTAATTATTGTAATTGCTATCCAATTGTTTTAAATTTTTATATTTACCCCCTATAGGACATTCTAATCATTATGAATCATTGTACCACAATAGGTGATGAAATAAAGTAAATTATTTTATTAGAGTAAGTTGTGAAAGTGATTCATCATGCATCAGTTTTTTATACCGAAAAGTGTATTAGGGAAAAAAACTTGATGGTTGTTATTATTATTAAAATAATATAAAAAATATAAAACTTAAAATCCATCAATTTATTTTAATCAAATCCATGACAGCCTGAAAGAATCGTAATCGGTTATTAAACTAAAGACAAAATTCCTTCAAAATTTCACTCCTTTTTTCTGTTTTAATTCCTTTTCGATTTATTTCAAGCTTAAGCTCGTTGTGAAGACTCAATACATACTTATGACATACTGAATTATGAACAAATTTAAGCCTGTTTAAACTTTTATAGGATCGGTGCTCATTGGAACAAATGACGCTATTTGAAGCTACTTGTGTACATAATTTAGGAATTAATGTCTCTGATTTTTTATTAGGTATTATTTTGGCAAATGCACGTGTCAGGAGATCGTCCCTGATGACTTTTACATTCATCAATCTGGACGATCCTCCCTGGACCATCTGTAAAATTTCTGACTTGCATTTTTAGCACAGATTTTTTATAACTCTTTCTACTATGCATACTCATATGTCTAATGCACTTTTAATACTATGCTGTGTCTGCCTGACAGAATATTTGACAACAATTCTTAATATATTGTTTAATAAAATGTTAAAATCTTCAAAACAAGATTGGTTTATACAAAATATGAGGTCAATGATAATAATTTATTTCTGACGAGTAAAGAAACATGAGGCCTGTCGCTATCGTGATGAAAAACAATGCCTCGTCTGTTCACTAATTCTGGCCGTTTTCTGGCAATTGCATCCTTTAGATTGTCTAGTTGGTAACAGTATTTCGTTGAATTGATTATTTCACCATGCTGAAGTAGCTCATAATAAACTACCCCCTTCCAATCCCACCAAATGAATAGCAAAGCTTTTTTGGATGTAGGCCAGGTTTAGCTACAGTTAAAGCTTCTGTACCCTTGGTCCAAGACCGTTTACGTTGGATATTCTCATAGAGTATCCAACTTTCATCCCCAGTGACAAGTCTCTTCAAAAAAGGTTGGCTATTATATCGTTGGAGAAGAAGATCGCATGTTGAAATACGCTGAAGTTTATTTGAGTCAGTCAGTTCATCTGAACGATTGATGCAACCCAATTTTGTCAGATGATTATGGACGGATGTTCGTGGAATTTCTAACTTGTTAGCTATTTCGCGAACAGTATATCGCGGATTTTCTTCAACCATGGCTATGATTAGATCCGTGTTCGTAGTGGATGGGCAGCCGCAACGTTCTTCGTCTTCCAGATTAAAATTACCGGCTCTGAACCTCCTAAACCAACTGCGAACTGTTTGAACACTTGTAACGTCATTCCCATAAACCATATAAATCTCATTTACTGTATCACTAGCACTAAAACCTTTTTTAAAACAATGCAGCATCACATGTCTTAAATGTTTTCTTTGATTTTCCATCGTTCAATAATAAAAAAGGGTTTTACTATTATTTGTTTGATTTACAGTATTTGATAGCTAAAGGCTGACTGAATGCAATAATAATATCATTGAACTTAGAACATCACAGGTTCATACAGGTTCGTGCATGAAAATTTCTTTGTGCGCATTTGCGAAAGAGACTTATGGGACAACCTAATATATATATATATATATAGTGAACTATTATAACAAGCATTTTAAAATTAGTTTTAAAAATTTCTTTAGACTATGTTTAATATATTTTGTAAGTTTGCTTTGATTCAGGATAATAATGGTCGTACACCTTTGCATATATCAGTACTTCAAAGCCAGTATGATTGCTTTCAAGTTTTATTGCAGCACAGTCTAACTCATGATACATATAATATCAATTGTTTTGATGACGATGGACGAACAGCTATTCATATAGCCTCATGGAAGGGAGAGGATGAAATTATTAAGTCATTAATTAATGTTCGACATTTACTCAGAAGATTTAGTAAATAAAATTATTTAGGTTGGTGCGAGAATTGACTTAAAAGATAATGAAGGACGAACGGGATTGCATTTGGGTGCATGGCAAGGGTGTTATAAAATTTGTCAATTACTAATTGATTTTGGAATAAACGTGGATGAAACTTGCTCCCAAGGTGCAACAGCATTGAGTATCGCATCTCAAGAAGGGCACTTAGAAATTTGTAGTTTATTAATTAATGTAATATTCTATTTTTTATTTTACATTTTCAATTTTTTAATAAATAACTAATTCTCATAATAATCATCATAAACCAATTAGAATATAATGTTAATAAATACAATGTCAATTTAAAAGAAATCGAAAGTGAAAATTGAAAGAAGTTCTTATAATATTAAAGATATTTATTTATAATTAAAATTATTTTTTCAAATATCTACTATTTAAAATCGGTTCCAAAGTTTCATCAACTTGTTAATGAATCAAGGCAATTTTTTTCAACATCGTCTAATTATCCGTATAGAAGAATAGTGGTTTACGCTGTCAGGGAAACGTGAAGTGACATTTGTATTGAAATTTGACATTGAATTTGTATATGTGTGGGTGGGTGTTATAAATGTTAAAAAAAAATTTAAATTCTTGCAAAATGTTCGACGATTTTTGCAGTCTTTAATTCCATAGCATGTGTTCAAATTGAAAAATAATATCCAAAATCTAAAGTGAAAGGTGGACAAACATTAATTGTAGAATAAATTAAGAATAATTTTGTATTTACATTTTGTATATAATATGAAAGAAAATATGAAAATATCCATTATTTCAATAGAAACCTTGAACTGATCTTTTGAGTATGTTTAAATGGAATTTTGAAGACCATTATTCTTTGTCATTAATTTTTTAAATTTCAATCAATTTAAGTATTGATTTATTTAAATAAGTTTTGATAGTAGCTATCTTATATTGAAAGAAGTTAGTAAAATCAGTCTTCAGTCCGTGCAGCCAAAATTAGTATCGCAAAACTCGGCAAACATGTTCAATATTTAAATTTCCATTATTTATTTTGAATTATTTTATAATTTAAATAAATATATTAACCAGATTTTATTATTGATTTTGATGACTTATGAGTAGAAAAACATTTCATGTCTTTGCTCGTCCTATCCATTTGATGCTTTTAATTTATTTTATTTTCGTTTGTAACGGTGCATAACTATTGCTTTAAAGTTTAACCCCTAAAGGCCCGTCACAAGTGACTTTGGCGATCCAATTAGTGGGTGACCGTCAGCAAGGACTGCTAATGCACTGCTAGAAAAATTTTTGCTTCTGTACAAGAATGGAAAATACCGTCAGATTTCGGGCATTTTATCATCATTTTTAAACTTCAACAGATGTTTCGAACAGGCTGCAAAATTCTAAATCATCAAAATATTTTTCTTTCGTCTTTTTTCTTTATAATTAATTTTATTAATGAAATGATTAAGTTGAGCTCCTAAATCACTTGCAAATAGTATTCTTCTTGGAATGTAATCTTAAGATGATGAAGATTTTCTTTTGATAGAAAAAGATGACGCTCTAAATGATGTTGGAAACGGTAATGAGCTTTTCTATAGCAGATAGATGTTGCATTGTTGCATACAAGTTGGGTTCAAAGAATGAAAGAAACTATGATTTCAGAAAAGACCTTGGAAAGGAAATGTGCATGCAATTCATATATCAGCGATCAAAACTCACAAACTTGAGAACCTATGTGAAAAGTTCAATGGGACTTTTAGGAGCTTCTGAAATTGTAAACAACAAATGTTGAGTTGATATTTAGAACAGTGAACCGCCCAGCGGCTAACGGGATCATTGAATGCAGCCATCGGACAATCAAATCACTAGCAGCTAGGTTCTCAGGAACGATCGCAGAAGCTGTGTACTTCAACAATACGCCAAACAACAATAATATTTGTCCATCTAGAGCCATATTTAGATATAATCCAAAACTGAATCTGCCAAGCTACAATAAAAAAGAGATAATAATCGAAGCAAAATATTCTGCTGGCAACCCCGTATAGATATAACCAAATTTGAATCAAAAATGCACAGAAAGATGGAAAGACGGGCATATCATTAAACCATTATCAATTACAAAATTTTTAGTCAGGTGTAACGGATATTATATGCCGCCGCACGTGGGTGATATTAGAAAGAGTGGTTGAAGATTCAGATGAATCTGGTGGAAATGTAGGAATAGTTTAATATTAAACAATTAATGTTGTTTAAATATTATAAAAATGTTGTAAAATAGAATTTCAAAAACGTGTTTAGTCTTACATGAAGATTTATTCCTACGTAAGATTTACATTGGTATTGAAAAGCACAGAGCAAGAAAGTGTTGTATCAAGTGTGGTTGAATCAATAAAAAGTGTAACCAAAGTGTAATTGTATTAGTCTCGAATAAAGATTTTTGTGTTGGGTTGTTTACTTAATTTCAAAAAGAACACAAAGGAGTCAGGCAGTGATACCTACTTGCACAAAATACCCAACAATATATATGAATAATATGAACCTCATACATATATGAATAATAAATTAAACTGATTAAACTTTGCACTTTTGTTTTGTACACTTAAACTTTTTAAACTGAAATTGCAATTATAGAAATAGATTTTTTTAAATACTTAAGCAATGTGAATTCGCTAAAAGCTCATGGCCGTACTTGAATTGAAACATTTGAATTTAAATAATTGTTACCAGTTAAACCAGAGCAATGTTATTTAATTGGAAAAGTTACTTTACAAATAGATAGCAATGATAAGGTAAGAAGTGGAATACGGAACACTTTCCGGAACAACTTTCAATGCAGGACATATAATTTAAATCCGGGACGTCTGGTCACATTAAGTTAGGATAATCCCGAACATAATTAAACTTTATCATCAGATATTCATTTATTCTAATATTATTTAACCAATAATTATTTGTGTTGCTAATATTTCTCTATTTAAATCAATATGGATTGAAAATCATTAATAAAGTGAATTTGTACGAATTCAAATAGAAAATTCTATTATTTAATCATTTGAACTTCATTTATACTGAATATAGAAATAAATATGGTGATTAAACGATTTTTTTTTTATTTCAACTGCAACTAATATTTTGAAAATACGATATTTATTCAATTCTATTTAGTTTGGAGCAAATGTATGCCACATTGATTCATTTTTGCGAACTCCATATAAAGTTGCATACAAAGGAAATCATATTAAAATTTGCAACCTACTCGAAAAACATGGAGCTCTTGTGGACAGGAAAAATTAATTTTGCTTATTTTACTTTATCGATATGGGTTGTTCAAGTGGTTGCAGTTTTTACATCTTGAATCCTTTGTATTTTAATATTTAACTTTTTGAATGTTTAATGGCATTTTGCACTTTTAATTTCAATGATAGATTTATATTTATTTTTCCCAAGATTTTTTAAGCATAAATTTGGCATTTGAAAATTCAAAATAAAAGCTTGTCTAAGTTCATCTTTTTATTTAATAGAAATCAAAAATTTAGTTACTAATTATAACCAAAAACTGGGCGAAATTATCCTTCGCTTTATTAAGATTTACTAATTTCCTAATTAGGTAATGTTGCTGGTGTATATCACACTGACTTTAAACACCCCTCTGGAAACTTTGTTAATATGTATTCAATAAGTCGGGTCTCGTTTATAGAAGACGTTTTTATTGATAGATTGCTTTAAGGTCATAATTTTTATGTACCTTGTTCCCTGACTATTTCAGGAAAGGATAAAAAGAGTAGATTAAATACAAAAAGAAATATCAATTAAGAGATAATAATCGAAGCGGCTTTACTCGAGTTAAATCTCGCGTCTTCGATTCTTTCGCTTCTTGATATCTCGGCTTGTTTCAGGTTAGAGTGTAGGTTAACACTCCTCCATAAATTATCTCAAATGGTGATAAACCTGTAGCACTTTGTTGACTGCTATTTATAGTGAACTCTATTCTGGGTAGAAGTTCGTGCCAGTTTCTCTCTTCACATCCGCCTGCCAATGTTGCTGTAATAAGATCTCTTATCGTTCGTATGGCTCTTTCGGCTAAACCATTTGATTGGTGCTGATAAGGTGAGCTGAATTCCTGTTTGATTCCAAGTTTCTGTAGCTTCTGTCTTAGGAAATTCCCTTCGAAATTTCGGCCTCTATCTGTTAAAATACTCTTCGGTTTTCCAAATCGATAGATCCAACTATTAAGTATTGTTTTGAAAATGGTCCCTTCGTCTTGCTTTGTGATTGCAGTTAAAGAAATCAGTTTGCTAAAACGGTCTACCATTACTACCATATTTTTTTGGCGTTTATTTCCATGTAAGCCACATTTATAACAATCTGTTCTAGGAATTCAGAGCTATATCTAGGAATAAATGTTTCCTTGGTTCTTGTCTGATCGATCTTTCTCTTAGCGCAGATCTCACAACATCGTAAACAGAGTTGGATTGTTTCTTGCATTTTCGGCCAATCAAATATCTTTTTCATATAATGAAATAATTTCTTGATTCCAATGTGATAAGGTTCTTCATGTAGCGTTGTTGTTAACAGGCCTGCAAATGTTTCTGGGACTAACATTAAGATATTTTTGTTCTTTTCTACTTTTATTAATCCTCCATCAATTTGTGTATTTTTTACGTTTAAAGGAAAACAATTCTTTTTCTCCCGTGTACATCCATTTTCCAATATCTCTCGCAGCTCTCGAAACCGAATGTCCTTTTGTTGTTGTTCCCATACTTTTTCCATAGCTTCTGTTCTTTGGATAGTATATATATATATATATAATCTTTGATTTTCCTTCCTTAGCTTCTTCATGTCTTGTTTGACACTGGGTGCAAACCATACTTTTTAATCTTGATAGTCCATCTGCATTCGAGTGTTCTTCGCCTTTTCGATATTTTAGTTCAAAATCATATTCCGACAGGTTAGCTAACCATGTTTGGAACTGCGGACTGATTGGCGTTTTTGTAGTGTTCATGAAAACCAATGCCTTGTGGTCGGTGCGAATTATGAATTTTTTCCCGTACAGATATTCTCTAAAATGCATGACGTATTCATGTACGGTGAGCAGTTCTTTCCTGGTTACACAGTATCCCTTTTCATGTGATGACATATGTCTCGAGCCATAAGCTATGACAGATTCTTCTCCATCTTCTGTAATTTGACTCAAAACTCAGTGGCGTACCGCGAGGTTCTTTCGCCTGGGGGCAACTGAGAAATTAGCGCCCCCGTATATATATATATATATATATATATATATATATATATATATATATATATATATAAATATATATATATATATATATATATATATATATATATATATATATATATATATATATATATATATATATATATATATATATATATATATATATATATATATATAATATATATATATATATATATATTTAATTTAATTTTTTTAAAGAATATTAATGACGAATAACGAAACAGGTTTAACAGATTTTAATAAGCGTATAAATAATATTTATTGACTTAGACAAAATACAGTTTAACATTAAATATTAATTCTTCTGGCTTTTGTCGTGGCAAAAATAACTATAATCTCATTAAAATCAATTTTTTCAAACATTTCTCTTTCTATTCTAAGAGCTAAATCGTTCAGCCGTGTTTGAGTCATAGCTGCTCTTAAATACGATAAAATTAATTTTAATTTACTGAAAGATCTTTCGCAACTGGCAATTGATACAGAAATTGTAAGAAGTATTTGTAGGGCAATTCTCAAATTGGGAAATACATCATCTCAGTAAGAAATTATAAACGAAATAAGTTCCAATATACACGTATAAGTAAATATTGCAAATAACTGAATGCACGCACATCTATTCTAAGAAACTAATGAAGTAATAAAAAATATATTAATCTCTTAGATCTTAAGAATAATTTATTACTTAATTTTTGTTCCAAATTGACTTCCCTAATTTTGCGCACCCTAATTTTGGCGCCCGGGGACAAATGTCCCCCCCCTAGTTACGCCACTGTCAAAACTGCACTAATGGCTCCGAAACTAGCGTCTGTGTCTAAGATAAAAGTCCTATCTTCTCTTGGAAAATCAAGGATAGGTGCTTCGCACAACCGTCTCTTCAGAGTTTGGAAGCTCTCATTGCATTCTTTAGTCCAACTTATATCTTTATCGCATCCAGATGTTGCAGCGTATAATAGTTCGGCGATTTTGGCATAGTCTTTGATGAATCTTCTATAGTAGTTCGTTAATCCGAGAAACGATCTCAATTGTTTTGAACATTTTGGTACTTCTGTTTTCTCGATCTCTTCCACTTTCTTCCTGTTTGTCTGGATACCCTTCTCGTTAATTGTGTGACCAAGGAAACACAATTCTGTTTTATTGAATTTGCATTTTTCTGGATTTATCTTCAGTCCTGCTACTTGAATTCTTCTGAATATTTCCCTTAATAGCTCATCGTGGTCTTTTTGACTTTTACCATATAGTATATGGCATATACCAAGATATCATCTAGATAAACTACTACTCCCTTGAATAGCATTCCTTCTAGCACTGTGTGCATCAGTCTCTGGAATGTCGCAGGAGCTGTTGCTAAGCCAAATGGTAGTCTATTGAAGCAAAATTGTCCTTCTCTTGTACTGAATGCAGTCATTTCTTGAATTTCTGGAGCCAACTCCACTTGATAATTTGCCTGACCTAAATCGATTGACGAAAATATTTTTGCATTCGCGAGACAGTCTAGTAAGAATTTGGTGTTAGGCATAGGAAATGACTCTTTTTCTATTATGGAATTTAATCCACGATAATCTACACACATCCTGATAGATCCATCTTTCTTCCCTACTATTACTAACGGGGCATTCCAAGGACTCTTGCAACACCGAATAACATTTTCATTAACTCTTTTATCAGTTCTTCAATCCTTTTCTCCATGTGCATTGGTTGACGTCGAGGATGTTGCATTATTGGGCCTCCTGTTATCCGCATCTCATGTCGAACTAAGTTTGTAAATCCCAGATCGAATTTCGATGCCATAAAAATTCCGCCGTATTCCCTGATCATTCCTTCAATATCTTTATTATTCTCACCTGCCATCGCCACTAGTGCTTTATTTTATTTCTTCATCAGTGTAAAATTTGTTTATCAATGACGTTTCTATATTATTGATTTTCACTAACTTTACTCCAAACTCTTTCATTGTATCAATGCCCCCTATGAATTCGGGTTTGATCTCTTTTACCACTACTACTGTGATTATTTTGGTTTTCTGATTCCATGTGGCCGGTATAGTCATGTATTCCATTGCTTCTACACCTCCAGTTGAAAAAACTCCGCACAATAATATCATACTAAGTTTAAGTTCTGGTTTGCCTATTTTCTTCCACAAACTCTTGCTCAAGACTGTTACTGATGCTCCAGAATCCCATAACATCTCTGTTTCGGCATTATTCAACATTATTTTACTCCAAATTTCTTCCATCTTTCGTCTGGTACATCTCTTCTTCTGCCTCGTCTCTTCGTCGTTCATTTCTTATTTCACAATTTATTGTCTTGACTCCACCGACGAAATGAAACCCATGGAGTCGCTGATGTTTTTTCCGTCTTCTCTCAATATAGTATATTTCTCAGGGACATTGTATCTATCTTCCATATTGCTGTGATCCATTCTGAAATCCTGGCTGTTCTCGGTGTAATCTCTTCTTTCAGATTTTGAATCTTCTTCTATGCACGCTATCCATTGATATCGGTGTGGAACCTCTTTCCGTAACGAAAAACAATCTCGGAACCCGTGACCTTCCTTGCAACATATCAGGCATTTATTTCCCAGTGGACACTCATACCTTCTGTGTCCCTTTTCGCCACAGCAAAAACAATCACCTACCGTTAATTTTGGGACCGATGCTTGTGCTAGTCTTCTACTTTCGTTGTACAGCCTCCTTGCTATATTCTTCATGGATATTGCTGGCAGCTTCCTTTCTGAGCTATTCGGGATTCTCGTATTTCTCAAAAATTGTTCTCTTGGAGATTGTTCTCGACGACCATGGTTATTTCCTTCGTATTGTATTGGTCCGCGTATAGGATGTTCGTCTCTTCTTGATCTGTGGTGACTAAATGGGTCTTCTGATAGTCTTCTTTGTGGTGATGTAGGCATAGGATTTTGGGTATTCTGTTGAATTCTCATCTGCCCTCCCTCAGTCACGCTAGCGTATGTTCTTTGACCGATTGCTTTAACAAATTCTGTTTTATGGTTTCCATTTTTGTTACTTTCAAAAATTTTCGCCAATGATCTCGTTTCTTCAATTTTTGTTTCTGGTTTCGTCAATAGTATCTCCCTCAGTCTCGCATCGCGTGCTTTATTTGCGATGAGGTCTTGAACAATATCTTCTTCTGATCGTCCTGAATTTACAACTTCAGCTAAAGCTTTCCTTAGCCGTATTTCAAAAGCTGCAAACCTTTCATCATCTTCCTGTTCCATAGCTGCCAATTCTTTGATTTTGTCAGTTATTGATTTTGTAATTGTGAACGTATTTAAGAACCACGCTTTGGCTTTTACATCTGTTGTTTCTGTTTCTCTGACGTTTCCCCACAATGTCTTTGCTTCTGCCACTAATAACACATCGAAAGTGCTTGTCAATCGCTGTCCATTTGTCAGCAACCATTCTTCTATATCTCTGATCCATTCTTCGGCTTCTTTTAAACCTCGTCCATCATATCGTCTGATGTTCAGTGTGAGCATGTCTTTGCATGATTTCGGTAGGCATTCCATTAGCGATTTTGTCGATTTCGAAATGGCGTTGATAATTTGATTTTCGGTGTGGTTGCCAGTTAAATCCGTCTTTTGATCCATCTTTAAATTTCGCAGAAAAATCTTGAAACTAACAATATATATTTATTCAAAGAATTTATAAATAACAAGTTTTATTTAATTCACAAAAACCGCAAATTCCAAATTATTACAACAACAAGATACCTAACTCATATAATATCTTTTGCGTATGCAATTGTGGAAGCTTTGGATATATATATATATATATATATATATATATATATATATATATATATATATATATATATATATATATATATATATATATATATATATATATATATATACTTGAGTTGAGTTAAACACTGTGTTAGGAATCACTGTAGTTTGTAAATAAGTTAACAAAGTGACTAAATTTTGATTTCGACTTTCTAATATTCTTTTAGTAAATAAATTTCTCATTTCAGAACTAAAAGGAGATTCGTTTTCCTAACTGCTCAAATAAAAATTGAAATACTCCTTCCACAGTTAAAATTGCTGCATCAGTTTTGCTTAATTCCTTAACGCTAATTTCTAATGGTTTCAGAACATGAACAATATTTTCTAATATATTAAAATTAATTTCATTATATAAAAACTGCTGGTTAATATCTTTAAGAGATTTACGTACACACTCCTTAATTTTAATAAACCTTTCAATCATCGGTATCAAGGAGTTCCACCGAGTTTTATAATCTAATAATAAAATTAATTCCTTATTTTCTTGTTCTAAAACGTATTTTTGTAAAATAGAATATTTAAAACATCGGATAATTCTACGGACGCTTTTTAGCAACTAGTGTATACACGGATTATTATCAGATTTATCTGCATTAAAACTAAACTAATCGATTTCATCTGATTCATCAGATTCATTATCACTTTCAGTGTCATTTTGAGGAAGTACACGTTCATCAATATTTTTATAAAATTATTCCATTACAGCTAAATGTACTGCGTGATTATAGCAAAGTTGACTTTCAATGCCAATTAAATTCCGTATTTTTTCATCACTGCTGCAGCATCGTGAGTGGATGCCATAATATCTCTCTTTAAATTATGATCAAATTCATTTAATTTTTCCAAAATTTGTTGTTTTAAAGTAAAAGCATCGCACGTACCCTAAATATACATTAAACCTAATTTATATTCATTTTTAGTGTCATGCAAAGTCAAGTTTAAAAAACGTTTACATTTTATATTTTTCCATTCATGTACGATAATAGAAAATCGTGTTCCAGTTCTTGTTAATTTTAAAAGTTCGTTCCTGAGCTCCAGCTTTTTTTCATTAAAGAAATCTACAACCATACTTTTAATAGTTTATGTATGTTGAGGCATCGTATATCCCCGCCTATTGATAAATTCCTTAATTGCACTTGAATTTACAATTCCTCGAAGGGAAAATCCATCAAATGCAGCACACTTCGCAAATGGTTTCGGCAAACTCCTTTTCACAAAATTAATCATATCACCTGATTGACGTTTCATCCTTTTTGCGCGATTTCTTCTGACTCTTCATTATTTTTTAAACTAATGCCGTGTTTAATTTTCAAGTGCATTGCGAGAGCCGATGTCGATCCTACTTTGCATTTCATATATTTACGACATGTAAGACATTTAGCTGTCTCTGTGGTAATGTCCTTGTCGAAATAGCTCCAAACGCTGGATTTTTTCGAATTCATTTTTGATGGTTGCTAAAATATTTTATAAATATATTAATTTCAACTATACACATACATATAATATATTGATATTTTGATTTAAGTTTATATTTATAACAAATTACATTTTTTTATAAAATTGGTAAAATAAAGTCAACAGAATTTCCAGTTAGTCGAAGAAAAAAGCTTCGTAAATTCAAAAGCAATTGAATGCGATTTTAAACAAGTTGAGTCTATGCGAAACAGAAAGGGAGATCTTCCATTGAAAGACTTATCCCTACGTCAGACTAAAATTGATATTAAAATTTGGCTTAATGAAGTGTTAATTATGTGATTCAAAGTGAAATTGTTGTATTAAAATGTGTGGATAATAAAAGTGTAATTGTGGTAATCTCGAATTAACTTAATTAAGAACAATGATTCAGATAGTGCCTCGGACTCCTACTTTAATAATTGAACTTAAAATATATTATTAAATTAATTAAATTAAAATCAAATTAAAATTTTTGTTTAAATAATCCTGACTTTTTTCCAAAATCCAATTCAATATAAAAAAACAATGAAACATTCAACTTCCCAATCATTAAATCTCGGTCAGGGCCAATAAAGCAAATATTATTATCATTATTAAGATTATTACCAATCCACTCAGTCATTTTACAGGATTACTTGATTATGAATTATTTTTCATTATACTAATCCTTAAATGTTAATTTATATGTCACTAACATTTTCATGTTAACATTAATTAAACTATATAGTTGTGTAAGCGCAAATCACCAAACCTATCGATTTTAAGGAAATTCCCCTGCTAAAATTAGTACCAATCGGCCAATCATATAGTGGCTAAAACCCTCAATCTAAAAATAGTCACAGACCTCTCCCCGAGTGGCCACCATCATCCAGAACAACATGACAAAAATTTGGTCCCACATACTATTTTTTCAGAACCGACCAATCACTATCGGCTGTGAGAATAAAAATATTTTTTTCTGATCCGCCCCACCCCCATACGTTACCATTACAGGAACCAAGAAGACCCTTGGCATGACCTGCTAAATCTCATCCAAAACCGCGAGTTGGTAGTCACAACATAATTATTATACTGAAATCCAGATTAAATCAAAATTATTTATCTAATAATAAATTCAAAACAATTTTTTTATTATTTTCCTGTAATTATTAAATGAAATCTTATTACTAAATTCAAAATTGAAAAGTCTGTTAGGCGATTATTAATTTTGGTAAAAGCCCGATATAGCGTCGGTGATTATTTACATCAAAATATACCACAAAAGATAGCGTCGGTAATTATTTAAATTAAATTTTAAATGTAAAATGGCCGGAAGACCACGAGCATCCACAATAATAGTGCCTCGTAATGAAATAATGAGTAAAAAATGCCATGCGGAATTTGCAATCAACCGTGCACATTGAATCGGTACCAGCAGGGAATTGACGGTAGGAGATGGGCATGCGACCGTTGTGGTTACCGTGTATCGGTGCGAAACAAATCCTTCTTTGCACGCAGTCAATTATCATTACAACAAATTGTTGTCCTCGTTTATTGCTGGTCGTATGATATGCCGCAGATGCAGATGCAGCACGAGGCTGATGTTGCCAAAAACCTAGTAATTGATTGGTGCAACTACATGCGCGAAGAGTGTGCAACATGGCTGGAACGCAGTGCGCCCGAAATTGGTGGAATAGACGTCAATGGACAATCTATAATTGTGGAAATAGATGAAACAAAATATTTTCACAGGAAATATCACCGTGGCCAGTGGCGTGATGGCCACTGGGTTTTCGGAGGAATTGAACGAGAAATTGGCCGGTGCTTCCTGTTGGAAGTGCAAGACAGGCGGGCAGGGACGTTGCAAGCCTGTATAGAAGCTCACATTTTGCCAGGGACACATATAATGTCTGATGGGTGGGCTGCATATGCTAATATAGATCAAATCAGACATGGAATATATGAGCATTCCGTTGTTGTGCACCAACGTAACTTCGTCGATCCTAATGACTCCGAAGTGCATACTCAGAACATCGAGAACATGTGGATGAGGGCAAAGAGGAAGTTGAAAAGACAATTTGGAACAAGTCGCGCGTTGTTTCCGTCATATCTGCAAGAATTTGCGTATCGTAACCAATTTCGACGCACAGACTTGTTTCCAAACTTCTTAATTACGCTTATGGATAACTATCCGTGAATTACTTTTCGTGATGTTGTTTACTTGAAATACAATTGCGCTGAGTGTATTTTGATGTGAATAAAGCTTGTTTGGGTGTACTGTCACTTTTTTGTGGTATATTTTGATGTAAATAATTACCGACGCTATATCGGGCTTTTACCTTAATTTTTATTGAACATTAACACAAACATTACCAACCTTGATAGAACACCTTCATCTTCGTTTTTGGTAAATGCCGGACCAGTAAAGGCGGATCGGCAAAATAATCCAATATCACATTGATAACAGCATAACCTTGAAATACACGAATTTAACAATTTCACGGAAAATTACCTTGACCAGATTGTTGTCGATCCAACTACCTATAGCAACTGCAGTTCGCGAACCCAAGGAAGTCACGTACATGATGCAGATCGTTGTGTTACGCCTCCCTGCAGCTGGTTCTGGTAGGAACATTATATGGAGTATTTTAAAATCAATTGAATAAATATTGGAGATTAAAAAATCACCAGATTTAATAATTAAATTAGTCAAGTTAAACAAATTAAAAAAGGAAAATTTAGTTAATTTAGAAATTTGATGATGTTTCGTAAAATAAATATGTGAAGGAATTTTAAAATTTTTCTTTAATCAAGTTACAAAATTTTTTTTTAAATTTAGATACTTAGTAAGCGGGATATATGAAAAGGATTTTAATTTTTTTTTATTTCAAGTTAATAAAAATTTGTTATAGAATACCCCACAGCAATCATCAAATTGTACATTGATATGAAAATGCGAAAAGTTTCATATAGGGTTATAAATCCACCTTTAACCTCAAATATATGAACACATTTTTTCGTATGAGTAGCTAAGAGGTATCCTTAAACGACTTGCAGATATAACCTCCCGGACTCCCGGCTGTTTGACAGGAATTTCTTTAATACTTGAGTGGAGTGTAATAATATTTTAGTTAATTAAGAGCTGACATTTGCAAAAATGAAAACTGTTCACTACAAAGAAAATTTATCGTAACTTATTATTATGATAGTCATACGTACTGAAAAACAGGACGTCCACTGAGCCAGCATTTCGACGGCCGAACTTGACACAGACGAGTCTCAAGCCGGAGACATGAGTCTAACTGCTTCTGAGGTTCTTGAGGAAGTCGTTAGTCTCCGTACCAGATGGATCTGGCACAAGATACACGATTGGACATACAAAAACACCCAGTTGGTGGATCCAAAGATCGAGCCATACCTCAATCAGACCAATCTGGACCTGATAGATGCCTTCGAGGACGTCCGGTTCGCGGTGGGTCGGCTACGCCGATTGAAGACGGAGACCCTGGCTGACGAGTTGGAAGATCCCGATGGGATGGCAAAGCTGCACTGCCACCATGATAGAACTAAGGTCATCCAGGGAGGATTGGACTACTTGCTAAAGAGGGCAGGCAAACCCCGGGCAGCATTGAACACTACGCCCAGGAAACGCGGCCGGCCTCGAAAGGTCCTGCCGGATCAGTGACAAAGTTTTTGTAGCGCAACCGAGATGTATGCGCATGACTATCAATGTTTTCAATCATTTTTAATTTTTAATTAACTACATTGGCACAACCCGTGTCGCGATATTGTGATTTTGTGGTTATTATTAATATTATTTTGTGTTTAGTTTGATAATATGGTTCGTTTTTGTTGAAACTTGTTATCAAGATTTTTTGTTTTGGGTTTATGTTTGGTTTGATAATGTAATATGTTTTATTGATTTATATTAACGATATATTTGGTTTTACGCTCCGTTGTAGAATGTGTTTTTAGCTATTATTAAATATTATTTATCTTGGGAATCATTTTAGGGACTCGTTGAACCAACCATTCATAACCCCGAGAGAACTTAATTTTTCTTTATTCCGGTTCACATCATATAAATATTTCGACCAGCATTATTGACTTGATATTATTATTATCTCGTTGTTATTGATTTAGTTTTCAAGCTATTCGAAAATCTGCGACAGGAACGAGAACAGGCCCAACGACAGGCCGACGGATTGCAAGCGAGGCTCACCAAATTCAAGGGACAGTGCCGGGAACTAGAAGTCACCTGGTTCAGTCCCGCCGAAATGCAGAAGCGCCTGAAGTTGATTCAACAACTACAACTTCAGAGCACTCAAGATCAGACGGAGATCCGAGCTCTCCGCCCCCAGGTACGCCAGCTGGAGACTCAACTCCATTAGAGGACCATAGATCAGGATGTAGCCTCCAAGATCAGGTCAATGGCGGAGTTAATCGCAAGCAGCAATAATGTGGAGCCACCCAGCAAGCCCAAAAGGAGGAATCGGCCCAGCAAATCCGCTCGAGCAATTTCGACAGGCACTGCTAGCAAACGTGCCAAACGCCTAAGCGAACTGAATTGACTCCCGAATATCATTTACTCATCGATGTAACCCTTGGTCCTGATGAAACTGTATTTGTGATTAATTATAATGTAATTCGATTTCGAAAGACTCAAATTGAGATACAGCGATGACCTGAAGTTCGGATACACAATCCAATAGAGGGACCAGATAAATCAGACACAGGCCTTCTATCAGCAGTCCGTGAATCCAAGTGAATACTGGACAATTATAGTATGCTAAGCATACTCACTTTTTTCCAGTGCTCTAGTCCTTGATACAGTACTAACGTTGATCATTCAACGGTTATCAATTGGTAGAATTGCTATTGTATTCTGGGTTACGCTGGAAACGAGATAAAATGTTGATTACCTGTAACCCACCAATAGTATACCTAGTTGAATGAGTTTTCAAGTTGAATTAACAAAATTTCTTGAAAAATATTATTTTAAACTTCTTAACAATAGGTTATATGGGAAAATCTTTGTATTTTTCAAAAAACCCCATTTTTGGATCTAAAATGAATTCTATTCTTCATCAGCTAATTTATTTATTTAAGTTTTAGATATTATACATTATTATACATATTTTACGAATAAAGTGCATTTCTTAAAATAAAAAATAATCATATCTTAATATTACGATTATAAAGAAGTGGTAAAAAGTTCGAAGTATTAGAATAGAAATAACAATTTAAATTTTTATCTTTTTTCTTGTTAATTTCAGTTACGATTTTAGGATTTTGTCGGTACCAAAAATTGGTTCTGTTGTCAAGATATACTGCAGCTTCAATTGTATCCTTTTGAATGTTTTTGGAATAATTTTCTTTTTGTAATTTTAGAACTGTAAAAATAAATTATTTGTAAAAAATAATCAAAATTTACTTTCAGTTACACTTTTAGCTGAATTTATCAAAGCTCGCCTATCATCTGTTTTAATGCATTTCATTTATTAAAAGAAAAATAAATTATTACTTTCTACTTCATAAATTTCATTAAAAAAACTTCTATCGACCGCTTCAGATTCAATTAGCTGTTTCATTGTTTTTGCATTAAAAGGAATTGGAGGAATTTTACTTGGTAAATCGTCCTCAACGGTTACCGATTGATTTTGAATTTTTTTCTTTTGGCTTTTTGATTTTTGTTTTATTTTTTCTAATTTCATTTCTTTGATTTCCTTATTTTAATACTTTATTAAATTCGAACAAAATTCTAGTTTTAATAATACTAATCTAATTAGAGGATTTTAGTTCTGACTTCGAAAAAATATTCCAACTCGATATAGGTGTTAAAGAAATTTTGAAAAATTAAAATTTACACGCTATTTTCAAAAAATTGAATTAATTTATTATTAAAATTAATATCAAACATTTATATTACTCTAAATTTAATTCGGTGTCAACTGCACCATTAACCAATCTCTATAATTTTTAATTCATTTGATTCGTTATCTTCTTTTTATTACACTTAATTCATTTATTTCAACAACGTAGTCATTAACTTCGAACACATCCTGATTTTTTCGACATTTAATTCATAAGTTTTTGCTTCAGTATTCACTTCAATTTTAACTCCTTTTTCTCCTCATCATTGTCATTTTTCATATACTGACTATTCATTATTGTCCTATAATATTTTGACACAAGTATATGATTCACTAAATTTTGAATACTCCCCATAGTACTCAAACATCAATTTTCATCAAGTTCACTTTACACCCATTCGTAATCAAATCATCATTAAAACATCATAAAGTTCATCTCTTTTTAATTTGAACGTAATAATAAATCAATAAGTCAAAAGGCCAATAAGTCATTTTGGTCGCTGACAAATTCTTTACCTTGAAATCTTTTTGAGAATTGGTCTTTCGAATTTTTCTACATTCCTTGGACATGATCTTTATATGTCCATAATTATTACACGAGTAGTATTGTACTTGACCATTTCAATCAATTTTATCTCTGCGTCGATGGAGACGTTGACTATTTCTAGAGACATCCTATTATTTCCACAATTAAAGCATTGTAGATTATCATTATTTTTAATTAATCGCTAATTATCAGCTTTTCAAATAATAGGGGCACAATCCTTTTCGGCTTCTCTGTATACTATCTTTATACCAACACTGTTTGGCATAATGTCCGATTCCAAGAGCAACCGTAAGGGGGGCAAGGGGACACTTGTCCCCCCCTTGGATTTCCAAAACCATTCTATTTTTCGATAAATTTAAACACATTTTAATAGATGCGCTCAAACAATGTTGGGAAAACCCAAGACAAAAAATATTAATAAAAAAATTTAATTTAAAGAGGCTTCCTGTTTTTTTAATGTTATTAATTAAATCTGGAAATCAAATCATCTTATTTGTATAAAAACTCTCAATATTAACTGTCGTTCTGGTTTTATCAAGTAAGTTACATCATTTTTTTATTATTTAAATTATTTAAAATTTATTTGCTAATTATCCATGTCTTTGTAAATGTACCTTTGGTTAATGCAATTTTGAATCAAATTTGTTTTTGAAAAATACCGTCTGTTTTTTTATTTTGTTATATTGTCAAATCAAAACATAATTATAATTTTGTTTCTTGCCTTTTTAGAAATGGATATATTAGACTTGCCTGTTTGTAAGAAAGGCAAAATTGAAGACAATTCAAGCAAAATTGAGGACAACTTGCAGGATCAATCTCCAATGAAGACAAATATTTACCAAAATACAAATGAGACAAAGCTCTGTTCACAAGAAAATGATATCGGTGAATACATTAATTTATCAACTATTATTAACAATGATCTCAAATTCAATCTCTTGACAGTCGATACAAAAACACCAACAGAAAGATACGATTTTAAAAAAGATTCAAAAGGAAAGCGTTGTTTCCGCTATGCTTGGTTAAGTCAGTACTCACCCTGGCTGAGTTATTCAGTTCGTTTAAAAGGAGCGGTTTGCAAATTTTGCATACTTTTCCCCAGCCAGTAAATCATGGTTTTCAAGGTGCATTCATCACAGAGCCTTTTACAAAGTGCCAAAAGTCATTAATCAAGTGCGTGGCATAAAAATGCACTGGCTTGTGCTGACAAAGTTCTTACAATTAAGGGAAAAGCCAGAATTGAACATCGTTTGTCCAATGAACAGTAGCCTAAAGCGCAAAGTAGAAGAAAATAGGAAAAAATTGAATCCGATTTTATTAAGTATTTTGCTCTGTGGGGTAACTGACGTAGCACTTAGAGGAAAAACAAGTGCAAGTGCAAATGTGCAAAGCCTCTACGATTTCAGGATTGAAGCTGAAGATGAAGTACTCAAAAATCATTTGGAAGCTTCACCAGCCAATGATACACATCTGTGCGCATAGAATATGAGCTAATCAAGTTGACTGAAGAAGCCATAAGAGAATAAATTGTTTCAATGGCCAATAAATCCATTGGATTTTTAATCATTGGAGACGAGAGTGCTGACATATCTGGAAAAGAACAAATTTCCATAGGAGTTCGTCTTGTGAATTCTAGCAGCACAGAAACTGTTATTCATGAATAATTCCTTGGATTTGTAAAACTGAATCATTTTGATGCTACATCCATAGCTGATAAAATCATTGATCAGTGCACAAGATTTGGATTAAACCTTGAAAAAATGTATCGTCAAGGCTATGTTGGCTTCTCTACGATGGCTGGTAAATAAGGTGGCGTTCAGGCAAAAATTAGGAGCAAATACCCTAAAGCTGTTTTTGTCCATTGTGCATCACATCGACTTAATCTTGTGATCAATGATCTCAATGTTGTACCAAATGTTAGGAATACAATTGGAACAATTAAGAGCATTATTAGATTTTTTCGAGAAAGCCCAAAGAGAAGAAGTCTGATTCCAAATGTTCCCTTGCTTTGTGAAACACGTTGGTCTGCAAAATACAAAAGCATCAGACTATTTGCTGCAAGTTTTGAAGACATTTTTTATCAGCTGAGTTCACTGGTCATCGAAGCAAATGGTAAAACACGACAGAATGCCCACTAGTTACAGTGTGCTTCAAGTACAACAAGTTTTTCAATTTGTCTTCAAATCATCACTTACTACTCCTCAAAATTAGGGTCAGTAGCACAAGCCCTACAATCAACACAATTAGACAATCTGAAAGTCTGACCACGTCCAAGAGCTCCTAAAAATCTTCCATAATCCGACAAAATGGTGAAGAGATTTTAAGACCATAATTTATCAAAGTGAGAAATTGGCAGAACAATTAAACATCCAGTTGACAATTCCCAGACAATGTAAGAGGCAAACACACCGTTCAAATAATGGTGGTTCAACTGTTGAAGAATACTTTCGAGGATCTGTCTTTATACCATAATTATATTCAATCATCTCATCGTTGGAGAGCAGATTCAATGAGAAATAAAAAATCAATTTTAGTCTATTTTCACTTCACCCAGTGGAAATGTTGAAACTTTCAAAAGATGAATTCAAAACTCACACAGAAAACATCATAATGGAGTATCAATTTGAAAACTTTGATGCTGAGGCAAGCACTTGGTTTGAGATGTGGTCAAATAAAAAGTCGGATTTTGAAATCAAAAGTCGCGATGGAATGATGGATTTATTACAATTCACAGACCTTTTTCCAGCTATTAAGAAAGCAGTTTTTATTGCTTTAACATTGCCAGTGTCCGCTTGCACTGTTGAAAGATCATTTAGCACATTGAGAAGAGTCAATAATGTGTGAAGATAGACTTTCTTGACTTTGCATGATGAGTGTTCATCGTGACAGAATCAATGACAATAAAAAAAAGAGATGTGGTCAAATAAAAAGTCGGATTTTGAAATAAAAAGTCGCGATGGAATGATGGATTTATCACAATTCACAGACCTTTTTCCAGATATTCAGAAAGCAGTTCAAACAAAGAAAGGGCAATACTGTTTCAATAGAATGCCGTTCGGTATCGCTGCGGCACCAGGTACGTTCCAGGAAATTATGACAAAGGTAATAAGCAAAATAAATGGAGCAATGGTCTATTTGGATGACATTCTGATTTATTCGAATAGTAAAGAAAACATACAATACTCAGTGAAGTATTAAAAGCGATCGATGAAGCAGGACTAAAGATTAACCCAGAAAAGTGTCAAATAATAAAGAAAGAAATCAGATTCTTAGGACACATAATCAGTAAAAGAAGGAGTAAAAACCGATCCTTCTAAGATTCAGGCTATACAAAACTTTGGGAAGCCAAGTTGCGTAAAGAAACTTCGAAGCTTTCTAGGCATTTGTAATTATTATAGAAGATTCATCAGTGAGTATGCAAAGAAATCAAGGATGTTAGAACAATTATGTAGCGGTCCGAGTAACAAAAAACTGGAATGGACTGAAGGAACGAATAACGTATTCGAGGGTATGAAGTTAGCACTCATAACGGCACCGATTCTATGCTTTCCTGATCTGAGAAAGGAGTTCATTTTAGATACTGATGCCAGTTTTGATACCATTGGAGCAGTGCTTTCGCAAAGAGATAAAGATGGAAAGGAGAGAGTAATTGCGTATGGATCACACTCGATGACGAGCCATGAAAAAGGATATTGCATTATAAGGAAGGAACTATTGGCGGTATACTATTTTTGTATTCATTTTAAGCACTATCTCTACGGAAGAAGATTCACGCTAATGACAGACCACAAGACGATCACGTTTATGATGACAACCAAGAAGCCAATTACTTCACAATTCCAAACCTGGATCAATTATTTAAGCAGTATGGATATAATCGTTGAATATAGAAACGGTGTTAATCACCAAAATGCAGACATGGTGTTCAGAACTAAATGTGAAACGTGTGTTCTATGTCAAATGGCTCACGAAGAATCTAAGAAAGGAAAGATAAAAACTAGATTACTAGACTCGATCAGAGAAGGAGGTAGAAGCACCAATCAACAAATAAATTTGGAAGAAGAATTACGAAAGAAAACGATGATACCTGAAAACGAGATACAAGAAACCATAAAGGAAATACATAGGCTCTTGTGTCATGCTGGAGTCGAGAAGATAGCTGATTATATGAAAGATAGATATATTGGGAAAAACCTGTGGAGTCAGATTCAGGAAACTATTCGAAGTTGTGAGACTTGTCAAAAAACCAAGGCTATAACAGTTACAACGAAGGAACCAGTAAAAAAATTATAATCAACCGAAATGTTCGAAATTATATTCGTGGATATATGTGGACCGATGCAAGAAACAAAAGGACGTAAGAAGTATATATTGGGTATAATAGACCAGTATAGTAAGTATCAGGTCCTGACAGCTATAACAAGACAAGACGAAGAAACAATAAAAAAACGATTTTAGAAAAATGGATTTTAAGATTCGGGTGCCCAAAGGAGATAAAAGTTGATTGTGGGAAGGCGTTTGAATCAGGAATGTTGAGAGAATTCACAAAGAAACTTGATATTAAGTTATGCTTTTCGAGTCCATACCATCACCAAACAAATGGACAGATAGAAAGGCAATTCAGGACAATACGAGAGCTGATAAATGCTACTTTACGATACAGAAGGAAGACGGATTGGCCAGAGATACTACCAGAAGTCGAATTTACATTAAATGCAACCAAGCAAAATACGACAGGAATAAGCCCGACAGAGATAGTTTTTGGAAAAAAGATTAGCAGGGAGAAATGGTACGGGTCAAAAGAAAAACAAGTAAAAGAAGAACAAGAAGAACAAACAAGGAGGAAATTTGACGTAGGAGATGATGTGTTAGTAAAATTAGAAACACGCAACAAAAGCCAGGACAGATATGAGGGACCATATAAAGTAATCGAGAAAGTGCATGACAGACGATATATCTTAAGAAACGAGAATGGTAAAAAGATTGAAAGAAACGTGGAAAAACTTAAAAAAATTCTTAAGGAGGGGAATATGAGGAAGTCGAAAGATTCTTAAGAATATATTTAAAAATATTTTGAAAAATATTTTAAAAAGAAAGAAATTTATCAATTTAAAAAAATATTTTTATCAAAGAAATATTTTAAGAAAATCTGAAATTTGTTTAAATAACAAAAATAAGAACAGACAAGTTTTTGAGTATATCATTTATTAAATAAAATATATGGAATTATTTAGTGATTTGAAAACGGATGAGAATCCTAATACAAATAATTTAATTTAATGTTTCTTTCAATTTTATTATGATTTTTATTTAAATATTCTAAATATTTTTTCATATTATTATAATCGATTTTTCCAATATTTTAATGTTATCGTTTTTTCTTATTAATTTAATGCTAAATTTTCAAGATTTTAATCCTAATTTTCAAATTCTATTTTAAATATATGTATCATTTTCTTACTGTACTTGATGCATTTGATCACTTGCAATTGACTTTTTTACATTTTTAAAATTAACTGCATTTCTAATTTTTTAATAAATATATTAAATAATTTATTTTTTACAATTTATTGAATGTAATAAATAATTTAATTGAATAATTTAAATTGATTACAATCCCAGTCACTCTGAAATTGTTTCTTTTTTATTTATTAGTTAGATATCTTTTTGTTTAAATAATTTGGAATTGGCGGTTTTTGTGAATTAATTAAAACTTGTTATTTATAAATTCTTTGAATAAATATATATTGTTAGTTTCAAGATTTTTCTGCGAAATTTAAAGATGGATTTAACTGGCGACCACGCAGAAAATCAAAATATCAACGCTATTTCCAAATCGACAAAATCGCTAATGGAATGCCTACCAAAATCATGCCAAGACATGCTCACACTGAACATCAGACGATATGATGGACGAGGTTTAAAAGAAGCCGAAGAATGGATCAGGGATATAGAAGAATGGTTGCTGACAAATGGACATCGATTGACAAGCACTTTCGATGTGTTATTAGTGGCAGAAGCAAAGACATTGTGGGGAAACGTCAGAGAAACAGAAACAACAGATGTAAAAGCCAAAGCGTGGTTCTTAAATACGTTCACAATTACAAAATCAATAACTGACAAAATCAGAGAATTGGCAGCTATGGAACAGGAAGATGATGAAAGGTTTGCAGCTGAGATACGGCTACGGAAAGCTTTAGCTGAAGTTGTAAATTCAGGACGATCAGAAGACGATATTGTTCAACACCTCATCGCAAATAAAGCACGCGATGCGAGACTGAGGGAGATACTATTGACGAAACCAGAAACAAAAATTGAAGAAACGAGATCATTGGCGAAAATTTTTGAAAGTAACAAAAATGGAAACCATAAAATAGAATTTATTAAAGCAATCGGTCAAAGAACATACGCTAGCGTGACTGAGGGAGGGAAGATGAGAATTCAAAAGAATACCCAAGATCCCATGCCTACATCACCACAAAGAAGACTATCAGAAGACCCATTTAGTCACCACAGATCAAGAAGAGAAGAACATCCTATACGCGGACCAATACAATACGAAGGAAATAACCATGGTCGTCGAGAACAATCTCCAAGAGAACAATTTTTGAGAAATACGAGAATCCCTAATAGCTCAGAAAGGAAGCTGCCAACAATATCCATGAAGAATATTGCAAGGAGGCTGTACAACGAAAGTAGGAGACTACCACAAGCATCGGTCCAAAAATTAACGGTAGGTGATTGTTTTTGCTGTGGCGAAAGGGGACACAGAAGGTATGAGTGTCCACTGGGAAATAAATATCTGATATATGGCAAGGAAGGACACGGGTTCCGAGATTGTTTTTCGTTACGGAAAGATGTTCCACGCCGATATCAAAGAATAGCGTGCATAGAAGAAGATTCAAAATCTGAAACAAGAGACTACACCGAGAACAGCCAGGATTTCAGAATGGATCACAGCAATATGGAAGATAGATACAATGTCCCTGAGAAATATACTATATTGAGAGAAGACGGAAAAAACATCAGCGACTCCATGGGTTTCATTTCGTCGGTGGAGTCAAGACAATAAATTGTGAAATAAGAAATGAACGACGAAGAGACGAGGCAGAAGAAGAGATGTACCAGACGAAAGATGGAAGAAATTTGGAGTAAAATAATGTTGAATAATGCCGAAACAGAGATGTTATGGGATTCTGGAGCATCAGTAACAGTCATGAGCAAGAATTTGTGGGAGAAAATAGGCAAACCAGAACTTAAACGAAGTATGATATTATTGTGCGGAGTTTTTTCAACTGGAGGTGAAGAAGCAATGGGATACATGACTATACCGGCCACATGGAATCAGAAGACCAAAATAATCACATTAATAGTGGTAAAAGAGATCAAACCCGAATTCATAGGGGGCATTGATACAATGAAAGAGTTTGGAGTAAAGTTAATGAAAATCAATAATATAGAAACGTCATTGATAAACAAATTTTACACTGATGAAGAAAGAATAAATAAAGCACTAGTGGCGATGGCAGGTGAGAATAATAAAGATATTGAAGGAATGATCAGGGAATACGGCGAAATTTTTATGGCATCGAAATTCGATCTGGGATTTACAAACTTAGTTCGACATGAGATGCGGATAACAGGAGGCCCAATAATGCAACATCCTCGACGTCAACCAATGCACATGGAGAAAAGGATTGAAGAACTGATAAAAGAGTTAATGAAAATGTTATTCGGTGTTGCAAGAGTCCTTGGAATGCCCCGTTAGTAATAGTAGGGAAGAAAGATGGATCTATCAGGATGTGTGTAGATTATCGTGGATTAAATTCCATAATAGAAAAAGAGTCATTTCCTATGCCTAACACCAAATTCTTACTAGACTGTCTCGCGAATGCAAAAATATTTTCGTCAATCGATTTAGGTCAGGCAAATTATCAAGTGGAGTTGGCTCCAGAAATTCAAGAAATGACTGCATTCAGTACAAGAGAAGGACAATTTTTGCTTCAATAGACTACCGTTTGGCTTAGCAACAGCTCCTGCGACATTCCAGAGACTGATGCACACAGTGCTAGAAGGAATGCTATTCAAGGGAGTAGTAGTTTATCTAGATGATATCTTGGTATATGCCATATACTATATGGTAAAAGTCAAAAAGACCACGATGAGCTATTAAGGGAAATATTCAGAAGAATTCAAGTAGCAGGACTGAAGATAAATCCAGAAAAATGCAAATTCAATAAAACAGAATTGTGTTTCCTTGGTACACAGTTAACGAGAAGGGTATCCAGACAAACAGGAAGAAAGTGGAAGAGATCGAGAAAGCAGAAGTACCAAAATGTTCAAAACAATTGAGATCGTTTCTCGGATTAACGAACTACTATAGAAGATTCATCAAAGATTATGCCAAAATCGCCAAACCATTATACGCTGCAACATCTGGATGCGATAAAGATATAAATTGGACTCAAGAATGCAATGAGAGCTTCCAAACTCTGAAGAGACGGTTGTGCGAAGCACCTATCCTTGATTTTCCAAAAGAAGATAGGACTTTTATCTTAGACACAGACGCTAGTTTCGGAGCCATTGGTGCAGTTTTGAGTCAAATTACAGAAGATGGAGAAGAATCTGTCATAGTTTATGGCTCGAGACATATGTCATCACATGAAAAGGGATACTGTGTAACCAGGAAAGAACTGCTCACCGTACATGAATACGTCATGCATTTTAGAGAATATCTGTACGGGAAAAAATTCATAATTCGCACCGACCACAAGGCATTGGTTTTCATGAACACTACAAAAACGCCAATCAGTCCGCAGTTCCAAACATGGTTAGCTAACCTGTCGGAATATGATTTTGAACTAAAATATCGAAAAGGCGAAGAACACTCGAATGCAGATGGACTATCAAGATTAAAAAGTATGGTTTGCACCCAGTGTCAAACAAGACATGAAGAAGCTAAGGAAGGAAAATCAAAGATTATATATATATATATATACTATCCAAAGAACAGAAGCTATGGAAAAAGTATGGGAACAACAACAAAAGGACATTCGGTTTCGAGAGCTGCGAGAGATATTGGAAAATGGATGTACACGGGAGAAAAAGAATTGTTTTCCTTTAAACGTAAAAAATACACAAATTGATGGAGGATTAATAAAAGTAGAAAAGAACAAAAATATCTTAATGTTAGTCCCAGAAACATTTGCAGGCCTGTTAACAACAACGCTACATGAAGAACTATGTCACATTGGAGTTAAGAAATTATTTCATTATATGGAAAAGATATTTTATTGGCCGAAAATGCAAGAAACAATCCAACTCTGTTTACGATGTTGTGAGATCTGCGCTAAGAGAAAGGTCGATCAGACAAGAACCAAGGAAACATTTATTCCTAGATATAGCTCTGAATTCCTAGAACAGATTGTTATAGATGTTGCTTACATGGAAATAAACGCCATAAAAAATATGGTAGTAATGGTAGACCGTTTTAGCAAACTGATTTCTTTAACTGCAATCACAAAGCAAGACGAAGGGACCATTTTCAAAACAATACTTAATAGTTGGATCTATCGATTTGGAAAACCGAAGAGTATTTTAACAGATAGAGGCCGAAATTTCGAATGGAATTTCCTAAGACAGAAGCTACAGAAACTTGGAATCAAACAGGAATTCAGCTCACCTTACCAGCACCAATCAAATGGTTTAGCCGAAAGAGCCATACGAACGATAAGAGATCTTATTACAGCAACATTGGCAGGCGGATGTGAAGAGAGAAACTGGCACGAACTTCTACCCAGAATAGAGTTCGCTATAAATAGCAGTCGACAAAGTGCTACAGGTTTATCACCATTTGAGATAATTTATGGACGGAGTGTTAACCTACACTCTAACCTGAAACAAGCCGAGATATTAAGAAGCGAAAGAATCGAAGACGCAAGATTTAACTCGAGTAAAGCCGCAGACACCATGCGAGCTATGGATAAGACAAAGAGGGGCACTCGTGTTTTCGAGGTGGGGGAGGAGGTACTCGTACATAAAGAGCCGCAGAATAGGCACAAGGATGGTATGCAATACGATGGCCCATATAAAATCGCCAGATTTCTATCACCTCATCGAGTCGAACTACATTCACAAGAAGGAACGAAAGAAAGAAGAATCGAGTGGCTGAAGAAGTGGAAAAAGTCTTAAGTAAGGGAGAGTTAGATATCTTTGTTTAAATAATTTGGAATTGGCGGTTTTTGTGAATTAATTAAAACTTGTTATTTATAAATACTTTGAATAAATATATATTGTTAGTTTCAAGATTTTTCTGTGAAATTTAAAGATGGATCTAAAGATGGAGTTAACTTTATTATTATTATAATTTTTTACCTTACCACTAAATTAATCAAGCATTGCGGTATTTTTGTGTTTCTTTGGTTAGAATGATCAGTTATATTTGTTTCCACGATTTTAATTGGTGATATCTATTTTTGGTAATTATATGGGATAAAATGAATTCGGATAAAGATTTTATTCAAATTAACATTGCAAAAAATAATTCTCATATCTTTTCCAATAGTCAATATACCAATGAAAGCACGAACACTTGATCTGGAGATTGTATGGAGATTGTTGAAGATCTTGACCACCATCATCGTTGCTAATAAGACGAAGGTTTCTGTTTCTTGAATTTCTGGCATATTTGATTTATTGATTTTGACGATATTTAATGATTGCGAAGTTGAGTTCATTTGAATTTATTGTTTCTTTTTATATAGAATTTGATTTTTTTTTGGAAAAAACAGGATTATTTAAACAATGGTTTTTAATTTTATTTTAATTTAATTAATTTAATAATATATTTTAAGTTCAATTATTAAATTGATAAAAGTGGGTGTCAGAGGCACTACAGTAATAGTTGTGTATAATAATGGATATGAAAGAAAAAACTTTTCAAGAAACAATGTAATATTGTAAAAAAACTTATTCAAATAACGAAAATGTATGTCAAGCCCAGTACATATGTATCAAAACTATAAGATATATATGAAATCGAATATAAATTCTCAAATCCAGTTAAATTTATCAATTTAGAATATTCAAACTTCATTATTCATGTTGTTGCGGTAAATAATGATTTGTTAAGAGATAAGATTTATTAATACTAAAAATTTATATTCCGTCTGGAAGAAGTAATTATATTGTAAGTATCTTGAGCATGCATTAATAATACAATATTGCACCTTTGACATTCTAGCATGCATAAGATAATAATCAGACATACAAATTCAACATACAATAATATTATTTCAAGATTATTATGTACAGTTATTCTACATCCCCTTCGTTTTAAAATGTTTGACCCATTCCACATTTCTAATTCTCGATTTTCCATTCTGAAATTCGATCATGAAACTTCTGTCATGTAACTTTTTTAATATTTTACCTGGACCTTCAAATGTATCTTCATTTTTATTTGCCATATGATTGTTTACTAAAAACTATTTGACCGTTATTTCTTTAAAAGACATCTGGATGGCATTCAATTTTTCCATTAGCCGAATAATGATATGGACTTGAATATGCTAGATTAATACCATGTTTCTCTGCAAATGCTTTTAATAAAGCTAACTCAAATGCTTTTCCTCTATCACAATGAATATTAATTTTTACTAATCCATAAACACACACAAATTACGAAGCCTAATTTTATTTAGTGGTTCGCAAATTTCACATTTTTTAATTTTGTGGTCCCCGAACAAAAAGGTCTAAGAACCGCTGTACTAATCAATATATATTACTTATGATTTGTCAGCAATTATTTTTTATTCAAAATATTAATTTACATAACTGCATTTTATAAAAACTATTTATAATATAAGAAAATAATACAATAGTTTAAATCAATTTTGAAACGTACACTTGTTTTTATGGAATAATAACGTCTATAATAACCATTATGTTACCCATAATTTGTCAGCAATTATATTTTATTCAAAATAATTATTTACACTACTGCATTTTATAAAAACTACTTGTGATGCAAAAAATTGAATTTTGATGTTTTATCAGAATGAAAATAAATGAAATTTTAAAATATCAATTGTAAAATAATTATTTCGCCGACAAGGAAACGAAATAGTTAATTAATTTTAACAATAAGGGTTTTACCTAAAATGCATTAGCTGTGTTGTATGACATCCTATTATTATATCTATTCAAATCTCACTGGCTAAGATTCTTTGTCATCCTTCTTATTCAACGTGCTATATTGTCTTCAGCAAGATTTTTCGACTCCTGCTACTTGAATAACCATCCGCTTTATAGTTGTCGCTACTCTATTCTTTTGATTCTAATTTGAGCACATCAAAATAAACTTTATAAACCAAAATATGTTAATGCTCATTTGGACAATGCGACACACGAGCAAATTAAAAAGCACCGTAATTTCAAATTTGCTTTAGCGAGTGTAGCGAGGCGAGTGAGCAATAGGATCTATCAATACTATAATTGACAAAATATACTTCCTTCCACTACTAGCAGTGTTCATTGGGTCACAAAAGTCAACGAAAATTGATTAAAATAAATAAAGTTCTGTAGGTTTAATTAGTTTTTCTACTGTTTGTGTAGTCAGCCTTTCTTTTTTGACAATTTTGTTAATCCAAGAAAACTTTGTAATTTTTTAACACATTTTGGTGTCGAAATTTTTAATCGCGATAATTTTGTTGTTATCAGTGTGTATTCCTTCATCGTTTATGATATACCCTAAAATAACATTTTTCTGGACTTATCTTTAACCTAGAATCACTTATTCTCTGACATGCTTTTCTTATTCTCTTATAATGTGCTTGCATGGAAGACGAAAATATTAATATGTCGTCAAGATAAACAACAGATTCTTTACCATTCAGTGGTCATAATACTTTATTCATGAGCTTTTGAAATGTTACAAGCGCAGCTGCAATGCCAAAAGTCATACGATTAAAACAAAAATGAGTATTACTTGTGGAAAATGTTGTTTTTAATCTAGAAACATCTTGCAGCTTAAGATAATAGTAAGAATTTCCTAAATCAAGGGTGGTAAAATATTTGGCGCCATACAAACTATTTAACGTTTCTTGAGTATACAGAATGGGAAATATTGGTCTTTCAATCATCCCATTTAACCCATTCATCCCATTCAATCACATTTACCCATTACTAAACATTTCCTAATATTAGTTTTATTTGTATTTTTAACACACAATGAAGGTGAGTACCAAGGAGACTCATATTGACTTATTATTCCGTTTTTCTCCATATTCTTAATGTTTTGTTCAATTTTCTCAATTCGATGAAATGTTTGGCGAATAGATTCAATTTTGGTTAATACATCATGTTTTACCAAATTTGTTTTGCCAACATCCCATTTATGTTTCATAAATATATTTTCATATTCTTCACATCTCGACTAATTTGATAATTATTTTTTAAATTATTTGGTTTTCTATTGTCCAACATTAAAATATTTTCTTTTCGTGGGTATAATACAAGTTTAATATTAAATTAATTTAACATATAAATACCTCCTGTAACACTTGGCGAAATTTAATTTGCGATAAAGAAATGTTATTTGCTTGATTTAAAATTTTTTTTTTTAACAAAACTTTTCCTAATATTCCTAACAACCTCTTATTTGCACATTTTACCAATAAATTAGTGTTTTCAACTTTTATATTTTCGAGCGCGTTAAGTACATCTTTAATAATAAGATTTATTTTAGCTCCCGTATCCAAAAGGCAATTAAATTTCTTATTATTAATACTGGTCCTACCCTACCCCCTTTTATCGTATTTTATTACACTATCACAATCATTATTTAAAGTGCTTGTATTATTATCAATACTTTTATCTATTTTTTCTACGCTTTTTCGTATGCTTCTTTAATTACTTTCTCATTTCTACTTTAGGGACTCACTGATAATATGGTGATATATATATACAATACCTTTTACATATGTATTTTTAGTGAAATGGCAATAATGATTTGTTTTATCATTATTAATAATATCTTACCGGATATGCTTCTTCATAAAATTCTTCTAAATCCATGACATCACTCAGATCAATTTTTTTCGGATTATCTGTTATCATAATTTTTATTATTATAATAATAAGTATTATTTGTAATTATACAAGTAAACCCATTTAATATCATGTTATTGATTTCTGATAAAATTAAGTAGGTTGTGCTAATAACCAAAATTTTAAAATAACCGCCATACCCAAATGAACGTACGTGATACAGCCGCTATAATATCACCCGAACGCAACAAGCCGTATCCCGTACTTTCAGGTACAAAAAACTATATACAGTCGATTCCGTTTAAACACATCGGGACTTGGGCATTTTGTCCCAATTAAGCGAATTTCACATTTTTTTAAATTCATTGATTTGGTTTTGGCAACTAAGTCCATTAACCAGTAATACACACATAAAATTAAACAATGCATATTTTTTTCAATAATTTTATTTTATAAACTCTTGGAAACTGTAAATTACATATAGGTAATATAAATTATCATATAAATTACAAATAAACTTGAGAAAAAAAAATTTCCTAATTAAAATAATAAATGGGTTGGTACATACAATTTAATTCAATGCAAAAATGAGTCAAGTGTAGCCTGTCTTTTGTTTTTGTAAAATTTCACGTGTACAAAATCAGCACTGATATTCAGTGCGGATGTAGGGCTCCCTTCATTTCCTTCCTGCATAAAATAACGCTGTAACACGGCCATACATTTTTTTGCCTCCTGGTCAGTCACAGGTGTAGGTGACTCATCATCATCATCGTCATCTTCGTCTAATTTTTCATGTTTTGATTTAATACCTTCTACAATTGAATCTTCACAGTCTTCATTATCATCGTAACATGGTAAATTGTTATCTATTGTTGAAAATTCTAGGTGTATTGGTGACTGAAAAATAAGCAACAAATGAGACAGTTGTCACGTGCCAGATGTATTGGTGACTGAAAAAAAGCAACAAATGAGACAGAAGTCACGTGTCAGGTGTATTGGTAACTGAATAAGATCTGCGCGGCTTGGCGCCGCGCTAATCAGTTGTGAGACAACGCATCATATCAAATTCTTTGTACATATTTTTTCTTGAGAACATGTGTAACCTAATATGTGCTGTGATCTTAAATTTACTGTCCCAATTGAGCGGAATGTTGTCCCAATTAAACATAAATTTACTATTGGTTTCTTGGTTTGGTTTCGGTTCTTGGAGATTTGTCCCAATTAAGCGGCTATCGCAATTAAGCGGTGTCCCAATTAAGCGGAATCGACTGTATTTGATAAAATATTATTACAAAAATTATTCAGTGACATCTAATGTTGAGACAATCTGACTTGCAAAGAATACAAAAAAAAAGGTCTTAAATGAGTCTATTGTTAAAAAATTTGTCTGGTATATTGTAAACAAGTATTGTTATTGCGAAATATAATGAAAAAAACCGATGTTTTTTACCTACTTTTTGAATCATAACCCGAAGGCAGGGCGGTTAAATACTGGTTTTATATCAAGAAGAACATAATTCCAGATACTTAAACTATGAATAAGATTCTTTTTTTCTTGTTCATCATGAATCTATTATATTTTGACATTTTGTTTATTCACATTATGACTAAAACAATTAATTTGTGTTACTTAAGAAAAATAATTTTTGATCAATAATCATAATGAAAATAAATTTAGTAAAATATATAAGAGATTTAAAATAAATTTGTAAAACTACTTATTATTGTTGAGGATACCTAAATAATAAAATCCAATAATTATTAAATAAATAAAATGATCAAGGGGAAAATGTATGCAATGGAGGATAGGTTGTTCCAGAATCCTGAGAAACAAAAATTGAGAAAAGAAATTGAAAATGAGAGAAAAATAATACAGCCAATAAAATTAAACAATGAAATACGGCAACGTCGTTCTTAACTAACAAGTACAAAAGGAAGTAGGAAAAACCAAAACAAAATTGAAATTAAATTTTCATATCTCGAAAGGATGTACAAAATAAAGGAAATGGTCACCGGGAAGACAAGAAATAGCGACTTCTAAAAGTTATATCTCCACAGCTTTCAGAGATAATAGAAGAACTAGAATGTGCGGAAGGAATCTAAACTGAAGTCATTAGATTACAAACTATAAAAGAAAAAATAACTTGAATAAACGGACATAATTTCTAAAATACACAATTTGTAAAAGAGAAAAAGGAGACAGAACTTGTAAAATACAAAAGAAACAGAAGTTTAAAAGAAAAGAAGAAGACAGAATGAAAACGAAACCCATGGTTCATTTATTAAGTTATCGGAGAAGTGATTTAAAATAAATTAAATTTATCTAGTAAATTCAAGTTAAAGGTAAGAGAGCAACTGTATCCAATCTACCGATTATCGAAACCAGAATAGTAGAGTGTAAGGAATAATCGTATAGTAATATTGATGTTTGTGTAAGATTCAATTAATCCAAAGTCATGCAGACCTTGAAATTTCAAGAGGTGTCGCAGTTTTTAAATCGCTACTAATATCGATGCTTCAAATTTTAAACTTTGTATTTCACACGAAAGCTCATACATATTAATATATTTGCTGTATGTACTAGAAAGATCGACAGCTTTCTGGTGTTTTAGATGCAGCATGGACACCAGCTAAATTAAGGCTGTGAGCCGTACAAGGTACAAATATCGCCAAATTATTGATTTTTAAAATACGTGTTCTTACACCTTTGTATTTACCAGACATATTAGCATCGTTGTCATATCCTTGTCCTCTAGCATCATGAATATCTAATTTATCATCTGCAAGTTTATTTAAAATTTCCGTGGCTAAACCTTCTCCGGTCTTGTCATGTGGCACATTGTATTACAAACCATGGTTTATTTACGCAGTATATATTCGGGTCCCCCAGACCCCCGATTACCCAATTTTTATAGAAGCACACCGCTCAAGCAAGATGACTGTGTGGGACGGAATGAAAACCCTTATACATAGTACAGGCAGTATCCCAAGACTTTCATCGCGCGGTTACTTTACTTTATAAAAATATTTTTAAAAATCAATAAATCATTTTCATTGGCTAATCATAAAAGCAAAATTTAATAATTTATCATTAATTGTCAGCTTTTTTGGAAAATTTTGTACGTGTTAATACTTTCAATTTTAATGATGATCATGCTCGACAAATCGATAAGTTTTTCGATAGGCATCCTGAATTAGATAATCAAAAAAATAAAGAGTTTCTCCGTCGTGTTCTCGGAATTTATCTTATACTCAGTTATTAAGCAGGAAAAACCAATACCATTATTTTAGAAGGTGCTTCAAATAGAGGTAAAACATTATTTACTGCTATTGGTCACATGGATTTTTACTGGTGCTCAAACGCAATCCGAATTTTGTTTTGATGATTGTATAAACAAGCAAATGATAATAGGCGAAGAAATTTATTGTGATTTCAAAAATGTTAATTTAATCAAGTTAATGTCTGAAAGAAATATATTTTTACGTGTTACTCGGAAAAATGATGTTAAAGCTTCTTTACCAAATTGTCCATGTGTCATTTCGAATAATCATCCTATGTGGTTATATGCCTCTCAACATGAATTACCTTTATGTAATCGTGCTCTATATGTACAAGTATATATACAAGTATGGTAGTTTTGATGTTTTTAAAGATGTTAAAATACTTAATGAGTATAATTTTGCTGAGCTCCTGTATTATTGCCATCATCATTATTCGGTCGTCTTGTCTTTGCTGATCGGTTTAACGACTTAATATGTCTATATGCATCAGGTATAGGTAGATTCTGTGACACATCTCGCACAGGGGATATAAATTGTGAAGACAGATTGGTAGGTAAGTGCGACCGTTTGATTTTGTGCTTGTCAGATCCATTTGACCGATTTTTCTCACCTCGTACATCATCTTTATCTTTATTCAATAAAATCAATAAAGCTCTCTTTAATCGTCACTTTACCATTAGAATTAACATAAACATATCTTATCACTTGACTCATTTGTTTTTTCTTTGATAAATTAGGAGTGCAGTCGAATAAAATAGTGTAGTATTTTGCTTTTTCAATTCTTGATATAATTTGATTTTTAATTTTATTGCCAATCAATTTTATTATTTCATTTTGAGTAGATGGTGAAAAATATGAAACCGAGCAATTTTTATGTTTTTCAATACGATCTTTAAAAGTACTATTATAATGACTAGTAAATTCTATTATATTTAAAAAAATTGCCCAATTCGAACCTCTTAGAGCAATATTATTTTTAGCGCAAAATAGAATAGCATCTACAATAATTTTTAATATTTCACGCCATACCATTGCTTCTTTATTAATTGAGTAAATAATCATCGACGTATTACCTGATATTAAATTTTTTCCCATTACTTTCAATTTTACATAATTATTCCTGAGCTCGGAAGAATTTTCGTGTTGAGAAATCACAGGATGTAGATGTCTCCAATCATGAAATCCTCTGTGTGAATCAGAAATAGTATGTGACTTGTGTCCAAAAATCATACGTGGAAAATACAGCATTTTGGTTCATTGAATATAACAACCATTTTCTTTTAATAGTTTCGTCGTTAATTTGTTTCACATAAAAAGTTGGTTTGATTTTTATTTTCAATTTATTGTTTGTATTTTTTTTGTTATTATCTCTTAATTATTATTGTTTATTTGATGTTTTATCTTTTAATTTTGACTAAACTTATTGCCAGGTATGCAAGTTATGTACCACCGCATTTTGTCACCTTTGCAAGACTTTTGGGTCTAAATATCAGTTCTAGCCCAACAGTTACTTGAATATAACAACTGTTGGGTTTTATGATATCAAAATCAACCGTTGGTTACTCTGACTCCACGTGTTCCAAAATCAATAAACACAAACTCCCAACGTATATTTGTTTTATGAAAATTCACAAATCTCAACAATTAATCACACTGTTGGTTAATCACAATTTCAGATCGGATTCCGCTCTGAAGGTCTCAACCTTGTACGATTTAAAATTAAGTTTCACCTTTTTGCTTGATTCCGCTCTCTGATTCGAACTCTTAATATTCCTTTCCGACTCCTCGATTCCTCTTATAATTCTTTTCTTCTTTTATTTTATTCCTCGAAATCCTAGCGTTTATTTCTTCTTCCCTACAGGCTACCGCCGATTATGTGAATTTTGAGTTTCCTTATATACTCCCATAATCGTTGTAATTGCCCCATTTTTTGACCTAATTGGTTTTGACTTCTTTAGTTATCATTCCCTAATTGGCTATTTCTGTTGACCCTCTTCGTAATTTCCCTTCTTTTGTTTACCCTCGTTTATCCGGTTGTTTGGATAATTGCCCTCTGAATTCCTCGTTTGTTTACCCTTCCAAATTGCCGTGCTCGGGTTTTCTTCATCGCTCGGGTTCTCCATTGGCTCGGGCTTCCCATTAGCTCGGGTTTCCCATTAGCCAATTAATTAATTAATTAATATTTTACGTTTTTCCCCATTTGTCTGTTTTACGACCCTTTCTACGCATTTTCTAACAATTTCTTGCTCACTGTCTTCTTCACCATCCCCTAATCTACCCCTCTCCCGTTTTCCAGCTTCAATTTCGATAACTTTTCACTTTATTCCACTTCCTCAGGTTTGCGCATTTTCCCATTTCATGTCTGATTGTACCCTTTTATAATTCTATTTTTATCATATCTTTCTTTGCCATTGCTTCTCTGCTTGACCGCCATTCAATTTCGGCTTTCCTTTTAATCTGAACTATATAATTTAATAATTTACTTTTAAAACCTCATCACAACCATTTTCTTTTAATAGTTTCTTCGTTAATTTGTTTCACATAAAACCAGTCTTTTGTAAATTTACATCCTAGATTATCGGATGTAAGATTATTAAAGTTTATGTCGTCACCTTGCTCAACACCGTGTTTGACAAGGCAATTTATTAATTTATTTGTAATAACTGGCCAAGAATGAGGATCATTGTAATTTATATTAACAGATGACAAATTTATTTCATTCTCATTGACTTGTGTAGTTATTGTACTCTGATCTGAAGTAATACTATCACTACTAATACAGTCCGAGTCCAAATGTTGTACGGCAATATCATTTTGTAAACTGGAACAGGCTTTATTAGAAGACCCGTATCCAACTTCTGGTGTATGTTTTCTCAGCCATTTTACAAGTTTTTGCGACATTGTTTTACTTGCTATAAGTTTTTGTTCCTTAATTTTTCTTTTTTGAGCGCCTGACAATGTTTTGACATTATTGAGCTATGGAAATGTAAAAATAAAATTATTTATTACTTAACTTATTTTATTATTTATTAAAGCTTACTTGTGCTTTTAAAATTACTTTGGTTTGATAGAAATTGAAAACCGTTTCAGATTTATGAAAATTGCATAAATATTAGTTAATTAAAAAGACACAAAAATTAATGTTAAATATTTAAATATTATCGCTATTCAATATAATTATCCCGTGTCTTACTGAGAATACAAATTGTCTTTTAAAATCTCGAATACAGTTTTTGTAAAAAAAATTATATAAATTCAATTAACAATTCTTTTTCAGGGTGCCTTCGATCTCTGGTCCAAGTGTTGGTGCACCAATTGCACTGGACCCAATACATGTAAATTTATGTCACTAAGATGCAGATAATGTCTAAATAGAGGAAAATAGTAATAATGGTATTTAAAAAAATTAAAATTTTAACAATGAAAATATTTAAACTATTCAAATGTTCAAAATAATTAAAATAATGCAATCATGAAAATATATATTTAACTTATCAAAACATACCAGCTGATGAAGCATTTTTAATGCATAATTCACATTTATTAATTCCAAGTTGAAACTCGTACATCGTAGAACGTTTACGTTTACCTTTCTGAAAGATTGTTAAGGCTTTTTCAAATTCGCCTTTTTGGTAATTTATTTCCCCTTCTAATAAATACGCCTAATTTCATTTATTTATAAACTTTGGAAAAATGAAATTAACCTTAGGATTATTTTTATCCAACAAATTTGCTTTTGCAATATCTTCCAATGCTTTATCGAATTTACTTAATTGTAAATAACAACTTGAGCGCTCAATAAGTGGTCTAGACTTAGTTTTGTCATTCTCTATGGCCTTGAATAGTAATTATTCATTGGATAATATTATGACGAATTACTTGTGTTAAATACCAAATAGCTCTTCGATATTGTTTTGTTTTAAAAAGTGAATTGCCCATGGAATAAAATGCTTCATATTTATTTTGAAAATTATCAACTAGTGATTCATCTGACATTGATTAACTGTGAATTATTATGAAATGTTATATTGATTTAGGCTTTGTAATTTAAATTTTCTACAAATTAAGTAAAATCTTTAATAATAAAAATTAAACCAATTTACAGTGGCTTAGCAATGCGTTGTGTGGGTTGTGCTGAAGGAGAACGTTAAATGTCGTTAATTTAATTAGAATGCCAAACTGTTTTGCATCGAAAAATCTTACAATGCTTTTTTCAAGATATTAAGTTTTCGTAATTTTGCACTCTTTCTTTACTTATTGGTTTAAAGTCAAAGGAAGTTAATTAAGCCAAACACTGAAGCTCTGCACAAGGGTCTCATAAACTTATCTATGTCAGTGGCAATTTATACACTGGCGTTTAAAATATTCTATAATTATTTCTTTCGAAAATGAAGTCAATCTCTAAATACAGATCCTTGTTCAGTTTAACCACGAAGAGTGCATCGTTTCTGGCAAAAAAACATTATCGAAACATGTATGAAATTTTGCTTATTCCTTAAATTTATTATATTGTATTCGTGTTTTAGCCCTTTGAGTCCAAAAGGCACAATACAATCCACGAGCACATTAAAAAAACGCCTACATTTCGACATATTATTCCACAGGTATTATATGGTGAAACAATTTATACGAAACGTATGTTTTATACCTCTATATTAATTTTTCAGAAGAATAAAATAATATCTGGTTAATAAAATATCTCTATTTGAGAAAAGGGGTTCGGGAGTCAAATAGTCAATAATAAAAGCTCTTATTGTACTGGAATGCTCTACATGATTAAACAACACACAAGTAAGGCAAAACGGCCCCTTTTTGGCAGTCGAGTACCATAACCGTTGATACAAAGTTAACCATTCCATGTGAAATGCTTGTTTTGATCCATTGTCAACATCCTTTTTGAATTTATATTCTACGCTGGTCATCGATTGTTTTTAAAATATTTTTACCGCATTTCGTCATTCATTTCATTATTTAAATATATACCAATAGTCAAATCACTTAATACAAGTTCTTCTAAGAGTCAAATATTTAGGGTCAAAACTATTTGGGCAAATACCAAATACCAAAAAAATGACCCCTTAAATATTTGTACAAATAAAAAATAATTTTTCAAAAGAAACAATTACAAAAAAATTAGTTTTTATTAAGGAAATGGAATTTAAGATTAACAAGAATATCTCATTTTTCATCTGACAATTGACTTCGAACTTTTGTTTTGAAATTCCCAGCAATAGAAAATGTTCTTTCAACTTCTAATGATATAACTTGTATTGTTTTCAAGCCATTATAAATTTTTTCTAATTTCCCAGTGCGTTCTTTTGTTTCCTCAAATGCTTTCATTTCACAATCAATGTTTAAACGTGTTGTATTTGAAGTCATAAACTTTTCAATAGTTTCATTTAGATTGCTTGGTTCTCTATTTACTACGGTCTCTTCACAATTGTCTGCTGCCATTAAAGTCTCTACAAAAGGTCTTAAGTTTAATTCCCTAATTTTTTTGATGAAATGCAGAAATGCTGAAACATCATAACTGAAATCAAATAAATATTTCGACGCTCTTCAATGCATGTTTTCATCGAAATGAATAGCTTGTTTCCAATATCACCAAAGTTTTTAAAGAGAGCTAAGCAAAAATATGCTTCTGCAATAATTAGATCTCAAGACTCTAGGCTACATTTACCAAATGATTCTTGAAATGGTCGTACTGCTTGAATGATTTTTTCAACTTTGACATTTATTGTGTTATCATATTCATAATAAAATTCATTCATTATTAATTTAATTATTGATTTGGGATCAATAAACCTTTCAAGCATTGTAAGTACACCTTTGCATCTAATTTTACAATCTAAAAATCGTATATATCTGAGAACAGTTGTTAAAACATAGTTGTATGTCAATTCCATCTGCAGAATCTTGATTTCAAGAACATCATCGTAGATTTTATTCTGTTGATCAATGTCATCGTCAGTTTAATTTATCATTATTCTTTGTTTTTTCTTCCTTTTATGTGTATAGAATATTAGGTGGTGCTAAATTAATTGCATAATTTAAGAAAAATGTCTTTTAAGGTGTGATGAAACTTAGACTAGAACCTTCCAACTTGACTCAATGAACACAAAGAAAAGAAAAAGTAGTAATCACAACGAGCTTTGGGGAAATTTACATAAGACGTTATTCATTAGCAAAACAAAATGACAAACGTTACTAAACGGGTTTACAAACTTGCTTTGGAAACCTAATTTATCAAAAGTATAGTTGACATTCAACTCAAATAGAACCAGAATTCTTCATTTTTCTCTTTTTGATATTAAAATAAATTATTAACCAATAGAATTAAGTTAAAATATAAAATAAAAAATATCTATTAAGCAAACGATTAGTTAATAAATTAATAACACTTTATAAAGGTAATGCCGAAAATTTGTTTATAATATTGAAAATAAATTTAATATATTAAAATAAATTACTAAAATAATAATTAAAATTAGTTAAAAATTCTGCCTAACTTCATTTTAACTAAACATCCTGCGCTGTTGTTTTTCAACAAGTAGCAAGGAGGTAAAAGGTTAGCCTATCTTTATGACGAACCATTTCTTCTTTATATGAGTTGTTTTAATTATTAAATTTGCCTAGAACTTCAATTCTAAAATTCATAAGAAATTCTGAATTCGTCACAACAGTAAACCGAGAAAATCCTGACTTTAAAAACCATATTTTTGTATACATAATTTATTTTTATATTTGTTAATGTTTAAATTAAATCCACATTAGGGAAATAGGGAAAATCCCAATTCGGATTTGCTGAAACTTCAAAGAAGAAAGCTAGCATTAAACACCAAAATTGAGTAAAATTTTAAAGTATTTAAAATATTTTTAATTAATTTGTAATTTATTTTATGAATGAAATTGTTCTGATTTTCATATCTTACATAATTTTTTTTACACAAAAATATTACAAACATTAAATATAAATTAAAATAAATTAAAATGATTATTTTTGATTTTAGAAATGACTAAAAATGATTAATTCAAAAGTAAATATATCTAATTCTTATGAATCGAATATTTTTGTAAACATAAATTTAGTCAAATCCATTGTGATATTTTTAATTTCAATTTTTGGAATAATCCCCAATGTCATTGTTTTGTCTGTTATTTTTAAAGAGTCAAAGCTACAAACGAAGCAAGGTTTCATAATGATAAAAATGTGTTTTGCCGGATTGGGTAAATCACTTCTCTTTATCACATTCAATTTTCGTTATGCTGTGTTGAATTCGAGTCCTCGGACATTTTTTGAATTACATATGGGCGGTGTGATGTTTTATTCTTTAAATTTTATTACTCTTACTTCAATAATTTCTTTAACATTAGATAAATTATTAGCCGTAGAGAAGCCTATATGGTACAGCCGAAAGTGGACAAAAAGTAAATGTTTGATATATATAATTTTCATGTTGATGCTTTCGATTGTAACAAGTTTGATTCCATCAATTATTAATAATGAAGCTTGTCACTATGAATTTTATCACGATTCTGTAGCCATTGTCATACATTTTAATAGCTATTTGTATAAAATTGCTTTTATTGTAATTTTTATTGGTTCGTTATTAATTTTAATTTGTATTTATGGACGTCTATTATTTATAGCTCATTCAAAAAATAAAATGAATTTTCAGAATAATTACACTGTTCCAAACAACTCGCAAAATGTTTCAAAAGTTCCACAATTAAGACGACAAATTAGTCGAAGTAGAGGAGCATTCACAATATACATTACAGTTTGTGTTTTTATATGTTTATGGCTCCCTTTTTTTATTTATCATATATCACTGTCATCAGAGAAAAGTTTTTTCAGTAAACTTGAATTGGATTTTTATAAAATCAAATTTGGAAAACATTTAAATTTTATTATTTTTTGGTTTTCCATGATTCAATGTGGTCTCAATGCTATTATCTATTGCGTCACGTATCTTCCATTTAGACAACACTTGTCGAGAACATACACGAGTTTTAGATTGTCCCATGTAGCAGGAATGAATCAGCGCAGAAGCTATAGATCTCCTTCAGATTTGAACAAATTTGTATATTAAAGATATTATTTATTTTTGATGTTATGTTTATGATATTTTATTTTGTGATATTTTGCTTTTAATTAAATTATTTTTTCTGTCTGAATTTTTTTTCATTTTAACTTATTCAATATTTAGGAATTGAAGAAATAATTTACATAATTTAAAAAAATAATTAAAATAATTTTTAATCATTCATGAAAAAATGCTATTTAATATTATATAAAAATATTATTTAATATTAATTATTCAAAAATTTAGAATTTGATAATTTGATAATTTATGAAAAAATAATGGTATCTTTTGATAGTCATGAGAAACCTCAAAGCTGATTTTTGTGTGAATTCTGGAAATTCTATTGTAAACATATAGAATTATTTATTTCTGATTAAATTATTTAAATGAAAAATGTATACATTAAATGAGTGTTTCTCAACCCAAAAAGCAGTACGGACCGTAAATAATCAATTTTTTTTCACGGCCCGTAAATTCAGTTTGACTTTACAATCTAATAAAATTAATAATTTAAAAAAAAGTTTACAGATGAACAAAATATTTATTATAAAAGGATCAACAATAACGAAATCAAAACAATTAGAAACATAATTTTATAAATTAATGTGATTGTTGTTGCTCTTTCTCTCGTACCAGTTTGTCTATTCTTGGTTTTAAAGAAGTGATAGCAAGTCGCAAAGCAGGGCCAGTAAATAACCTGTTTCATTGCTTCGTTTTAATAATTGACATTGCTGAAAATGCTGATTCACACAAGTAAGTTGTAGAAAAGGGTAATAAAATGTGAATGGCAATTTCGCTGAGGGCTGGATATTCCTCCTTGACTTTTATCCAAAACTGTGTAATGCTCATTGAGTTAAACAATGATTTCAATCCCATGTCTGATGATAACTCAATCAATTTTTCTGCTTCTGTGTTTGAAAGGTTGTTTTGTTGGTGATCAAGAAATGGATTGGATATCCACATGTTTCCAAATCGAACATCGTCATTAGGTGGATAGTAGCTGTCAAACATTTGAGCAAGCACTTCTAAATGTTGAGTGATACAAGAAACAACATTATCCAAATTCAAGTCAAAAGATTCTGTGAAATCGTTAAATGAAGGAAACATTTCATAATTCTGCTCTTGTGTGCGGTTTAACCAAGTTTTTATTTTTTTCTTAAAAGCATCAATTTTATTCCAGACATTGAAGACAGTTGTCATTGGACCTTGTAGACTCAGATTCAGCTGATTTATCAAAGAAAAGAAGTCTGATAAATAAGCAAGTTTTGCAATCCATTCTTCATCAAAAAAATGTTTGGCATGATCTGAATTTTTTTGACTTAAAAAGATTTCCACCTCATCTCGCAACTTGTAGAGCCTTGTAAGAACTCTCCCTCTGGAAAGCCAGCGCACTTCAGCGTGAAGTAGCAACTGTGAATTTCCTGAATCCATTTCATCACACAGAATTGTGAACAATCGGGAATTGAGTGCGTTGCTCTTGATGAAATTAGCAATCTGAATTGAAACTGAAAGAACTTCATGTAATTCGGGAGACATTTTTTTGCTGCTAAATGCTCACGGTGAATAACACAGTGAGTAAATTTAAATGTATCACCAGCAACTTCTTGGATTCTTGTAGTGTTTCCAAACGAATAATCGAGTAACCGAGTACTCGTCTATTTTTAGATATTTTCCATTATTCGGTTAACCGGGTAATTACGTCGAGTAACCGAGTAGTTACTTTAGATATAATTTTTTTTTCAAGCAAAAATTATCAGAAATTATGATATTGGTTGCTATAGTAACATTCAATATTTTCTATTTTTCTTAATTAAGCAAGCAAAATTATAAGAATTAAATATTAAAAATACTATTTTTCTTAACTGTAAGATTTTTTTTCTAGTTTAAGAAATTGTATTTAATTCAGTGAAATATTTTACACTTTTACGCGTTCATCACAGAACACAGATCACACATCGTAAGTATAATTATTAATTACAATAATAATTATGTGTATAAAAATTAGGTTTGTTTTTATTTTGTTTGAATTTCGAAAATATAATTTATAGATATCCTCTAATCCATAATGGCCACAAACAAATCGAAAGTTTGGGATTATTTCAAAAAAATTATCATCAGAAATTGCGCAATGTCAAGTCGATTTATGTACGAATAAGATATCCATTAAAGGTGGTACCACAACTGGAATGATAAATCATTTAAAAAAACATGATATCAGTTTAAAACCTCAACCAAAAGGAATGTTCAAAATTCTGCTGATGATTCGCTAGGACCAAGCACATCCAAATACCTAAAGTTAGTGGTATGTTAACATTTATCAGTAGAGAAAGAGAATCACTGGAGGAAATTATATCGAAATGCGCAACAAAAGATGGTATTCCATTTCGTACAATTGTCAAATGCGATGCAGTTCGCTGCTTTGTAAACAGTCGTAATTACAAAATGCCAACCAGCGTATCGACTGTTCGAAAACACGTTCTAACATTTTTTCAAAGAAAAAAAGCTGAAACTAAGCATAATTTAGAAGCCAAAATTAAATCAGGACAAAAATTTACAAGTACGGTCGATGAATGGACTGATATCGCTTTAAGAAGATATCTTAATGTCACACTGCAATCTATTTCGAGTCAAATTGTTCTTGTTTGGTTCCGATTATAGAAAGCTGCACATCTGAAAAAACCGAAGAACTAGTATTCAATCGATTGAAAGAATTTGGAGTAGATTTGATTCTGACATAGTAGCTGGCACTTTGAAGACGAAAATCCGAAACAGAATGAACCCAGAAACCTTAAATGCGTTAATTTTTCTTAAATATTATTTCTTAAATAAATAAAAAGTTATATATACAATAAATATTTGATATATTTAATAAAATTTATTAAATTCTTTAATTATTCTATCTTTAATTATTAATTTTAGTTTCGAGTATAATAACCGAGTAACCGAGTACTCGCCCAATTTTTTTTGTAATACTCGAATAACCGAGTATTACAAAAAATCGAGTAATTTGGAAACACTAGATTCTTGTTCTTTCACCTGAAAGTCTTCCAGCCATGTTTGCTGCACCATCTGTACACAATCCAATACACAATTTCCAGTTCAAAGAATTTTTTTGACATATTCATCAATGATGCGAAAAATTTCTGAACTGGTTGTGTAAGAGGGAATCTCACTGCAACACAAAAGGTCTTCTTTGAGGTCACTGCTGTCATAATCAACATATCTAACATGACATAAAAGAACTGCTTTGTTTGCAACATCTGTTGACTCATCCATTTGGATTGCAAATGACTCTGACTTCTTGACCTTTTCGATGAGTTGATCTTCAATATCTGCCGATAACTTCCTCAATCCTTCTTCCAATTGTGTCATTGGATAAAGGAATGGTCTTCATTTTGTCACCAGCTTTTAAACCCAAAATCTCTGAACAAACATCCACCAAGCATGGTTTTATTTGTTTTTCAGCAATTGAAAATGGTTTTTACATTCGGCAATTCGAAAAGCAACCAAATAAGAAGCCTTTAAAAGTGATTTGTTGGCTAAAAGGGACTTTTGAAATGATTTTTTTTGGCTTTTTATCTCAGAAGCTTTTGATTCCAATTCTTTGTGTTTTGAGTTCAAATGTCAGTGACAAATTATTTGCTTTCATGCTTTCATTGGACAGCACTTCCCCACAAATGATACATTGTGGTTTGAGACAACTTGCATCTGATCCAGGCCAAGAAATAAATCCAAATCTTAAAAAAGTAATGTTGTATTTGCGAACAAAACTTGACCTCTTCTTTTTTTCGGGTGGACATTGAACTTTTTCTTCATCATTGTTTTCAACAGCTGTTGAATTGTTATTGTTAACCTTTATAACAAAATTGTTTAATGTTGATTGTCTTTTTTTACGTTTCATTTTAGGATTGGAAAAAGTTTAGGATTATTAAAAACTTGATTAATTTTTAGCAATTTTTAAATTATATTTATTGGTTAATTGTAAAAATTAGCATTAAATAAAAAAATTTTCAAATTTGCTCACGACCCGCACAAAATCTTCCACGACCCGGTACCGGGTTGCGACCCGGCGGTTGAGAATCACTGCTTTAGAAAATTCATTTTGCCGTTTAAAATTTCCCACTCTATTTACATTGCAACAAAAATTATAATTTTCAGAATTTTAGACGTAAGGTAGAATACTTTTGTAGAACATAAATAGTTTTTTGAGTAGAATTCTTAAATTTCAAAAATATCATCGCGTGCTTGGTGTTAAATTGCACCCATGCCTACATTTGAAGCATCGGTAGCTAAGCTAAAGGAAACTCTGCGTTAGAATAAAGAAGAGTATAAATGGCTGTTAGAGTTAACTTTGCGTCTTTAAATGTTTTCAAATCAGAATTATTTAATACAACCACTGACTTCTTTAGTTTAAAGATCGAAACAGATTAAAGCAATCAAATTTCATAAAGACAATATTGAATTAAAATTTGAAAAACGGATCAAATGTAAAGTAAAAATCATGGCGAGTACAAAAAGCCGAAATACAAGAAAACATTCAAAAACAGAATATTAAAGAGAGGAAATTGACCTTAAAGTATCAGGACTTGATCGATCAACATACAGTCGTACATGTGGTGACGAAGCCGGTGTAACAACTACCGGATACATTGAATACACTGCCTATCTCCACTGGACTTACTTTGAGTCTACTAGCTGAGGACTTAAACGAGTAAACAAACCATCAGTATAAGCATATTAGAGGAAAACTTGTAAAAATAGGGAAAATAAAATTTCAAAAATTTACAGAAAATGCTCAAAAAAATCACAGAAAAGGAAGGGATGAAGAACAAGCTGTAAAATGGATATGTGATTTACCACCAAAGATGGCGAGAGAAGAGAGTCGTAAAAATTAAAAACAAAATATATTTTACTGTCCAAATTTGGGACTAATCACAATCATCAAATTTTCAACTTTAAAAAGATAGGTGGTGACTCAACAACATCTACCTGAAATTGTTCAATAACCTATCGGTGCTCAGAATGACGCCTCAAAAATGTCACCAGGAAGTGGCGCATTATACTTCAGAAGCGGCTCGCCAGGTCTAGATTGCCGAGTTGCTGGTTAGGAAGTGCAGGACAATTGAAGGAACCTGGCTCTAACCGAAACAGGTACGAAAGCTGCATCAAAAGATCGAAGCTCTGGATAGCTCTGGTCGAAGATCAGGGCCCCACAAGGACATAAAGATTACAATCAGGGAACAATCTCAGAAAATTATCGATATTGCAAGCTGGAATTCATCCCTATGTCGGAGTAGAATCAGTACCGACGTAATCTGTTCCCAGCCATAAGAGCTCTGATCTCAAGAATCCTAGGAGCGGTTGAAAAGATTTCCTTCTTAAGAGTCAGTTATATTAAACTTAACAATTTAAAACTATAGGTTGATTAAATTGTGATATCATTATCATTTTGAAGCCAAAGAAAGTTATATTCTTAGAAAAAATTTTAAACACTAGAACAAATTTGACTAAAAAAATAAATTAAATAAAAAATTTGTTATATAATACAAATGATTATAATCTGATTTTATCAACATGTTCGCAGATGATTCAGCAGGAATACAAACTGCGTGATCTCAAAATGTTATTGAACTATATTGACTTTGTTTTAAGCGAAATGGAGACAACTAGGAAATTAAGTACATAACAAAAATAAAGGGACAAGAGAAAAATTAGGCACGACAACTTTTATGGTAGTCTATGAACCCAGTGGTTCACCTTCTACAGACAGTCACCCATTAAATCGCGGAACCAGCGTCACTTGCAGTACCATTATTCGCGGTTGCAGAGAATAATGCGAAAATGAGAAAAGCGTTGATCGGATAAGAGTCTAGAGGTGAAAGATCTTCACCCATGTGACCCACAAGCACTATCAATAGCCAGCTATGAGTGTTCCTTTAACACATTGTAGCTTATTCTCACATTTAAAAAATTAATTTTGATATAATTGTAGACAAATTTGCAGACGGAAAGATGAGAAAAATTAATTTTGTATGACTTCTTGCGATGTGCGGTTGATAAGTGTTGGTATTGTAGTTGTTGAAGTTAAGGTTCATTTAACTTAATTAGGCCGTTTTTTAGCATCCTGTTTCCAATGATAGCGAATGCGGTGAAACTTTTACATATAATCCCTGGGTGTCGAATAAGCTCGTAATGTTACTGGCTAAACTCAACAGTTCAAATTGAAACTTTTAATCCTAAAATTGATATAATAAATATATAATTTCTTTAACTTTTTATAATTTAAAAAAAGTTTTTATTTCATAAAGAAGACATTTAGTTTGTCAATACTTTATATTACTACTGTAGTTTCATTAATCTGAAATTCATTTTATAACCGGTTAATAAACTTTGTTTTATTACAGCAATTGTCATAAATTATGTATTACAAAAATACATTTCCCAATGATGATTCTATTATGGATACGGTTAGAAAAAATAATAAGGAAGAATTACAAAAACTATTAGATGACGATGAAAAGTTGTTGTCGTTAATTAACACTAGTAGCCAAGTATTCAAATTTTCATTTTATTAATTTTACTATTTAATTTAGATAATTACAATGCAAAAGCACAAAGAGCAACTACTTTTAGAAAATTATGACATTGCCAATAAAAATAAAGAATATGAACCTGCTTTAAATGATTTTAAGCACAATTTAATAAATGAATATGATAATCTAAGGAAAATACAACAAATGAATGAAGATCTTAGATCTAAATTAGGTATAAGTTATCACTACAAATAAAATGAGTAAACTGCTTTGTTTTATAAATATAATTTTAGAGTCATATGAAGATAAGTTTTCACCAAATAATATAGTAACATTATTATTAGCTGGTATGGCTGAATCCGAAGAGCAATCTGAGGTTACTACCTATTTTGTGATATAATTTAAAATGTGATTTTTCAAGAAATGTGCCGAGAATTTCATGCTTAAATCTATTGATATTGAAAAATTCATAGAAAATTTTCTTGAAAAAAGAAATTTGTATCACGAACGGCGAATAAAAGTTGATCAATTACAGGATATAATCAATAACAAAACAGACAATGTTATAAATAATTATTCAAATTATCAACAACCGTTTATTTCTAATTCAAAATCAAATATTGGATTTAAATACTAAAATTTTCATGTTTTATTATTTCAAACAGTTTCTGTAGTTTTGAATAAATATATTTTTATCTTAAGCTAATTTTATGTAGTGTATAAAATTTCGAAAATAATTACTTTAAAAAACGAATGAAACTTTGTAATTACATTTGTATACAATAAATTATAACAAACGATGTTTAATTTTAAAATACTTAGACTTTGAAGGTTGGAAAAAAATATGAACAATAACAACGTATGATGTGATTGAGTCCAAATAATAATATTTCATAATTTACATTGGTTATTTCAGTTTTAAAATTTTTAACATGATTTTTGTGTTTTCTGGTTAATAATGTTATTTTTCCCTTTAATAACCTATCATTGGCATAGAATTTTTAGGGTGAGTAACATCTGTTAGACAATGCTGGTACTGTACTACAGGCATGTGGTAGTTTGTAAATGGTGGGTTTTATCCAGGAATTTCAAGCTTTCACAGACCTACGGTTCATGGTCTACTGAAAGTGCACACAATTGCTCAATAAAAAATTTGTTTTTAGTAAAATTAATAACAAATGAACTGCATAATTTTCTAGATAGTACTGATCAAATGTCGAAAAACGGTCTTCAAACTCATTTGAGACTCGTATTTAACTGTTCTGGATCGGTTTTTCGATTTCTGGGATTTCCCAGTAATTACGAAGGCTATTTAAGCTTTTGCAACAAGTAGTTTTTGAGAATAGCAAGCGTAATGCCCTTTGTCAACTGTGCAATCCATTTTGAGAATTCGTTTTAGTTTCTATGGGTTCAGTGTTGACCTTGATCCGGACACATTTGTTAGAGCTTGAGCGTCGGCTTGCTCAAATCTCGGTGGTTATGACATTTATCTTCTGAAAACTACTTCACGACTATTTTACTTTTATTGTCCGTGTACCCATGACAACCATCATATTGGTACTGTATACAGATGCTGAATGGAAATGGCCAGGTGAGTTCCATTGCTTAAACTACTCCCCATTAATACTTTGGTTCTTAGCTGCCGTTAGAAGGTTTACGTTGCTCACATATTTCATCCATCGCCACAATTCACACTACTAGGGATTCGACCTAAGATAAGATAATGTCTTTGTTGAGCCACTCGTTCGGTATTTCTATCAAGTTTCAGACTCCTAAGTATCCTTTTTCAAATAAATCGAACAACCAGACACACTAACGTTTATTCAAATTACCACAATAGTTTACAGCAACTTTATATTCAAATGATTTTCCACTTCACTTTAAATCTGATAATTTTCAATAACAATATCAATCTGCATAGTTTTCGATTACGTTTTTATTTTCTCGCGCTCGAATAAGTTAAACGATGGGAAATCTCCATTCTGTTACGCTAAGAATATAATATTATGGGTTCATACTAAATTGTCTTTGTCCTTATTCCAAACCTTTGAAATTTCTAGCTTTGTATTCGACCAATTGGCGATTTCAATAAATCGTCTCTTGTTTTTATGCTGTTCTTATAATTGAATTCGCTTTTCGTTTAATTTGATTTTTTGGCAAGGGCCACTTGAAGTTATCAAATTTATTTACTTCACGGGTTTTCTTTACTTACTTGTTGGGTTTTTATTTGAAAGTCGGTTCTCTCTCTGACTCCTCGTGTTCTTATTCAACCAAATAACTCGAAACCTAACACAGAATAATTTTATTCAATCTTTATCACAATTACAATTTGTCACTATTTGTACCTTTCTCTCCAGATACTTTTCCGCTCGATTACGGATCGCCAGAATTCTGCTTCTCTTCGTCCAAATGGCGGCTTTTTCACTTCTGAGCTCTCTCTTTATATTGTTTATGAGAAGCCAATTATCTAGAAAATTGCGCTTAATTATTTCCACAGGAATCCTAAATCAATATTTTAGGGTTTTTTGATTGTTTTAATTTGTTTACTCTTGATTAGGGCTCCAAATATTCCCTCTTTTATCTCACTGCTCGGATCTCACTGTGCATCTGGTTTCCCATGGGCTCGGGCTTTCCATTACCGATTAATTAATTTAATTTAATTTATTTTTTCCGTATTAACTTTCCATGTGAACACTTTTTTAAATTTTCATTATAATTTCTGAACTCGTCTGTCAATTTGGCGTTCAATCATACCCGATACCCCCTTTCAATATTGATTTTGATTTTTAGTAAATTTTAATTAATTTTGCACTTTTATTGATTTTACCATTATTTGTTATGCTTTCCTTTTATCTATGAATTTTTTGGTTTTTACGCTAACCCCAACAAACTTATTTGTTGCCAATTTGGAGGCTTTCACATAACCTATTATCCTCACAGTAGTTTTATCAATTTTTAAATTAAATTCGGGTTCCCTTTTTCTCCAATTTGCTTTATTCTAATTAAATAATATTTTTGACAAGCCTAGTTTCTCACACAGGTCGAGTATTCCATAAGATAATTATGGAATAAGATAATTAGAAATTGTTACCGGAAAAGCGCGTATAGTCCTTGCATTCGAACATATTCCGCCTTATAATGATCGCTTTCTATTAGCTGAGATTATGAATGTAGATCATAGATCCTGCGCATGACACACGACACGCCTGATAGGTCGATCCGCTCCTGCATCCGTTTGAAAGCTTCGCCGTTTTTGAGGTTTAATATTGTGTAGCAATACTATTGAAGCTCCCTATTTGAAATTACGCCTGGAGTAATTTAAGTAAAGGGTATACAAAAACTCAAATAGGTAATGAATCATGTTCTCCCCCATAAAGTACAATGATTTATATTGTTGGGTTATTGAGTTGGTGACAATATTTGTAAATTCAAACTTTTACTCTGACTCCAAAGCGTGTTTATTAATTCACAATTCAAACTCTCGAACACAATAAGCTTTATTAACATCCACACGGAATTGTACAAATTTCAGTTACAAACTATAAACCAATTTATCACACAGACCTTATTTTGACACTACATGAAGAATAGCCCTTTAGGATACGTTGATCGATTGTTCTATTTGCTTTGACCACACAATTTATTTACTCCACTTTTACTTTATATTTAATTTTATAAAAGATTCTTGTCACTTCTCTTTTCACTTTGTTTTGATTCTCCTTTTTAACTCCTTTCGTCTCTAATTGTCGTTTCATTTGTTCTCCTTCTGTGTCCACTAGCTTTCCTGTATATAGCTTGCTTCCCTTGTGGCACTCCAGATAATCAAGTGTTTTTCCATTTTCTTTCTCCTGCTTCCCGACTGTTCCATTTTATCTCTGACGACTGTCAAGTTGTTTTTCCCTTTTCCTTTTTTGTTTGACCGCCTTCTCCCATCACTTACGTTATCACTGGCAAGCTGTCGAGATAAGGATATTGTTCTTTTCCTTTTTCCTGATTTCAAAATTCCTTTTCCTTTTTGTACTAATTAATTAGTACTGACCTTGGTTTTTATTTTCATGTTTAATTCCTTAATTTCCTTTATCTTTCTCATTTTTAATTTCTTTTTACTTCCGTTTTCTTTTCTGAGTTCCATAGATCGTCCCGTTTGTCATGACGATCTTCCCCCCAGGTAATTTATTTATTTATTATGTTATTTTCATTTAGGTATCCTCAACAATATGTTACTAATTTCATTAATAATGAATTGTTAATAATTGCTGCCATGTCATTTGTAGGTGTTACAATCTCCTTATCATTCAAAAATAATGATTCTTTAATGCGCAAGTTCTTAAATTCCGGGTCAATTCTATCAGCTAAAATATTGAAATATCTAACTTCCTTAACATAGCTAATCTGTCAAAATAATTTTTCCATCCTCCTCTTCAACTTACTAATCTCCTTCTCTAATAAAACTAAATAATTCATAAAACTTGTTTACCTTAATATCTGCTTTAATTCCTGCATAACATTTATCCAAGTCGATTTCGTTATTGTTTATAGTAAAATTGCCTTGAAAATTTACATATTTTTTTTAGTATAATCATTGTAATTTTACTAATTAATAATTAAAATATAATTCGATCTACTTACGGCGTTAAGGTATTATAACGAAAATGAATAGTAACGAAATCTCATAGCTATCTTAATTTGTAGGATTTTATACGTTAATGACAGCGAGTTAAATGTTTTCAAAAAAAAATCGTCCATGAAAATAATTGACAATGGGAGGACAAAACTATACGGTATTTGTAACGTTAAATTTGTACCATTTACAATAAAATAAATGTTGTACCATTTACAATAAAATAAATGTTGTACCATTTACAATAAAATAAATGTTGTACTTTATATCGAGGTATTGAAAAAATATCTTTTTAGTTTGCAGCTTTGGCATCAAAAGTCCATGTAAATTGTCAACTATATACCTGCAGCGGTTAAGGCTATATGATGTTGCGAACAAACTCACAAACATTTTATATATAAGATAAAATGTTTACAAATAGCAATTTAAAATTACATATATAATTCGTAATTACCAAAAATAACAAATAGCTAATAATAGTAATTTATAATTACTAAATATTAGGAAAATCTATTTATATAGTAATTAATTATTACGATTAATATAAATTAGTATAAATAAAAGGCCAAGGGATCAGGGAATCAACATAAATATTTGTTAGCAAAATTAGTGTTTTAAAAAATATTAATTTAGCATAGAAACCGATTGAACCACGTAAATCAAAACTATTATAAATAGTTATCAGGATTGTAATTAAGAGAGGTCGTAGAATAACAATGTATTGGGTTAGGGTCACAAAATCGCCGAAAATATTGATTAAAATTCAATATGGAGACTTAAAAATCACAATATTCTAAATTAAGAGGAGTTATTATTTTATTTTAAGAGCTTCAATGTGAGGACTGACCAACAACGATTAGTCAGGTAACACACATGCACGAAAAACACTATATAAGCCTGGAACTCGAACCATGAAAAGAGATATATTTTATGATAATTTGCACCCTTTGTCTTCTCGAAAACACTGCAAATTCATCAAGCTTTTGTTTTGCTACTATTAAGTTAATACGATTGTGCTTTTAATTTTCTCTATTATTTACCGAGACACCTCATGATTAATGATGACCAGATTCGGTTGAGTTTCAGGCTTCGTTGACTAGGAACAGTAGAAGTTGCAGGCAGTGACGTTTGACCAAATGACATGTGGCACAGGCTATTCCTACGGTCGGGGAGAAATCTTGTCCGATGTTCTTAGGCCTCTGAGGATGGAGTTACGCTTCGAATAGTTCAAAGGATTTTAATGAGTCCTGTAATGTTCCCCGAAGTGTCTTAAATAGTTCATATTATTCCTGTAAAATTGAGTCCAATCATGAGTACAGTCTATCTCGGAACGAATATCGATGAATTAACCCACACGGCAATAGTAGCTGGAATGTGTTTATTCAGACCCATATTAAAACGATCAAAAGATGCAAAGTCGCCATAATTGAATAAAAATTAATAAGATATATGAAATTGTTTCACTGCACGAGGGTAATTATATAAACCACTGCAGTAAGGTAGATTTTCCGTCTTATGCCAACTTACTATCCGACAATTTTATTAATGCAAGATATATTTCAAAATAAAATAACACATTTTCAAAAGTGTGCCAAAATATAATTAAACCAAACATATTTTTAAAACATGAGCCAAACATTTTCACATTTTAAAAATACCGCAAAATTTAATTTGAAATAAGTACATTAAAACAAAAACCATTTTCCATCATAACTCATCCGTACGATTCCGTACGAATCCGTACCATTCACATTTTGCCATTTACAACTTTTCATTGGCTGGTATTACTGATTGCATTGAAAACGTGACTCATTATGGAACTGAACTATATTTGCTTAAAATCAATTATTTATTAATAAAGTTTATTCAAAATAATAACGTCCAAAAATTAGTAGCAAAACTAAAATTGTAATATTTAATTCATTGAGAAAAGTATTTGTCAATAAAACTCTCAATATCTTCTTTCGTATATTGAATATATTTGTCGCGTTTAGTTGTAAATGAAACATGTAGGAATGAATCGCGGAAATCACAATATTTCGGAATAAATGTAGATTTTAAATCATTGACAATTTGTTTTTTCAAATCTTTGTCAGGCAGCGCATAGAGACTGTGACTCTTAGAAAGAATAATAAAACTTTGATTAAATCTCTAAAACAAAATGCTTTAAGTAAAAAAACGCATAATATATTACTGTCCAAATATCCTTAATTTGAGCCTTCAAGCTATTATCTATCTGCAATATTTGCAATTATAATTGTTCTAAAACATTAAAAACCAACTTTATTAGGATTATTTAAAAAAGAAGAATAAAATTTTGATTCCGGTATATTTGAAGCCTTTATGAATCTAAATTGACAATTAACACAAATTTTAAAACTAGTCAGTGGTATTCAACGTGTCCCACGGAAACACTATGTAAAAAAATCCAAACTATCCAAATATATTTTTTTATTTTTTCTGTGTTTTGAATACAGCTTAGTGCAGGGATGTCTAAATGCTATCGACTTATTAAATTTTTTTTATTTTTTAGCAAATTTATCAAGTAGTGAGCACAAGAGTCTTCATGTAATTTAATCAAGACTTTATATTTAATAAATATAATAATGGTATTAAAATGAATTCAATCAAATTTTTATGCATGTGGGGAAGTACATACTCTTGCGAGCAGTTTTTTTCAAGCATGAAAAACATTGAAACTGCAGAAAGAAATAGGTTGACTGACAGACATTTAGCAAAAATCCTTAGAATTAAGAATGCATCCTTCGATGCAAATATTGAAAACATTATGGATGGAAGAGAGAGTCAAAAGTTGCATTGAATAAATATTGATTAATTAAATTAATTTTTTTATTTATGACTACATATAAAGATTACAATATTTGGAATGTTGAAATAATGTAAATAAACTGTATTCACATGATTTTGTTTTTTTACATTAATTTTTTAAATTTAAGGGAATAGTACCAAAAAAAATCGACGTTTTTAAAGAATTCACACTCCGACAAGCGCACCATGAAAAAAACCTCGTCTATCCCCAAAAATCTCAAAAAAATTTGAGACCATTCCCTAGGGTTAATATTCCCCAGTTAAATATTTAAGTTTGCAATGCGGCCCATTAAATTAAAAGGCTGGACATCCCTGGCTTAGTGGTTAAGTTTACATGCATTTCTTATTATACACCGCGTTGCAAAATGTGAAAACTTTATGGATTGACAGTATTTACATCCAAAATTTGAGTAAATTACTATTTACAAATTATTATCTAGATTAATTATCAAATTTAGGAAATTGTCACTTCTAAATTATAGTCTGATTATCTATGTAGATTTTAATGAATGTTTTTTCAAAAAAAAATCCAATATATTTTTAACCGTTAAATTTTGTAAAAATATTTAAAATGGTATTAAAATACTTTTCAAACTTCTATTTTTATGGGAAATCCTAATAAACATTGGTTTTTTTTAACATTATAGATGTGTTTATTCAGTTCAAACGGATGTAATGATTTTTCTGCACACAGACGAATTTATAAGTGTCGTACACCCGTTTGCACTGAATGAATACATCTATAATTTGTGATGGAATGTATTCAGTTTCAGATGGATTTTCAAACAATTTCAATGTAATGTATATCTGATGAAATAGTTAATTTATAATTAACTATTTTAGCCATTTTAGAAATAGCTTTCAAGTATTTTTTTATTTAAAGTAAATTTTAAGACTTGAATTTTGATCCATATAGATATGAGATCATTATTCAAGCTCTTAAATATTACTTTTATCAACAATTTTATTATAAATTAAAATTAAATTTCAAGGATTTTTATGAAGTTATTTGGAATTATTTCTATATAATGTAAGTCACATATATTTTTAACTATAAATAAATAAAGTAATTAGTCGAATTTTGTCATGTTCTATTTGAAAAACTAATATTAAAAATTGAAGATAAATCTTACGAAATAATGTCTTTATTATCTATACAACTCAAATTTGAGTTTTCGGAATTTTCGTCAAAATTTTATTGGTCATTTTTTTCGAAAAATTTCTGTAAATGATTTATTAAAGTGCGTTTATTCATTACAAAGATTCGATAAAATTATAATATAGGAACACACAAACTTACCTGTGTGCAAAAATTTAATGTTCCGAAAGTTAAAAGTTATTATAGGAATTGAGAAAGTGACAGAAAAATAATTTTACATACAAAAACAGCACACATAATATAAAATACTAGCAAAATTAATTTAGATTTTTTTATTTCGAAAGTTAAAAGTAATTAACATATTGTTAACATATCATTATTTTTAATATATTAAAATTCATGGTGGAAAAAATTTTGGATTTTCAATCGGACAACTCTACTTTGAACTTTCGATAAAAGGACGACAAAACATCGTAAAATCTATTTAACCCTTTCGCCCCTATTGGGACAATACGTCCCAGAAACTTTCATCATGATCCTACTGGGATATTTTCAAAGCAATTTGCGGTGTTAAAGTTTATTATTATCCCAGGACTTTCTAGGATATTCAGAAGCGCCACGATTACAAAAATGAGAATATTTCATATTTAGGTCAATATTAACAAGTTCCAATATATAAATTTAGCATAGTGTCATTAGCGGAAAGTCGGTGCGAAAGGGTTAAAAAAATTTTTTGAAGTTATTATTTCTTTAGATTTTTAGATTTCTTTGGAAATGCTAGCTCTTTGCGAAGGTGAAGAATTGACAATGTAACAATTTTTTCATTTAATTACAAATAATTAAAATATTTTAAAGTATATCAGATATTTCTTGTCAAACGACTTTGTGTGAAGGTAGTATTTCTAATATTCAACAAGGTCCATCGACATTTGCATAAAAAAATTCGAAAATCGTAAATTTTAATAACTTGTATAAAAAATAATAATTTCATAGAATTACATAAAATGACAATATTCGCCATATAAATGAGCTGGAGAAAGAAAATTACAAAAACTTTAAAAAAATACTCCGCTTCTTTCTAAAATGTTAAAAAATAAATGTGTTTGGTGAATACTTTATTTATTTATAGTTAAAAATATATTTGACTTACATTTTATCGAAATAATTCCAAATAAATTCATAGTCATAAAAAAACCCTCAAAAATAATTAAAAATAATTTATAATCAAGATGTTGACTACAAGTAACATTTAAGAGCTTGAATAATGATCTCATAATTTTATAAAATTAAAATTCAAACTTTAAAAGTTACTTAAATTAAAAAAACTTACTTGTAAAATTGAATAAATGAAATGAAGTAAATAACTTCACATTCTCATAAATGGTGAGTCATCAACTGATGAACACACCAACGTGTAATATAGAGACTTTTAAAAAAAAGACTTTGTATGTTTATATAATACACCAAAGTGCATTTGATTATCATGAGACATTCATTTAGCAATGTCAATTGAGATTTGTTTTGGATTTTAGTTATATTTTAAAGTCCTTTTGATAAAATAATGAATAAAGTAAGATATTCATTTATTTAAATATGCATTAAGTTTTTCATAGTTCACCTAAAATATCCAGTTTCTTCAAGCATTTAGGGAAGAATCTTTAATATGATTATTAAAATGACTTTAATATGATTTTTGAAATTACTATGATCTGGTTTTAGAAGTTCCTCGCTAACTGCTTGGGATATTGCAGTAAACCATTCATTGAAGGTAAATATGACTGCTAAATCCATCAGCCGAAGAAACTTTAGTCCTTACCCCATTTTTAATTTTGCTAAACACTTTCGATGGGGTTCAAAAATGGATTATATGGCAACTTTTCAATTTGAATAGTCAATGAAGATATATTATTGCGAATGGATTAGCTCATCTTTGGATATTGGGAGCTCGATATGTTGGCATATTGTTATAAATTCTATTGCCTACTCGTGATCTACCAAAGATCATGTTCGCTCATGTATTGAAAAGAGCATTCATCTATGAAATTCTTGAAATGAAATAGTCGATTCTGATGAAGTTTCTGACATATTCTCGTATATTTTTATATAATTAATTAATTTTAAATTGAAAATATTTTTCTAATTGAATGTCCGTATGATAAATTAATGTCCTATAGTGTATATTTTTTATTATAGAATTTTTTTGAACCGTGTTTGTATGTATTTATTTTTCTTTCAACAGCGATTTTTTCTATCTTTCTATAGTGTAATAGCCAATTTAATGTCACCTTGCTAATTCAATGTCCCTTCTGGCTATGACACACACATATTTATTATAGGTAAGTTAATATTTATATTATTAAATTTGCAAATCAATGGCCATTTGATGTTAATCAATTGCCGGTTGGTGTATACGCGTATTGATTTTATCTTTATATTACAGGATGCGTTTATTCAATGCAAACGGGTGTATATTTTGTAACGCAGTGTATATTGTGTGTGAAAGTTATTTTTTCCCATAAATCGATTTTAATTGTGCCACAAACTGTTTCTATATTTTAATTTAAATGATTGAATATAATCATTAAAAAATTATTTAAATCTAGAAAGCTTTTTGTGGTTATGAATCTTGCGAATGTGAATTTTTAAAATAATTTTCGATGATAATTGTATTCGTTTTGTAAGGGAACGATTTTGAATTTATATTATCTTATCTGTTTATTTATAAAATTGTTTTTTGAAATTTAATTTTATTTCCAATTGAAATAATGTTTCTTATGTAAAATATATTTTAATTCCTAATAATGGTTCCGTAGCACACGTGAAATTGAAAAACACTAAAAAAGAATTATTACGTTGATAAATATACAAGTTTCTTTTGATTTATACAATTGGCTAGGCTCTTGGATATTGTATCACTGGACAATTGAGTAATGCTATAAAATTCTTGCCTGTTAAAAATAATAATAATCTAAAACGGGGCTTTAAATAAATATAGATATTTTGAATAAAAACTAACCGTAAAAACACAAAGTTTCACTCTTTTACAATATGCGTGCTCAATGCTATGAAATATTTAATAAAACGCAAAATCACCAAGTTAAGAAATGATTTGAAAGGAACATTTTATTAATATTTTGAAAATATTAATAAAATTGAAAATTTTCAAAAAATTTATTTATAGCACCTATCGATCTGAAATTTTGAAAGAATGCATTGTTCTCGACGACAAATCTATCTGCCAAATTTCAGCTCGATCCAATCACAGGAAGTGGGTTAATTTTCCATCGCAAGATTTAAGAAGTTAATATAGAGAGAGTAAAAAATAACTTAAGTTTTCATTAAAATACCCACTAATTGATAAATCAGCCGATCGAAAAAGAAGATATATCGGAAAGGAATTATTGAATTATTTTTCAATCCTTTAAATAAGTAGAGGATATCAAGATCTTGTTTCCAAACATAAATAATCAACCAAAAACTCGTGTTAAACCGATAAAGACAAACCTTCAGGGAACTCAAGGTTCAAGGGATTAAATAAATGATATTTTTATTCATCATACTTAATTTTAAGTTAGTTCTTGTTCTTATACAACAAAATGATTAGAATTATTTAAAGACTTATGACAACTATGTTGGAAATGCATTTTTGAATAAATAACTAATACTTAAATACGATATTTTGTGATAAAAGTGAATTATTTCTAGAAGTTCGACTGTATAAATTCAAATTAATGGGATGAAAATCTTAAATTTCTTTATGAATATTTGTTAGTAGTGTTGGAAGATGGGCGAATACTAAACATTTTGAAATTGAAATATTATATAATGGGGAAGGATAAATATATAATAAATAAAAATTTTTTAAACTACTCTTTAAACTTCATCTTGTAGAACAAAAAAATTATGAGAACTTTTTTCCACAGGGGTAAAATATTCGGCACTTATAAACATTTAAAAAAATTAAATTAAATATATGTTACATGTTAAAGAATCCAAATTATAGCTCGTCATTTCAATATCAATTCGTTATTAATTCATTAATAATTCAATTAATTCAATATCAATTTATTATAATTTCAATATCTATTCATTAATTATTCAAAATATTTTTCAATATTAATTTATTAATATTTCAATTAATTCAATATAAATGCAATATTAATTCATTATTAATTTAATATCAATTCAATTGTTGCCAAATGAATTGGGGCATTTTCCCTTAGATTATTTATATAATTTAAATAATCTATAAATTTAAAAAATTATCTTACACGAATTTTATTAATTAAAAAATTCTAAAATAATTTATTAGAATTTATTTAAACAATCAATAAATTTAAAAAATTTATAATAGAAAATAAAAATTAATTTACAATCTTTATTAATTAAAAAATATTTTCTAATTTAATTTTAAATAATCGATTATTTTTAAAATAATAATCAGTGGTGAAATTGGAAGAAATTAAAGTTCTTATAATAAAATTATTTTTAATAAATATATTTAAAAATTTCTAAAATATTTTATTATAATTCAACAAAAATAATTCCATAACAACTAATTGGATTGAAAAGATTTCAAAATATAAATGTAACAAAAAAATATTTACCCCAATGTAGTCTTGTAAATATAATGAATATTATTAATTTGAAATATTATTCGAGGAATATCATCACTATAAATCATTGACATATTTGTAATATTTGTAATCAATCCATCGATGACTTTATCTAAAATGATAATAAAAGCTATATTATCAAAACCCACCAATAACTTATATATTCTCCAAGGGAGTTTTTGGTGCTGTTTTCCACATAATTACCAGAATTTTTGGACAAACTCGAATGAGACTTTGCAACCGCTTTCGATGAGTTATGAACAATTCTATCGGCAATATTAACATTTGACAAATTTAATTCCACAATGTTTGCGTGAGATAATAACGTTTCCAAGAAGCGCAGCGCCTAAATAACCAATATTATTCAATTATCAATTATTAAACAAACATTTGTGGTTAATTCATGAACAGTAGCATCTGTAGGAACACAAGTTCCATCTACAGCAGTAATTTTTTCTGTTTTAATATATTCTACATATACTTCTAGGCATTGCATTATTTGTTGGGTTAATTTGTTTAATAGCAAATAAATAGATTGCCGAGTATTTTCCATTGTTATCTGAATAGAATTGGGGTTTTATTCAAGATAATATTTCCTGTAAAATTTACGTATAATATCTCTTGTAAATCGCTTTTAATTTCCATAAATTTTTCCAGGACAATTATTAAATTTACAACGTATTGATATTGGTGTTTTACTTGAGCTCTATTCATTGTTTTTCACCAATTCCTTTTACAAATTAAAAAATCCAATCCTTGCTCATCAAATAAAATTTACATTTCCATCGGTAAGAAAATCATTTATACTGCCTTTAATTATAGCATCCATAGCACCGCATTTATCTTTGAATTCTGGGGTAAGATTCAGCTTTTCCAGCCATAGTTTCTCGTTCTGAAATAATATCACATATTGCAATTACATATTGCAACGTGTAGAACCTGAACGAGTTTTACTAGTGCTACTAATCGAATGGTAAATAAATTAGATTCCCGTTCCTCAAAATCCTCTTTCACATCACTTCCTTGGCGTTTATGGTTAGCTGTTGGAATTATTATTTACTCAAACAAAAAAGCATTTACTTTCTTTAACAATTTGAATATTCCTTTTAGTTATTCTATAAATAATCAATATAATTTTATATAATTTTAATCAATATAATTTTCACGTTTATATTCTTATGCTTTATAAGTAAGCAACGTATTATATAGCAATACTTTGTCGTTAGTTTTATTTTGTTTAACAACTTATTTTTACACTGTCCTACGATTTGAAAGTGATCTTTTCCATATGTTAGTGGTGATTTTAGCCTTGAAAAAAATATGACTTTAATTGATGACCAAGATTTAAAGGCCGCTGTGAAAAATGGACCAAGAACTTCAGGGAAAGAATTTGCAGCAACATTAAATGTTTCACATCAAACTATTGAAAACCACATGAAAGCAATAAACAAGGGTAAAGATTAGATAAATGGATTCCACGTGACTTAAATGATGATCAAATTTAAAAGCAATCTGAGAAGATCAGCATTGTGTTTGGATGAAGATGAGAAGCTCAAACTCCATGCAAAGAATTCTCTTTATTCGAAGAAAGTAATGGTGACTGTTTAGTGATCTATCACAAGTTCTTGGAACGCTGAGAAACCATTAATATTCATCGTTACACTGAATAACTTGAAATTCATCGTTCTAAACTTCCACAGAAATAGAAATGGTATTAAGAAAGAGGTGAAGTCAGAAACTCTGCCCTATTCTCTATATTTACCCGACATGTCGCCTACAGATTCTCATATTTGACCTCACTAATGAAAAAATCAGGAATCGGAATGAAATTTAAGAGGTCTTTAAAGAATTCATCGCCTCCTACAGTGATGAATTTTATGAGAAAGGAATTATTTTGATTGAATTCTTTTATCCACATTATCAGTTATAGTGCACCCATCTCACTTACACAAATTTTTCGCAAAAATTTTTTTTTAGTTTTTTATTTTTATTTCCCAACTAAATAGAGAGCACCTTTAGTCACCGTGTGCACCCTGCACTATTAAAAAGTGCTAATATTGATTTTATAATGGAGAAATGTGCAATTTTTAGGTAATTTCCGTCATAGGTAGATATGAACCTTCTAACGCATTATGAGCTATTCGCTCCTCTCCCCTAGCGATAGGTTATAGCGAGTTATAAATTTTCCCGCGACAATATTTTTGAATTTAGATTATTGATTTTCGAGTTCAAATTTTATTTTCTGATTATAAAGAGGACACTTTTAGTTGCAATGTACAATTTGCACAATAAAAAGTGTTAATATTAATTTAGAAGTGCTGGAAATCACGATGGGAAAAGATGATTCTGAAGTGAGCAGTGACGAGGAAGATCCATAGCGCTACTTTCAAATACATTTTCTATAGTTTAATATGACCTATTGAGTGTTCTCAAACGGTTACGCTTTATTTTGCTGAGCACCCCCCAAACAAAATTCCAATTGCACACAAAACCACTTAACCCCCGACTAGATCACCTGCAACCGCTACTGGAACGAATCTTCCTCGTTACAAAAAGGATTCGGTGTATTTCATTAATAAAAATTTTACCAATTGTCAAATTAATTGCTATAATTTCTGATATTAGAAAAAACATCAAAAATGTAGAATGATACTCACGGCTTGCGCTTGCTGGACTTGGACATGGAAACTTTATTACGCTACAGCAAAATTAGCATTATCAAAAATATAAAAACAACTACCAATGAAAATGTTGCCTGTTCTATATTATTCAAAGATTTACACCAATCTTTAAATCTAAAAGAAAAATTATGATGTAATGATCAAATTTCATGTTCTACCGTTCCATAGTTGACCGTAGGGCTTCACGTCTACACGCACAATACCTCACGACACAATTAATAGTTTTGTCTTCCAACAGCCATTTCGATATTATTTTTAAATCCTTAATATGACTATCCGCAGCACTGTCAAATATCTCTGTCGCAACAGTATAAGAACTCGATATACTTTCATTGTCATTCAGACTTTCTATATAATTGTTAAATATACACCAGAAATATAACATACCTTTGTAAAAGCATAAATTAAATATATTTTCTGGTCGAATTATTGGGAAAGCTTGATTTAAAATACTTTCGAATTCTTTTTCGATAGATGACTTACCAGTACAATAGAGAGCGTTCTGAAACCGAATAGTATTTATAAATAAAAATTTAATATACCAGCTGTGCTAGCTCCACATTATTTGGATCGTTTTCTTTGAAAAAGTCTATAGCATTTCTAATTTTATCCATTGCTGACAAATATTGGTCTAGATTTCCACTTGGACTAAGGTTTGATAATAATACACAAATAAAATTAAATTAAAACCTTTTGTTGACAATTTTTTCTACTTCTAAACCAGTGCGATTAAAACTTTGAGTTTTCAAAAGAGCAGTACGACAAGTTTCCATATCTTTAAAATTTAAAGTGTTGAAGTCAACAGAATAATATACTTTTAAGTGCATTTTGAAATTGATCTATATTTCGACTTAATGGTTCTAATTTAATCTGTAAATTCTGTGAAGTTTCAATAATTACATTTAATTTTTCATCAGTTTCAACTAATAAATGTTGATATTTTGATGATAATATTTCAGTTTGTTTCATAAAATTTTTTAACTGAAAACAACAATAAATAATCATTTATATTAATATATATTATACTTGAATATCTGCAATCATTGTTGAATAATGTTACACAAAAATACAATAAATTTAAATCTTTCCTTGTTATTTGAGCTTAAATAAACAATATTAATTATTATAATTTTACAAGTAAGGATTTCAAATTGAACATTTTTATAAACAAAAAATTTTAATTTATTATTAATTTTGATTAAAATAAAAAGCCATTAACTAAATTACTTTTGGTGGTCTATTAAACCTATAATATCAGATAGTGTTGGATGAATAAAAACACTTATTTGATTATACTCTACTCTATTCTCAATATTTACTCTAAATTTTACAATATTTTACTAATTTTTACAATAAAGAAAGAATATCGAACGGCGTATTTACTTTAGAAATCTAAATTCCAATTATATTTAATTGGTGTGTTACATGTGGGAAAAATCTTTCATTTTCTAGATGTGTATCTGTTCAACCCTTTCACAATATTCACGTTCAACTAGCAACCGTACAGAATTATTTTAATAGGCCAGCAAACGCTTACGTTATCATAGTATATTAGAGTAATTAATATTATACAGATATGGATTTTACAAAGTCGCGTTTAATTAATGATCAGCTCAAGTTAATTTTTAGATTCCTAATAGTTCTAAAACTCTAAATCTCTTGACTTCAAGATGAAAAATTGACTCCACATTTTGTTTCATTTTATGTGTATTCACTATTAACTTTAATACTACTGATTTCTATGATGGAGCGCCACTAGTTCGACACCTAAACAATGTATTCCATAAGGGATGAGCGTCTTTTACTGATACTGCAACTACAAACGGTGTAGCCTAATAGGTATCCAAATTATTACTCTCAACGACAAGGTACCCATAATTTGCATCATGTCAGTGCTGTACCAAGTCGGCGAAATACCATGAAGCAGGTGATCCCCTGCCTTAGGACTACTCCTTCGTGAGATTTCGACTTCCCATGTCTGAAGGCCGATAGAAAGACTTACGTCGCGTTAACCATTATAGTGATCGATGATAACTAGCTATTCATCAATCTCCAACTCCCTAACTGCCTGTTGTTTGCTGAATGCGCATTCTGCAATACTACGGAAATTTGAAGATTCAAAGACACCAAATTATATTTACATCGGCGTATCAACATTAAACAAATAAACGAAAATCATTCACCGATCGAAAAATCATTTCAAGCAGACTAGATCGTTACGGGGATCGTTTTCTTTTAGAGCCCGCCGGCTACGGCCTCTGCTAGTAGAACGTCTAGGCTCTAGATAAACCAAATCGGTGAGGTCTTCCTCCCACGGCGTACTCGTGGCTGGTATTATTCGAAACTTGTCAGATGGCTTGTTATTCCTGGCTTCTGTTGGGCCAGAACCGAGAATTGAGAGCTTGTTTTAATGAATCAAAAATATATAAAATAAAAATCGCACTAAGTTAGATTAAAACACCAAACAATACAAATTGAAGTACATAATACATTGAGGATAAATAAGACCCGGGCAATAAAATAAAGTAACGCAAAAAAGGTCACGATCACCAACACAATTAGGAGAAACATCGTATTCGGAATAGCTAACAACAAAAAAATAAAATAAGAATAAATAAAATAATGGGTAATAATTAATCAATAATATGAAAAATTTCTAAATAAATAAATTTAAAATTTAAAATAAATTATCTAGTAAACTGGTAAAATGATAAAAAGTAGAATAAAAGTAGTAAAATTAGATAAATTATAAAATTTATAAAATCAAATTGTTTAAATCAATAGAACTAAAATAAAATTAACTAAACTTATTTAAATTATAAAATTTATAAAACTAAATTAAAATTAGCAAAAACTATTTAAATTATAGAATTTATAAAAATAAATCTTAAAAATTAATAAAAATTAGAATTTTGATTAATTAAATCAATTAAATTTAAAAATTCACGCATGCATGCAAAAATTAAGCAGAATTGTCTCGCATTCTAATTGGATATAGAAGCAGAGAATGCGTAGGCGTACAATTCAATCAGTATAAATACGGATTGAAATTTCAGTTGTTCAACTTGTAGTTAAACTTATTCAACTGGTTTTTCAGATTTAAACAACAAAACGTTTTTCAGGCAGTGAACATATGCTCTCAATTTTCGATTTCATGCCATCGCGGTAAGGTAAATTTGATTTTTTTCGTTAGATGTAAATTTTGTTAAGTAATGTTATCTAATTTTTTTTTGAAAAAATAAAATTTATAAATTGAAGTGTTTTTCATTCATATTGATATATTATTTATTCCTTGTTGTTTTGTTGTTTGTTAAGTGTTATAGTTTTATAAATTAATAAAATTTTTAATAGAAATTATTTTCATTAACATTTTAATAATAAATATTTTATTTATTGATTTGGTTATAATTTTAATGGTATTGTAGTTGGATTTGATTTATAATAAATTTATGTGTCGATGCTCTAGATTCAGCGGAATAGTTGTGAACTGATGACATTCATGTCGTTGGTCAGCAGATGTTTCGTCAGTTTGGTCCATCGGATAGTTTATGGCCTTGTTTAGGTTTAGATAGTATAGGATGGCTCAGTCACTTTAATTTCAGAGATGTCACTAAGTTAGGAGAAATAATAGGATAGTTATGACCAGTTATCGGTAGATGAAGTAGGTTTAGGCAATCTTATAAAAACTACGAATAGTTAAGATACCCGATAGTTCAGGATTAGAAATACAGGCAGATCCCTGCTCAAATTTTTATGGGGAGTGTGGAAACATGTTTATCAACCTGGGAATAAGGGCAGACCCCTACTCAAATTTTTGAAAAAATTAAGTTACATTTTTAGAAGAACCACGAAAATATGAAACGACATTTATCGACAAATATTATAGAAAACATATAATGATTTACGATAGAAAAATAAGGGCGCATCCCCGCACAAAATATTGAGAAAAGAACAATAGGAAACATATAGAAATGAGGACCATAGCTGAATAAAATAGAAATAGAAAATGATTAATGACGTAAGACCTTCTATCGGCCGTCCAGAACCCGAAGAGAAAATACAATGGGGAGAAGTTTTAGCAATAGAGCTCACCTGCTCATTGTTTTTTCGCCTTTGTGTACATTACCAACATGGTCGTCGCCATGGGTACACAAATGGTTTAAAGTACAATAGTCATGGAGGTGCTTAGAAAGAGTCGAGTGAATACCTATGATTACCCCTAACGTATTTAAAATTTAAAATGACACACCCCTAAGTAACCAACACTTCGATTGCTTCTACGGCCGCTTTGGCACTATCGATGGCCAGTTGGACCTCTTTCTTGGCTTGTCGCATCGTCTGCCGATTTGTGCGCTCGGTGCGAGACAATTGTTTCCGTTTAGGTTTCCCACTCAGAATGGCTGGGTTCTTTGCCCTTGACCGTTGCGCGGGTTTAAAAGATACCCGACTTGTACCAGTGATGAGTATCTCAGGAGTGGACGGGGAGAGAGCGGTTTCCACACATCCCTAATGAAATTATTTAACACGTTTACTGTTCGCATATCTTTAACTCAAGTTTGCCAGGTGTAATTCTCATCATATCCTCCTCCCTATCGATCTCATATAATCTATGAGAGTGCCCACATTTTCTGTTTGTTTAATTATTCAGTGATTGACCAGATGTTTTAATTCGGATTTTTCACGATAACTTGATTTCCAAGTGAATGTAGATTTTATAGTGGTTACATGCCTTATCTAATTATACGTACTGGGCTGATCACATTACATAGTTGGCTACTCGTGATAAGTGATTATTGGAATTTTAGGTATATTGTCTAGCTGTCTGAAAACTCTATGTCGTATTAAAAGATCATACTGTAGGAACTATCACATCCTAATTCGTTAAAAAATTTTTCGTCCCTCATGAAGCGGCGGCAGATACGATCCAGTACGATGGGCGGTTTGAGGATTAGATCGGCAGCGACATTGGCATGGGAGGCAGCTAGGGCGGCTTCTGACTCTGCATGTTTTTTGCATCGACGCTGCGTCCGTTCAGCCCGCCTGTGAGATTTCCGTTTCGGTTTTTCGGAGGTGTTGGATGGAGCCGGGGTCAAGAAGGCGCCGCGGTGGTGACTGGGTCCACAATAGTGCCAACGTAGATTAACCGTACTGTTTCCATGCCCTCGACACGTAGATCGCTTCGGCGAACTTGGGCCTTAGGCTAGATGAATGAGTTTAAATTTGGTGAAGCGCTTGCGATTGCTCTCGAATGAGGATGCGCTGTGGACGATTTTCCTCCAATAGGCTGTTTCAACAGTTTTCGAGACGGAGTACTTTTTTATTTGCTTCCTTCATCTGGACGGGGTTGAACCATGTCCCGTCCAAGTAGTCGATCTTCTTCTTCAAGTGTCCAATTTCAGTTTGCATCGTGCACATTAAAGCCTTCTTGTCCGACAGGAGAAACAAAGTCGCAGAGTAGAACCCTAGGCATTAGATTCGGTCATTTCTAAATTGAATCATTAGGGCAGTGGTACGCAAACTATGTGCCGCGGCATATTAGTGTGCCCTAAAAGAATTTAAAATGTGCCACTAATGCGAAAATATTTAGTACGAAAATATTTTTTTTAGTTATATAATAAAAAAAAGAAGTTAAAATATTTTTTTGTAGTTATTTAATAAAAACAAAACACTGTCAAGAAGTAACAATAATTGATAAAAGTGACCGTTATTTAATTGAATTTTTTATGGAAAATTCAAATTTGTTTTAAATTTTCCATAGTAGGCTTGCTATTTTTCTTTGAAATTTTTAATACTATGATTGGAATAAAGCCATTCGTAAAAAATTTCAAAATTTATAGTGGGGAAATTTGTAGAACTCATTATTTTGTTTGTATCGTAAGTGAGTAGAAGTTATTTAATAAAAACATTATTATTATTATCGATTATTATTAGTAACTGATAAAAATTCCAGATATTTCTTCGATTTGACAAAGGTTATTAATTAATTGGTAGTGATCTAAATTGTTGTTATTCCAAGCAAGTAATTTAATATTTTTTTTCTTAACAGCCATTATTAATTTATTTTAATACAAGGCATCCTTATGGATAAATTTGTATCAAGAACTCAGAAAACTGGACATGAAAATGTCCAAAATCCAAATCCAAAATCAAATGCGAAATCAAACAGTTTTGCAAAGCGCAAATATCAAGACGATTATATTGAAATTGGGTTTATTCCGTCAGAAAATGATAGTTCTCTTCCTTTTTGCTTAATTTGCTCAAAAACTCTTGCGAATGAATCAATGGTATTAAGTAAGCTTCATCGACATTTGGAAACAAAACATCCAGAAATGAAGAATAAACCAAAAATGTACTTTGACCACCTCCGAACTAATTTACAAAGGCAGTCAAAACAAATTAAGGTATTTTGTTCGATCCCTAAAAAAGCCCAAATTTCTAGCTATAAAATTGCTCAACTTTTATGCAAAAATAAAAAGTCACATACTGATGCCGAAAATATTATTTTGCCAGTTAATATTAAATTGCCGTTGAATTAATGTTCGACCATCAAGCAGTCGAAAAAATTAAGCAAATTCCGTTGTCAATTTCCCGAAGAATTCAACACATGTCGCAGGACGTTGACAATCAGATTCATGAGCATTTCGTAGCAAATACAGATGAACTTGAAAACCTTTGGGCGTTTCAAATTGACGAATCGACTGATATCAGTAGCAAAGCTCAGTTGATTGCGTTTCTACGATTCATCAGAGAAGGAAAAATTAAAAACCAATTTTTCTTCTGTAGTGAGCTGACGAAAAATACCACGGGAAAAGATGTTTTTGAGCTGATCAATCAAAAAGTTCAATCAAAGAGACTCCAATGGGATAACTGTGTTAGTGTCTGCACTGACGGAGCTCCAGCAATGCAAGGACGGAACAAAGGCTTTGTTGCTTATGTTTTGCATCGCAATCCACAAGTAAAAATTGTGCACTGTATGATTCATCAAGAAGTTTTACTTTCAAAAGCTCTGCCCACTCAGCTTCTGCAAACAATGAATGAAGTAATCAAAGTAGTGAACTACATCAAGTCAAATCCGCTTCGGACAAGAATATTTACGTCTTTATGTGAGGCAATGGATTCAGATCACAAAAGTTTACTATTTCATACAGAAGTCCGATGGCTCTCGAAGGGGAAAGTGCTTGCTCGTGTTGTCAGTTTGCGAACTGAGATTATTTCCTGTTTTTCTACTGAAGGTGGTAAGTTCGAGTTTCTTGAAAGCGATATATGGTGGTTGGAAGTTATTTTTTTGAACGATTTATTTGAAAAATTGAACTTACTTAATTTAAGTCTGCAAGGTGAGAAAGAAAATATGATCACAATTACAGGAAAACTCAAAGCATTCGATGAAAAACTGCAACTTTGGATCAGACAGACAAAAAAAAATAACATTGAATTTTTGCCAGGTGTCCATGCTTCTCAAAATCAGAGCAAAATAATGAACCAAATCTATGAAACATTGCAAAATCTTTTCTCATCTTTCTCCAAATATTTTCCGTCGCTTGATACTTCACAATATGGTTGGGTGATAAATCCATTCATATGCTACAATGATGTGTCTCTGTCTTTGGCAGAAGAAGAAAAACTCATTGAATTGAAAAATGATGTAGTTTTGAAAGCTGCGCTTGCTGAGAAGGACTTGTCAGAATTTTGGATTTTCGTAAAAAGTCAATATCCTGATTTAAGTTTAAAAGCCATCAAATCTCTGCTGCCATTTGGATCCTCATATCTGTGCGAATTCGGATTCTCTGCACTCACAGAGATTAAATCTAAAAAGAGAGAGCGATTGCTAATGTTGGATGATGAGCTGCGAGTTTGTTTAACAAAAATCGAACCACGTATAAAATTTATTTGCGACAAAAAACAAGCGCACTCATCCCATTAAATAAAATATATACATGTAATTTCATTTGATTAAAAATTTCTATATAAAGATACATTCTTTCTATTTGTGCCTTGACTTTTTTTTCTATTTTGTGCCGGGAGGTAAAAAGTTTGCGTACCACTGCATTAGGGCTATATGTTCTGTCAATAAAATCAAAATGTTCGCCAACTTCGAAATAAAGAAAACTAATTGACCAACAACTCAACACATCCATACCCATCATTCATTTCTCGACAACAGTCGACAAGGGCCCAATTCAACCGGGGGATGACAAGGAATTCATTAGTCAGACTAGTGCTAGGTTGAAAATTATTAAATTTATAATTTTAAAGGAGATGTATCACAAAAAAATCAATATAGACTTTAGATGTGTCTTATTACAGGTTAGCAGTTCGGAACAGGTTAAATATGAGTGGAATTACTTATTAGGAGCCCAACTGTTCTTATCGTTAACTAAAACTGTAGGTGGAATGTAAGGTGGTATTCTGGCTAATTGGTGGGTTACTGGTGGTCAAATATCTATTCTCTATTGCTGTTACAAGCGTAATCCAAAATACAAGGTTGTTTTTCCACTTGATACCCGTTGAGTAATCAACGTTGGTACTGTATCAAGGGGGAGAGTACTCGCAAAAAGTGAGGGCACCAAATGCACTATAATTGTCGGGTACTCGACGGGTCCACGAACTACCGTTAGAATGAATGTGTCCGATTTACTCAGGTCCCTTACCGAAATTGTTTTCCCAAACACCCTTACACAAATCTTCGGCCACCGAACGATCATAAATCAGAATACAACGTACGTTAATTTAATAAAAATTATTTACACAGCATGCTAATCATATCTAAGGAGCTTGAGTTGCTTTGGATTTCTCCTGTTGTTCCTGTTCGGCCAATCTGGCTCTCTTCAGTTTTTCGCGGATATTTCGTCCTAACCGCTTGAGTTTTGCATTGTTTACCGAAGCCCGGGGGTATATCTCTGCCAGCTCTACGGCCAGTGGCCGGATTTGCATGATTGCGGCTTCGTGTATCACCTGTTGGTTCTGCTTGGTCTCCAACGCGCGTATTTGCAGCTTCAGCGCACGGATTTCCGTTTGGTCCTATGCAGCTTGGGTCTGGAGTTGGAGAATTTGTGAAGTCTTCTTTTTCATTTCTGCTGGGCTAAACCAGGTGCCTTCGAATCCCCGGCAATTCCCTTTAAGTTTTTCGATCCTAACCCGGAGGTCGTCGGCTTGTTTTTGGGCCTGCTCGCGGTCTTTGCGCAAGTTCTCGAACAATTTAAACACTAAAGAAGAATAATAATAATAAGAGAATTCGATATACATAAAAGGAAAAATTCGTTTAATTACATAGTAAAATTATTAATTGTATATTAATATAAAGTCTCCTGAATGCAAAGGTGTATTACAACAAACAAAGCTAACTACTCAATACTAAAATAATTTATTGAACGAAATTGCGAAAAAAAAACAATACAATTAGAGAAAGGCAAGTTAAACGTTGTCAATTTCAATATAAGTTATAGGAAATTATCGTTGTTGGATCACACTGGATGTTTTCGGGGCCTCCCTCGCTTCCGAGGGGGCGCTTCTGCGTTCTCCAACTCCTCCAGCGGAGCTCCCTCGTTTTCGGCCCGAAGCTGAAGCTTGATTCGCCTCAGCCGAACATGGGCGGCCTCCACTTCCATTGCCGCTCGGTCGTGGGCCTCCTGTAACAGATTGTTCCGCGGCTCTGCTTTAACTTACGCCGGGGCATCCGGCACGGGGCCACTCTGGATGATGGGCCGTAATTGTCCAGGTCTAGACCCCGGTTCCAATCGTGGATCTTGAACCAAATATATTTGGTTCGGAGTCGGGTGAGCAGCTGCCGGTCGGCTTCTTCATCCATATGATCGTTTGATTGCGGCATTTCTTTCTGGATAATCACGATTAAAATCTATAACAAATTTATTTCCGTTTTTCAACATCCCCTCGTCGACAAGGGTATTCTTAAAGGCCTATTCAGCTTGCAATCTTAATTTTCATTTTACAGATTTTTGATTTAGATTACCTATCGTTGATTTATGTATTGTTATTCTCACGGTCATAAGCCACTGATTTCTGGAAAAAACGGGTTTCTTAATCTCCGATCTTCAAGGAAATACAATCCCCACATTCGACTACAATTACATCTGGCAAGAGACCTTGGTTTAATAACCAGTAGATATTTGGGACAAGTTTATGTCTGCAATCTGGTTGTCTATGTCATCAAGTAGTGGACATTAGAGCGAGGATTTTGTGGAGAAAAATAAAATAAAAGTACTTATGATTCTCACGTTTTCTTTTATGTGAATAATTTATTTCTATTTTCATAAAGTAAGACAATTTTTATTCATCATACACTCCTGTCTCTATGCACGCAAGTATGTGCTTTCCCTTAGATGTTGGTATGGATATATATATATGTGGATATATAAAATTTAAGTTAATAATACAATTCTGGTTTCGATGTTAAGTCTAACGACGGGGGAGGGTGTTACTAAAAATAGTTTACAGTAATTTACTCGGATTTTATTGGGTAAACATGTGCTATTCATAGGTGCATTAGTAAGGGAACCCTAAAATCAATAATTGTTTTATAATTAAAATCAATTTAAATATATAACTCTGCAATTTATTTTTTATGACATTGAATTTATAGCCTATCTTTTTTTGATTGAATATTACTAATTTACCGTTAATAATTTTCTAGTTTATATATAAAATTAGATTATAATTTAAACATATGTACAAAAATTGAAGGATTATACTTGCATATATAATTAATTTGTAATTTATATTTTACCATTTATACTTTACGAGCTTATAATTTATATATAATTAATTGTAATTTACAACTCTGGGGATTCACTTTCTATATTTATGAATACCGAAATTATGGTTTGCAACGTTACCATTTATAATTTATATTATACGAATAAGTCGCGTTTTATGATTCGAACTGTTAATCTGTAACCAAGATTATACTTCATAATCCACAATTTGCACTTTATAAATGAGTTATATATCGAAACTACAGTCTATAACTAAGGTTGTACCCCACAAGTTAGAATTTATAATCTATAAATAAGTTATATTTTATAATTACAGTTTATAACTAAAATTATAGTTTATACTTTACAATTTATATGTTAGAAAAAAGTTCTATATCGAAATTTTAATTTATAACTAAAATTACAGTTTATAATTTATTTTTTCGAATAAGTTATATTTGAGATTTCGGAATTATGGTTGATGGCTAGGATCATACTTTGCCATTTATAATTTATATTCTATAACTAAGTTATATTTTGAAATTACAGTTTATAACTAAAATTGTAGTTTACAATTTACAATTTATACATTTCGAATAAGTCATATTTGAGATTTTGACATTGTAGTTGATAACTAAAATTATACTTTGTAATTTATAATTTATACTTTATAAATAAGTCATAATTTATAATTTGAAATTATAGTTTATAACTAAAGTTATAGTTGATGATTTATAATTTATATTTTCCAAATAAGTTATATTTTATATTTTGAAGCTGTAGTTGATATACTTTGTAATTTATAATTTTGGTGGGTTACAGGTGGTCAGACATTTCACCCTCTCGTGCTGTTTCCAGCGTAACCCAGAATACAAGCTTGATTTTGCCAATTGACACCCGATGAGCGATCACCGTTGGTACTGTGCCAACTGGGGGAGTGCTCGCAAAAAGTGAGTGCACTACTTGCACTATAATTGTCAAGCACTCCTTGGGTCCACGGACTATCGTTAGAAGATTTGCGTCCGATTTCATTGGTCCCCTACTTCTATAGTTTTCCCAAACACACCACGCACATCCCATCACTCATCTTCACCATTCAGCATACAAAAACTCAACTTCAACTATTTACACTTTATTTATATCCATCGGTCCTGCACATGAACTGTCAAGTAGCGCTGACTTTCTCGCTTCCTCTTCTAGTTTTTGTTCGGCTAGCCGTAGCCGTTTGAGTCGCTCACGCCCATCTCGGCCCAACCGTTTTCGCTTGGCCTTGGGTTTAGGTGGGTGCATTTCGGCCAGTTCTATAGTCATGGGCCGGATCGCCGCCGTGACGTGCTCATCAATGGCCTGTTGGTTCAATTTTGTCTCCATGGCCCGCATCTGAAGCTTTAGGGCCCGTATCTCGGTTTTGTCCTGAGTACTCTGGAGCTGCAGTTGTTCGATCTGCCTCAGGTACTTATGGGCCAACTCAGGGCGGATCCAACTCTGTTCCATCTGCCGACAACGTTCCTTGAATTGGTTGACACTAAGTTGCAGCCGCCCTGCTCGTTGCTGCGCCTGCTCCCTGTCTTTCCGGAGTCCCTCGAACAGTTTGTACACTGAAGTAAAATATACAATCAACCAATTTTACCGTAACCCTTTTTCATAATTGCCGGTCTCTATGAATCGAAACTCGGGTACCCCCTAGGCATGTATACTAATTTCCGTCGTGTTGATGGTCAGGGTGATAACGTCTCGATTATTATCTAACGCAATTTATTAAAGTACCAACGCCTAGAACGACACCTCGAAACAAAAAAAAACAATACGTTTATTAAACTAAGATTGTGACGAATCACTAAAACAAAATAAATGTGAGATCGTCCCCAAGATCACTGAAGTCTCAGTTTCGGGAAGCATTCTTGCGGGGTCGGCCCCGTTTCTTCGCCGGTGTCGACTCTACGTCCCCTTCTTCTAACGGCCGACCGGTTTCAACGGCCCGGAGCTGAGCCTCGATCAGGCGGAGTTCGCGTTGGGCCAGAGCGATGGCGTCCATGGTGCGATCTCTGGCCTCGACGACCCAATTATTGTCCGGCTCGGTCTTTACCCATACTGGTGCGTTCGCCTCGGGGCCTGCTCGAATCACTCGGTTTGAGCAGTCTAGATCTCGACCCTGGCTCCACCGATGGATGTGGTGCCAGATGTGCCTGGATGGGAGGCGCTCGTCCGTTGCTTCGCATTGTTCCACTTCCCTCTGATCCCTCAAATTCGACATTCTACAATTTTCATTATAGGTTACTACTAATTTTATTTAAATTATCACGCTGACTAGCAATTTAAAATATTATCGTTTTATTATTAGTTTTCCTTTTCTGTCTATTTAAAATGGTTCATTTATGATATTAATTTTCCTATCTATTTAAAATTTATTCATTTATGATACAAATTTTCTCACTTATTTAAAATTGTTCATTTATGATATTCATTTTCCTACTCATTTAAAATTATTCATTTATTATATTGCTTTTCTTTTTCATTTTGTTTAAATTTATCTATTTAGGAATCCCCTTTTAAATCGAAGAGCGCTCCGACCAAAAAGAAAAGAAAATTAGGTGTCCGTGGCCAATGAGGACTTGCTATCGTAAAAATTTCAGGTAATTGCACCGATTCTTCATTATTTACTTTCAGTGGTTTGGTTTCAGCCGATGAGCGCCCCAGAAGATTCATTCGGCCACACTGTCAAAGAAACCCTGCACCTCTCAACCGGGTGAATATGAACTGGACCTTCTGTGTCCTTCCATCAATTATGACTAGGCAGATTGAACCTCTGCGAAGAGTTATTGGGGGTCAGTTGCCCCGGTGAATTTATTATGAATAAATGAGGTTTCAATTTGATTTTGTTCTTTAACTCTTCGTTTTATAATTGTATAATTTTTCCTTTTCGTTTTCGTGTTATAATCCGGAACTGGGAGATGATCAAATATAATTATTTTGGAGAATTTTTCCTAAATTTGGTAATTAACGTATATATATACCTAATATGTTTATCAAATCGTACTAGCCGAATTGTGCACTTATAACTGATATATAGGTAATATGGTTATAAGGGAATTCTCAACTTTATAAGCAAGGTAACGTGATTAGCCCATTGATTAATAATCCTAGGTAATTTATGAACCTCGCAAGTAGGGTGTGTCTAATTGCTATATTTACTAATAGCTATTGATCGACCTGTAGGCAATGTATATATAATTAATGGATTCATTAATGGGTATAGAGGGTTTATAAATTTTATAAGTGATATATTTATTCGTAGTCATAGGGGATATATGAGTTGTACCAAGTATATATAATGACCATATGGATTCGTAGCTGATCTATGATTTGGTAAATAATGTATAAGCATAATTAATTTATCTATCATTAGACGTAAATGATTTGTCGATTGTATAAGGGCTAAATACATAAATAATGGGTCTAATAATAATTATCGATTTATGAGTAGTATATCTAAGTAATATCATATATGAGGTATTATATGGGTTAGCTTGGGATGTATAAATGATATAAATAGGGTTTCTAAGTACTATCAAGTAGTCGAATATAGGCCCTGAACAACGGGGGTGGTTTATAATATTATAATGTATAAGTAAGATTATCTGTATAATGATGAGTTAGTCTTAGTTGTAGATGAACTAGACGATTTAAAAACAATGTGGAAATGATTGCTATATTTACAAATGAGTAGTAGGTTTTATAACTAATAGATGAAAATGCATTCAAATAGTTCCCGAGAGTTTACGACTTTACACGTAGTACATCTACGAGTAGTAGTGATATGAAGTATACATCATAAGTTTTAAATTCATCAGTAATATATATGAGTAGTATTGACATAAATTATGATCTGCAAGTTTATAAGTAGTATATTCTAGTAGTATTAATATGAAGTGTAGATTATAATTTGTACTCTTATAAGTAACATATTCGAGTAGTATTGATCAAAAAAATAAATTATGATTTGTAATTTTATAAGTAGTATATATTAGTAATATATCAATATGAAGCATAAATTATAATTTGCACTTTTATAAGTAAAATATTCGAGTAGTATTGATCGAAAAAAATTAAATTATAATTTGTAATTTTATAAGTAGTATATATTAGTAATATATCAATATGAAGTATAAATTATAACTTGCACTCTTATAAGTAATATATTCGAGTAGTATTGATCGAAAATTTTATTATGATTTGTAATTTTATAAGTAGTATATATTAGTAATATATCAATATGAAGTATAAATTATAATTTGCACTCTTATAAGTGACACATTCGGGTAGTATTGATCCAAAATCTTTTATTATGATTTGTAATTTTATAAGTAGTATATATTAGTAATGTATTAATAATATAGTATTTTACGAGTAATACCTACAGTAATGCATTTATTAAGGGTTAATAAGTTTCACGAACAAGACAGGTAGGATGATTATACCGATTGGTGAACATCATAATTAAGAAATATATACATAGCAATACTCTTTAGTAGCAATCGGGAAGATCCATAAGCTTTATAAATAAGGTATATAATTTCAATATATCCATTAGTTGATGTAAATAAGTAATACCTATAATACCAAATTTTTGGAATCGATCGTAATTTATAATTTATATTTGTAAAATTTTAATATGTTTATAAATTCGTATTTTTCTAAAAAAAAACCCGATAAGTTTATCGTTTATATATACAATGGTAAGGTTCCTTACTATATAAGGCATAAGTATACCGCTTCAAATTTATATAGTATATAATAATTCATAAGGATGTAACTGGTAATTTACATAATTCATATATAATTTACAATTCATAATTTACAATTTAAAATTTATATTTGATTGATAACTCATCAAATTATAGGTTTATACTCTATTATCGGCTGTTGGTAAGTGCAATCTTAGGAAAAATCAATTCATCCTAATTTTATAATTCATATCAATTTATAGATTACAATTTATAATTTTATCAATAGGTGGAAAATCGGGGATACTAATTTAAGGGCAGGATTTTTACTTTCCTAATTGTTAGTCTTAGAATCGGTAGTAATTCATAAATTTAATTTGAAAGGTGTTTAGCCAACTACATGTTTGGTGTATTGTGGTTAATTTGAGTCCGGAGCTCTACTCCATTTATCGTCCTTAGGGTAGTGTATCACTGTCGATTTTGAATGTATAGATTATATGTACATTATACGTGTGAAAAGTCAATTTACAGAAATATTGCCTGCTTACGGGGCCTCACTGTGCTCCCTACGACAAGCCCCTATTGTGAATGTAGGCGGTAATATACTACCGTGTATTCCAATACTGCTAACGAGTTCCGCGAACTCCATCGTCCGGAGGTGATTCATCGACGAACCCAGCGGCGTATACCACTGAGTCGGTACGACCTCCAACGACCCCACTACTATAAAATTGAGGTGCATGCCAGGCAGTGGCCTGCTTACGTCAAGGCTGCGTGCACAATGACGTTGTGAATATTGGTATCTATTTAGCATGTGAGACGGATCAAAATCGATGCTAAGTTCGATCGATGTTGATCCCTCAAACAAAATTAACCCAAAAATTTCAACTTATCTATCATATTAAGATTAGATGTTTAAGAAAAACAATATAAGTCATATTAAGATTAGATGTTTAATAGAAACAATACATAAAATAACCAAAACATTGCTTACTTTGAAATTCGATAAATTGCTAATGATATCAAAAAAAAATTTTTGGCATAAAGATTAACTTGTGACTGGAATGCGTCGGTATATATACCTATTTTGTACACGTGTATGTATTGATGCATTAAAACAAACTCGAATTCTTTTTATTCCAGAATTTTCTATTTTACGATTTTGCTATTTTTAATGGCGATTTTTGTGCCATAATTTTTGTTTTTATTTTTATATTTTTATTTTTTAATTATTTTTCATTAATTTTACGTCCATGATGGATTTGGAACGGTTCCAGAACATTCTATTTTACTTTTAATTTAATTTTTTATTTTAACTGATGTTTTTAGGAATTTCTTTTTGAGATTTTTGTTTTTAATACTAATTTATTTATTTTCCTTAACTTTTGTTGTTCTAGATGACTTTTGTGTTGGTCATCGCCATTTTTATAGAATGTTCTGGGTTTTTCTGGAATGTTTTACTGTTTTTATCGTCTTTTAAGTTATTCGAGTTTGCTTTTGGTAATTCCATGTTTATTTGGCTATTTTGAGTTAGATTTTGCATAACTTCTTGCTCTTGTATAATTTTATTTACTTTCGGTGTTTATATTTTTCTGTTGTTTTCTCTTTTAATCAATATTGTTTATTTGGTGTATTTTTGATATTTAATTATACTTTTTGCTTTTTTCCATGTTATGTACCTACGCATTCTAGTCACAATTATAGTTGGGATCTAGAAGTCAGTTCTAGCCCAACAATTCTCATGCCTCAAGAAATAAATGATAAGCAATGTCAGTGATGATGTGCAGAATATTCTTCGTATCATCAAAGACGCGACACAAAATGCATTTATAAAGAATGTGTAGTTCTTTTATGCCTCACAGATTGCTTCAAATAGTCTCAAACATTATTGTATTATTATAAACATGTTTTTTTCCAAATATTTTTATTATTTTAAAGACTAAGACGTTTCCGAAAAGTTAATTTTTTTGATATAATAAAATTAATTTCACATTTTATTTTTCTAGTTAATCAAAAATTTGAAAATAAGCGAAATTAATTATTGTATTGACCCTTTTACTGCGCAATGCCCTCTGAGATTTTGGTGCTCGTTGTGCACACATAATTCGATTATTGTGAGTTTATTCGTGTAAAGTGGTTGGCCGACATCGAGTACAACAAGTTTGTTACGCAAAATCACCTCCTTATTATCTAAGGTGCTCTTAGGTACTCTTTATCGGCGGCACCCAACATGAATTTTCGCGTTCGACAGAAAACAATATGAAAACACATTATAAAAAAAACATTATAAATGAATTCTTATTGAGAAACTATTCTTTCAGACAAAGTAAATGAATTTAGAAAAACTTATTATTTTTGTAGCAATCTAGACATCAAGTGCAGTGATGAAACAACTATGGAAATTAATATTTATTTTATTTTCTATTAGCAGAATTTGTTGTTTTGTCAAGCATATTTTCTTCTTAAATAATGAAACAACGAGCCATTCTCATTCATAGTAATAAAATAATTTTTTCCAGAAACTAATATTTCTTTAACAAATATATTTTATTAAATGTTTTATTTTGGACAAAAAATTTGTCAAACAATGCCAAATCATCAAGATGTCAGAAAATGTTTCACGATCTCAAAGAATCGTAGAGAATTTTATTTATTATTGATGCAAACTCATCGTTAGCATTTTGTTTATTTTGTTTAAATGGCTGCTTTATAATTCTTAATGTAATATTGTTGACACATGCATTAAATTAGAAAGCTTTCTCAAGTGACTGATAAAATTATATATTGTTTAAACTGAAAACTATTTTTAATAAACCTTTACCTAATAACGCAGAACTCACAAAATAAATTGATTCCAATATTTTATTTCTGTTTAATTTTTCTTTTCATATATCCCCCATAATTACGTATCAATTGAATTTTAATTAAAATATAAAAGTATAAATAATATAATTTAATTTTATTAAAATATTTGTTGTGTTGGGATTTTGAAATATTTTGCCACACTGAAATTATTTTATGAAATGAAAGAAGTCCAGTTAAAACAATAAGAAAATTTTACTTTAGTATTTTATTTATCTTTATTTCGTCTAATGAGTTAAATAAGAAAAACATAAAACTTGATCAATAAGATAAAATAAATTCTGAAGAAAAATAACAATTAAAATTATAGACAATTTTAATTGAAAATATGCAATCATTTGCTGGTTTAACTGTTTCTGAATTTTTAGATAAATTTGAGAGATTGGGAAATGTAGCAAGTAAAAATAAATTAACTGAATTCCACACTTGCATAATTAAAACAAATTATCAATTTTCTATGCATTAATATTTCAATTTACAAATTAGTTACAAAAAGAAAATGGTATTTATAACAAAATGTATGGTGTATCAATAAATGTACTTTTTATTTTTTTGGATATGTTAAAACAAATATATCCTGCTTAATGAGATTTAACTCTTGATTTATTCTATTCCAAATCCTTTTGATTATATATAACAAATTATCGAAAAAGTAATGTAATTATCATGAATTTTTGTTACTATAGAACATTTACAATTAAAGCAGTCAATACCGACATTTTTTGGTACCGGAATTTCGGTACTGAGATCTGTTGAATTTCGGAATTTCGGCTGACACTTTTTTATGTAAAATTGTAAGAAAACTGTAGTACGTTATCAAAGCTAGTGTACAAAAGTATTCATAAACTAGTTATTTCTAATATTACTAGCCCTATTTTATTGTATTTAAAAGAAATATAATAAAAATAGATAAAATTTTATATAGAATATTTTTAATTAGTGTTTATTTGAAGTGATTTTGAAGAATATATTTTCTTCAAGATTACTATAAAAATAATGATTTAATAAATAAATTATGTTATTCAAATATTATTATCAAAGAACTTTTCGTCTTAATTCAAATTTTGTTTCATTTATTATCATATTATTTGTCTAATAATTAAAAAGGTAAATACACGAAAATTCAACTGAAATACACTTTCTATAATATAAAAAAGAAATCAATAACGTTATAATATAGAAACACATCTACTTACCTTGGTGCTATTCGTGTCAAGTACAGTGATATGCACTCTATACTATATAAATTGAATACTATATAAATTGAACCACAACTCATATTAAAAAGTGCATACAAACTTACGTTATGCATTTATAAGGCAATGAGATATTTCCTTAGCATTTTAAATAGTTTTGCCAAAACCCTTCCAATTCATGAAGGCGAAAAAATGATATTGTAAAATGTATTTATAATTTATAATCTTACTATTATATTATTGGATTTCAGATATAGCTGGACCTTTTAAAATGCTTAATATCAGAACAAAAAGCATAAATTTTAAATTTTAATTTTAAGTTTTAAAAATGTAATATTATTACAGAATTTCGGAAATTGACAATGGGAAATTATATTTTATTTGTTCTTAATTATTATTAGCTAATGGGATATATTATTAATTCAAATAAATAACATTAATGTGTAATATATTATATCATTATAGTTGAATGTCTAATACAAATGTGACCTGAATTTTTAGTGCGTACATATGCAGGCTGTTACGAATTGGTTATCACTTCCCCCAGATTTTATTAATATTATTATTATTTTTTTCATTTTAATATTTTATTTGGTTTACACTATTATTCAAACGATCCTTCAAGATTCACAAGGAATAGCTGTTACGTTGACATTTTGTGCATTTAATCAAAAACATTCCCTCAATCAAGAAAGAAACAAAGCTACTAATTCAATTAATTATTTATCGTTTCACCCCGAAAAAGTTTATCCTGGAAAATACAAAGTGCGTTTTACTTTTTTTATATTAATAAAGATTGTTAGTAATATTTGTTGAGGATACCTAAATAATAATTTATAAAGAAATAAATAAAATTACCTGGGGGAAGATCGCCATGACAAACGGGACGATCTATAGAAGTAGGTAGATAGTGGCGTACTGCCGCAATTACCCCCCCCCGGGGGGGGGGGGGGGGGGGGGGTTTGCGGCAACTTTTTTTTTGCGGCACGATTTTTTTTGCGGCAACTTTTGATTACGCAATTGCGGCAACTCAAATTTCTTGCTTTCAGGGATTTTTGGTCCAAATTTTTTTTTATCACACTATAGTGAGGGGGTCTCGATGGTCCTAGGATTTTTTTTCTATACAATAATCCGACTACCACTAAAAAAGCATGGAATTTTCAGACTATAATGAGGGGGTCTCGATGGTCCTGGGATTTTCAATACAAAAAAAAAAATTTTCAATACAAAAACGATGGTCCTGGGATTTTCAATACAAAAATTTTTTTTCAATACAAAAATCCGACTATCAATAAAAAAGCCAAGGATTTATCACACTATAGTGAGGGGGTCTCGATGGTCCTGGGATTTTCAATACAAAAAGGCGGTCTCAATAAAAAAAGAGTGGCAATTTAAGGTCTCAGGATATTTTCAATACAAAAATCTGATTATCACTAAAAAAGCATGGAATTTTCAAAGTAAATTAATGCGGGTCTCCTTGGTCCTGAGAAAAAGGTGGTCTACACTAAAAAAGCGTGGTAAATTTTTAAAATAAAGTAAATAATGGTCTTAAAAAATTAAATTACAGTAAATAATGGTCCTAAAAAATTAAATTACAGTAAATTATGGTCAAAATTTTTAAATTAAAGTAAATAATGGTCCTAAAAATTAAATTAAAGTAAATAATGGTCAAAATTTTTAAATTAAAGTAAATAATGGTCCTAAAAATTAAATTAAAGTAAATTATGGTCAAAATTTTTAAATTAAAGTAAATAATGGTCCTAAAAATTAAATTACAGTAAATTATGGTCAAAATTTTTAAATTAAAGTAAATAATGGTCCTAAAAATTAAATTAAAGTAAATAATGGTCCTAAAAAATTAAATTACAGTAAATTATGGTCCAAATTTTTAAATTACAGTAAATTATGGTCCTAAAAATTGAATTACAGTAAATAACGGTCCTAAAAAATTAAATTAAGGTTCATATTTTCGAATTAAAGTAATTAATGGGCTGAGATTTTTCAATTAAAGTAAATTATGGTCAAAAATTTTCAAACACATTAAATTATGGTCCTAAAAATTAAATTAAAGTAAATAATGGTCCTAAAAAATTAAATTACAGTAAATTATGGGTCAAAAAATTAAATTACAGTAAATTATGGTTCTTAAAAATTAAATTACAGTAAATAATGGTCCAAATTTTTCAATTAAAGTAAATTATGGTCAAAAATTTTCAATTACATTAAATTATGGTCCTAAAAATTAAATTAAAGTAAATAATGATCCAAATTTTTAAATTAAAGTAAATTATGGGTCTAAAAATTGAATTACAGTAAATTATGGCTCAAATTTTTAAATTAAAGTAAATAATGGCTCAAATTTTTAAATTAAAGTAAATTAAGGTTCTAAAAAATTAAATTAAAGTAAATTAAGGTTCAAATTTTTCAATTAAAGTAAATAATGGTCCAAATTTTTGAATTACAGTAAATAATGGTCCAAATTTTTGAATTACAGTAAATAATGGTTCTAAAAAATTAAATTAAAGTAAATTAAGGTTCAAATTTTTCAATTAAAGTAAATAATGGTCCACATTTTTCAATTACAGTTAATTATGGTTCTAAAAAATTAAATTAAAGTAAATTAAGGTTCAAATTTTTCAATTAAAGTAAATAATGGTCCAAATTTTTGAATTAAAGTAAATTATGGTTCAAATTTTTAAATTAAAGTAATGAATGGGCTCAAATAACTAAATTAAGGTTCTAAAAAATTAAATTAAAGTTAATTAAGGTCCAAATTTTAAAATTAAGTAATCAATGGTCAAAAATTTTAAATTAAAGTTAAATAAGTAAATTAAAGTAATAATTTTTAAATAAGTAATGTAATAAGTAAATTAAAGTAAGATTTTAAAATTTATTAACAAAAAGTTGAAATAATAGAAGGTGTTTGAGAATTGAAATTTTTTAATGAAAATTTTTATGAAATAATTTTTTAAGTAATTTTTAATAGAAATTTTTATGGAATAATTTTTTAAGTTAATTTTTAATGGAAATTTTTATGAAATATTTTTCAATGATAATTTTAGATGGAAATTTTTAAGATAATTTTTAATGAAAATTTCTATGAAATATTTTTCAAAGACAAATTTTAATAATAATTCAACAACAAACCAACAACTTAGTACCAACAACTAGTAACTTATGAACATGTATTAACAATCAGATACCTACAACTAGTTACTAACAACCTGCTACCAAGTACTTACAATCAGTTACCTGCTACCAAATACTTTCAACATGATACCACGTACTAAATAACTCTCAAACAACCAGATACTTACAACCAATTACCAGATACCAAGTACCTACAACTAGTTACTAACAACTAGTTACCTGATACTAAGTATCTACAACCATCTAACAAGTACTAACAACCAAAAACAATCAACCAACTAGGTACCAAGTACTAACAACCGACAACAACTAACTACCAACTACTAAGTACCTACAACCACATACTAACAACTAGTTACCAGATACCAACTACTCACAGCCGTCAACAACCAGGTACTAAGCATTATTAACCAACTACTAAGTACCAACAATAACTAACTACCAACAACTAAGTACCTACAACCACCAACCTATTAACTAGCTACAACCACCTACCAACTAGCTACCACCTACCCATTAACTAGTTACAACCAGCTAACTAGGTACTAGGTACCGAGTACTAACAACCAGTTACCTGCTACTAAGTACCTACAACCATCTACCAGATACCTACAACTAGTTACTAACAACTAGTTACTAACAACTAGTTACCTGATACCTACAACTAGATACTAACAACCAAAAACAACCAACCAACTAGGTACCAGATACCGAGTACTCACAACCAACAACAACCAGGTACTAAGCATCATCAACCAAGTAATAACAACTAGATACCTAGTACTTACAACCAGATGACCACATGAAATTATTGGTTAAATAAGTAAATTAATGTCTAATTTTAAAATTAAGTAATCAATGGTCTAAAATATTAAAGTTAAAGTCAATTTAAGATGAAAGTTTTCTGGGATTTTCAATGTTCATTTTAGATGCAAATCTTCGTCAATCAATCAATGACCACATGAAATTATTAGTTAAATATGAAAATAAGGGTTATAATTAGTTGTTTAGTAAATTATGGTGTAAAATTAAGAAATAAAGAATAATTAGGTAAATTAAGGATAAGTAAATTAAAGTTAAAAATTTTAAATAAGTAAATTAAGGTTCAAAATTTTAAATTAAAGAAAACAATGGTTCAAAATTTTATGAAAATTTAAATGGAAATTTTTTTTAAGTTAATTTTAAATGTAAAATTTTTTAAGTTAATTTTAATGAAATAATTTTTTAAGTTAATTTTTAATGGAAATTTTAATGGAATAATAATAATAATAATAATAATAATAATAATAATAATAATAATAATAATAATAATAATAATAATAATAATAATTATAATAATAATAATAATAATTCAACAGTTCCCAACAATCGGTTACTAAATATTTTTAACTAGATGCTAACAAATACTTTGAACATGATACCACGTACTAACTAACTCTCAAACAACCAGATACCTACAACTAGTTACTAACAACCAACTAAGTATTCTTTATTGTATTTTATGAAATGTTTTTAAATTAATTTTTTATCTGTCTTCAAAAATATGTTTAATTACAATCAATAGAAAACCTTTTCAAAATGTCTAAATTTAACAAACATGTTGATTTTCATCAAAAAACCACAACTCAATCACTTTAAAACACCACGTGAAATTCAAAATAATTTAAATTACAATGAAGGACTAATGAATTCTAATTTACAAAACATTCTTCTTTTAATTGATTACTACTGACTTATTATTGCAAAGTAAAAATCACATTCAATAAATACTTATTGTTGATCAGTTTTTTTATATATACTCTGAGTTTATCCGACAGGATGTTTTGACCCCCTAAGGGTACTGGTCGTAAGGGTACTGGTCGTAAGGGTATTAGTCGTAAAGGTACTGGTCGTAAGGCTATTGGTAACACTCAACCACCACCTACTCATTAATTAACTACCATGTACTAACAACCAGTTACCTGATACCAAGTACATACAACCAACATCAACCTGTTACTAAGCATTATCAACCTACAACTATATAACAACAATCAGTAAACAACACTCTACCAACTATTAAATACAAGATACCAACAACTAGATACCAACAATCAACTAACCACACATAAAAATAATAGCAATTAAATACAAAATATTCTTCATCACATACACTATCTTCTTATCAAAATCTAAAAAGTCAACCAACTACTTACAACCAACTACCAAGTACTAACAACCAACTACCTACAACCAACAACTATGTACTAACAAATTGATCTTTAAAAGAAAAATACTCATCACTTGAAAAATTAGATGGAAAATTAATTGAACTCAAGACATCAATAACTTGGTAAAAATTGATTAAATAATTGCAAAAATTTAAATTTACTCAAAATAATTATCATAAAAATTTAATTAATAGACAAGAAAGAATTCTATTCAATAATCATCCAGTAAATAAAAAAATACTGATCATTCAAGTTGAATCGACTAAGATAATAAATTAATAAGATAAGATTTAGTAGATAATTGATTTAGATTGAATAAATTAATTGAAATAAAATTAATTTTAATTATTTTTTTTTTTTAAATAATACATGTACTCAAATTGATTGACTGAATGCTCAAAATATTCAAAAATCAGTATAAATTCATTAAAATTATCAATGTCATCAATCTACAATAAAAATAATTATCATTAAATTCCAAAAGAGACTAGAAAACTAACAAACCAGAAAATTCATTCAAATGACAATAATTGGTATATTCAAGCGAATTCTCTAATAAAATCATCTAAAAAGAATCATTTCGCCTGAAATATCTCTATTTTTAAAGATTAGTATCTTATCGATAAGTACTTGTTAAATATCATATATTCACCTCAAACTAACAAGATTCCTTAAAATCCCTTAAATGACTATATTTCTACCCTTAATCAATATTATTACAAATAATTCAATAAAATCATCTAAAAAGCATCAAATTTCCCAAAAATAACTCTATCTTTAAAGATTAGTATTTTATCGATAAATATCTTTAAAAGGTTATATATTTACCTCAGACTAATAAGATTCCTTAAAATCCCCTTTAAATGACTATAATTCTAACTTTAATTCGTATTATCACAAATATTTCCCTATAAAACAGGTAAAATCATTAACTCTAAATAATTTATAAAATCTAATGATAAAACCGGTTATAATTAAATTTTTGTTAATCACTGTACTCGAAATTTAAAATAAATATTGCTTGAAATTTGACTGTACAATATAACTGAGTAGTTGCATAGAAAGATTAAATTTATCCATATTTCTTCAAATGATCATTTTTACCGATATCCAACCGATTTAATTACTAATTAAAATCACCCGATAGATTTCTCCCAATAAAGACCAATTTTCTTTAGTCGACGTTTTAAATCAATATTTCCAACTTTTGTCGTTGTCCGTCTAAATAAAGATAAAAAATAATTTAAAGTTGATATCAATCCCAATTATCTGTAAAGTTTTCATTGTCAAAACCAAGTAAATAGATTATCCCTACTTAATAAAACATTGTTCTAAAACATAAATCTAAATTAATTTACTGTGCATTAATCACAACCTAATAAAACAATATAATTATTATTGATTCATAACTAATGTATTGCAATTTCCCTTAAAACATTGATATTTTACCAACATCATCCTTAAAAGATCATATATTCCCATCTTAACCCATCCTTCATTAAATTCAATCGAATATATCTCCCTTACAATGATATATTCCTACCTTATCCGATCTCTCATTAAATCTAACCAACTATATCTCCCTTAAAAGATCATATTTTCCCATCTTAACCGATCTCTCATTAAAGTCAATCGACTATATCTCCCTTACAATGATATATTCCCATCTTAACCCATCCCTCATTAAAGTCAATCGACTATATCTCCCTTACAATGATATATTCCCATCTTAACCCATCCCTCATTAAATTTAACCAACTATATCCCCTCAAAAGATCATATTTTCACACCTTATCCGATCTCTCATTAAATCTAACCGACAATATCCCATCTTATCCGATCTCTCACCAAATATTTCTACCCTTTTAAACATCTAACCGAATATATCCTTCAATTCTATCCACTTGAATCCTCCTTTAATTCACTCAATCCTCTTAAAATCCTTAGAGAACTTCAAAAATATGACTTAATTGTTACAGACACCAAATATTCTTCCATTGAAATAATTTAGTAGCTATGTAGTAAGAGTTCACTAAAAGATCAAAAATCAATATTTTCTACAAATATTTACCATCAAATACTGGAGATGAAATATATTGTTTGATTATAATTCTTCATCAATTCAACCAATCATTTTCAAGCAATAACAGCAAACTAAATTTCTGTATATCCTACAATAATTATCAAGTAAATTTTAAGTTATTGATAAAGTTAACTAGTTTCTTAGCTCATGTTTTTTAAAGTTCATCAATGAGTAAATATTCTTAGAAAATTATTGAAAAAATTATTTAGTGAAATATATTACAAACTTATCATTAAAAATTTATTCTATCACTTGAAATTAATTATTTAATTTAAAAACTATTCAATAAAATACCACTAATTATCAAGAAATTAATTAAATTTATCACCATTATAACTTTTAATCAGTCAACATGAAATTCTTAGAAAATTATTCAATATCCTCATCAAAATTTATTCTATCACTTGATTATTGTAAAAACTCTAATTATTAACCTCATTAAAAATAAATTTTTATTTAAAATTAAAAAACAAGTCAATAAAAATACATCCAATTATCAAGAAATTAATTAAATTTACCTTAGAATTAGCATTAAATTACAGATATTCACAAAAAATTAGGGATATTCACAAAAATGATAGAAATCTGCAAAAATAATAGAAATTCACAAAAAACGATAAAAATTCACAAAAATGATAGATATCCACAAAAATTACAGATAATCACAAAAATTACGGAAAATAATAGAAATCCGCAAAAATAATAGAAATTCACAAAAAACGATAAAAATTCACAATAAAAAAACGATAAAAATTCACAAAAATTATAGAAATTTACTTGAATATTTACTAAACCATCAACTCTAAAAATTATCAATGAATGCCTTAAACCTCAAATTTGTCTAAATAATTATTTAATAAAAGGATTAAATACCTTTACGACTAATACACTTACGACATGTTGAATGTGAGTAGTACCCTTGTGAGCAATACCCATAGGGGGACAGAATATTTTGTCGGATAAACTCAGAGTATATATTAATTAACTCATTCAAATTTTTCATTGAATTAGTCAAATTATCATAAATTTCGATAAAAATTCTAAAGTGGTAAGCAATGAAAAGAGAAATATTCTTTAAACTTTGATAAAATTAACAATGAAAGGGGTAAGAATCTTCATTAAAGTGAGGAAATTATTCATTACTCGATGATAAATTCAAATGGGTGAAAATAATTGGTAGAATAATTTATTAATGGATCATTGAATGTGCTGGGAAGGTTGATAAGAATGGAAGTATATTAATTGAATTTATTTAAAATTATTTCATAAAATTCATAAATTTAATAAAAAAAAAATCTTAAAAGAAATATCTGTGGGGAATAATTAATGGAAAATCATAAGAATATAGGTGAATAATTAATGGAAAATTGGGGGGATATAAGTGAATAATTAATGGAAAATTGGGGGATATAAGTGAATAATTAATGGAAAATCGAGGGGATACAAATGAAAAATCCTGTGGATACAAATGATTAATTAATGGAAGATTGAGAATCGTGGGAATATAAGTGAGAAGGATATGTAATTTAAACTATTTTATTACATAACAAGCCGCGTCTATTTTATTACATAACAAGCTGTGAATGGTATTTTAGCAACATTTTACCAAATTTTTAAAGTATGTAATTTAATTTTAATTATATTTTTAAATTGTACATATTTTGAATATCATTCTATTGTTTAATTTCAATAATAAGTTTAAAAAGTATATAATGATTAATAAATGAATATTAAATTTATGATTTATTTTAATTGTATTTGAATGATACATTTAATTTACTTTGATCGAAAGGAGTAATATAAGTCATATTAAGATATTTGTTTTCGAAATATTTAGTGTAGAATAGTAAATTTAATAATATATAGCTATTATTACAAGTATTTATTCAACAAAAAAAAAACATTATTTCTATTGTCTTATTCCATCAATAAGATTAAGTCTATATCTGGTAAAAAAAAATTTTCTGATTTACATTTATTTAAAAAAGCTTCACTTATAAAATTTATATTTTTAAAATTTAATTTTGATTATATTTTCTAAGACTTATATTTGAATATTTAACTTATTTTGAATGAAAAGGGTAATATATATATTATTATCTTTTATGATAATTTTTTTTTGAAATACATAATGCAAATTAAAAAATGTTAGTAATAATTTGCAATTATTTTAGTCAAAAATTAAAAAAAAGACCTATTCCATATTTCTTAATCAAATACCATTCACAGCTTGTTATGTAATAAAATAGACGCGGCTTGTTATGTAATAAAATAGTTTAAATTACATATCCTTCTCACTTATATTCCCACGATTCTCAATCTTCCATTAATTAATCATTTGTATCCACAGGATTTTTCATTTGTATCCCCTCGATTTTCCATTAATTATTCACTTATATCCCCCAATTTTCCATTAATTATTCACTTATATCCCCCCAATTTTCCATTAATTATTCACCTATATTCTTATGATTTTCCATTAATTATTCCCCACAGATATTTCTTTTAAGATTTTTTTTTTATTAAATTTATGAATTTTATGAAATAATTTTAAATAAATTCAATTAATATACTTCCATTCTTATCAACCTTCCCAGCACATTCAATGATCCATTAATAAATTATTCTACCAATTATTTTCACCCATTTGAATTTATCATCGAGTAATGAATAATTTCCTCACTTTAATGAAGATTCTTACCCCTTTCATTGTTAATTTTATCAAAGTTTAAAGAATATTTCTCTTTTCATTGCTTACCACTTTAGAATTTTTATCGAAATTTATGATAATTTGACTAATTCAATGAAAAATTTGAATGAGTTAATTAATATATACTCTGAGTTTATCCGACAAAATATTCTGTCCCCCTATGGGTATTGCTCACAAGGGTACTACTCACATTCAACATGTCGTAAGTGTATTAGTCGTAAAGGTATTTAATGCTTTTATTAAATAATTATTTAGACAAATTTGAGGTTTAAGGCATTCATTGATAATTTTTAGAGTTGATGGTTTAGTAAATATTCAAGTAAATTTCTATAATTTTTGTGAATTTTTATCGTTTTTTTATTGTGAATTTTTATCGTTTTTTGTGAATTTCTATTATTTTTGCGGATTTCTATTATTTTCCGTAATTTTTGTGATTATCTGTAATTTTTGTGGATATCTATCATTTTTGTGAATTTTTATCGTTTTTTGTGAATTTCTATTATTTTTGCAGATTTCTATCATTTTTGTGAATATCCCTAATTTTTTGTGAATATCTGTAATTTAATGCTAATTCTAAGGTAAATTTAATTAATTTCTTGATAATTGGATGTATTTTTATTGACTTGTTTTTTAATTTTAAATAAAAATTTATTTTTAATGAGGTTAATAATTAGAGTTTTTACAATAATCAAGTGATAGAATAAATTTTGATGAGGATATTGAATAATTTTCTAAGAATTTCATGTTGACTGATTAAAAGTTATAATGGTGATAAATTTAATTAATTTCTTGATAATTAGTGGTATTTTATTGAATAGTTTTTAAATAATAATTAATTTCAAGTGATAGAATAAATTTTTAATGATAAGTTTGTAATATATTTCACTAAATAATTTTTTCAATAATTTTCTAAGAATATTTACTCATTGATGAACTTTAAAAAACATGAGCTAAGAAACTAGTTAACTTTATCAATAACTTAAAATTTACTTGATAATTATTGTAGGATATACAGAAATTTAGTTTGCTGTTATTGCTTGAAAATGATTGGTTGAATTGATGAAGAATTATAATCAAACAATATATTTCATCTCCAGTATTTGATGGTAAATATTTGTAGAAAATATTGATTTTTGATCTTTTAGTGAACTCTTACTACATAGCTACTAAATTATTTCAATGGAAGAATATTTGGTGTCTGTAACAATTAAGTCATATTTTTGAAGTTCTCTAAGGATTTTAAGAGGATTGAGTGAATTAAAGGAGGATTCAAGTGGATAGAATTGAAGGATATATTCGGTTAGATGTTTAAAAGGGTAGAAATATTTGGTGAGAGATCGGATAAGATGGGATATTGTCGGTTAGATTTAATGAGAGATCGGATAAGGTGTGAAAATATGATCTTTTGAGGGGATATAGTTGGTTAAATTTAATGAGGGATGGGTTAAGATGGGAATATATCATTGTAAGGGAGATATAGTCGATTGACTTTAATGAGGGATGGGTTAAGATGGGAATATATCATTGTAAGGGAGATATAGTCGATTGACTTTAATGAGAGATCGGTTAAGATGGGAAAATATGATCTTTTAAGGGAGATATAGTTGGTTAGATTTAATGAGAGATCGGATAAGGTAGGAATATATCATTGTAAGGGAGATATATTCGATTGAATTTAATGAAGGATGGGTTAAGATGGGAATATATGATCTTTTAAGGATGATGTTGGTAAAATATCAATGTTTTAAGGGAAATTGCAATACATTAGTTATGAATCAATAATAATTATATTGTTTTATTAGGTTGTGATTAATGCACAGTAAATTAATTTAGATTTATGTTTTAGAACAATGTTTTATTAAGTAGGGATAATCTATTTACTTGGTTTTGACAATGAAAACTTTACAGATAATTGGGATTGATATCAACTTTAAATTATTTTTTATCTTTATTTAGACGGACAACGACAAAAGTTGGAAATATTGATTTAAAACGTCGACTAAAGAAAATTGGTCCTTTATTGGGAGAAATCTATCGGGTGATTTTAATTAGTAATTAAATCGGTTGGATATCGGTAAAAATGATCATTTGAAGAAATATGGATAAATTTAATCTTTCTATGCAACTACTCAGTTATATTGTACAGTCAAATTTCAAGCAATATTTATTTTAAATTTTGAGTACAGTGATTAACAAAAATTTAATTATAACCGGTTTTATCATTAGATTTTATAAATTATTTAGAGTTAATGATTTTACCTGTTTTATAGGGAAATATTTGTGATAATACGAATTAAAGTTAGAATTATAGTCATTTAAAGGGGATTTTAAGGAATCTTATTAGTCTGAGGTAAATATATAACCTTTTAAAGATATTTATCGATAAAATACTAATCTTTAAAGATAGAGTTATTTTTGGGAAATTTGATGCTTTTTAGATGATTTTATTGAATTATTTGTAATAATATTGATTAAGGGTAGAAATATAGTCATTTAAGGGATTTTAAGGAATCTTGTTAGTTTGAGGTGAATATATGATATTTAACAAGTACTTATCGATAAGATACTAATCTTTAAAAATAGAGATATTTCAGGCGAAATGATTCTTTTTAGATGATTTTATTAGAGAATTCGCTTGAATATACCAATTATTGTCATTTGAATGAATTTTCTGGTTTGTTAGTTTTCTAGTCTCTTTTGGAATTTAATGATAATTATTTTTATTGTAGATTGATGACATTGATAATTTTAATGAATTTATACTGATTTTTGAATATTTTGAGCATTCAGTCAATCAATTTGAGTACATGTATTATTTAAAAAAAAAAAATAATTAAAATTAATTTTATTTCAATTAATTTATTCAATCTAAATCAATTATCTACTAAATCTTATCTTATTAATTTATTATCTTAGTCGATTCAACTTGAATGATCAGTATTTTTTTATTTACTGGATGAATAATGAATAGAATTCTTTCTGGTCTATTAATTAAATTTTTATGATAATTATTTTGAGTAAATTTAAATTTTTGCAATTATTTAATCAATTTTTACCAAGTTATTGATGTCTTGAGTTCAATTAATTTTCCATCTAATTTTTCAAGTGATGAGTATTTTTCTTTTAAAGATCAATTTGTTAGTACATAGTTGTTGGTTGTAGGTAGTTGGTTGTTAGTACTTGGTAGTTGGTTGTAAGTAGTTGGTTGACTTTTTAGATTTTGATAAGAAGATAGTGTATGTGATGAAGAATATTTTGTATTTAATTGCTATTATTTTTATGTGTGGTTAGTTGATTGTTGGTATCTAGTTGTTGGTATCTTGTATTTAATAGTTGGTAGAGTGTTGTTTACTGATTGTTGTTATATAGTTGTAGGTTGATAATGCTTAGTAACAGGTTGATGTTGGTTGTATGTACTTGGTATCAGGTAACTGGTTGTTAGTACATGGTAGTTAATTAATGAGTAGGTGGTGGTTGAGTGTTACCAATAGCCTTACGACCAGTACCTTTACGACTAATACCCTTACGACCAGTACCCTTACGACCTGTACCCAGAGTATATATAATAAAACTGATCAACAATAAGTATTTATTGAATGTGATTTTTACTTTGCAATAATAAGTCAGTAGTAATCAATTAAAAGAAGAATGTTTTGTAAATTAGAATTCATTAGTCCTTCATTGTAATTTAAATTATTTCGAATTTCACGTGGTGTTTTAAAGTGATTGAGTTGTGGTATACAATTCATAAAATACAATAAAGAATATTTAGTTGATTGTAAGTAGTTAGTTGTAAGTATCTGGTTGTTTGAGAGTTAGTTAGTACGTGGTATCATGTTCAAAGTATTTGTTAGCATCTAGTTAAAAATATTTAGTAACTGATTGTTGGGAACTGTTGAATTATTATTATTATTATTATTATTATTATTATTATTATTATTATTATTATTATTATTATTATTATTATTATTATTATTATTATTATTCCATTTAAATTTTCATTAAAAAATTCCAATTCTCAAACACCTTCTATTATTTTCTAATTAAATTTTAAAATCTTACTTTAATTTACTTTAATTTACTTATTTAAAATTTTTTACCATTGATTACTTAATTTAAAAATTATTACTTTAATTTACTTATTTAGCTTTAATTTAAAATTTTGAACCATTGTTTTCTTTAATTTAAAATTTTGAACCTTAATTTTCCTTAATTTATCCTTAATTTACCTAATTATTCTTTATTTCTTAATTTTACACCATAATTTACTAAACAACTAATTATAACCCTTATTTTCATATTTAACTAATAATTTCATGTGGTCATTGATTGATTGACGAAGATTTGCATCTAAAATGAACATTGAAAATCCCAGAAAACTTTCATCTTAAATTGACTTTAACTTTAATATTTTAGACCATTGATTACTTAATTTTAAAATTAGACATTAATTTACTTATTTAACCAATAATTTCATGTGGTCATCTGGTTGTAAGTACTAGGTATCTAGTTGTTATTACTTGGTTGATGATGCTTAGTACCTGGTTGTTGTTGGTTGTGAGTACTCGGTATCTGGTACCTAGTTGGTTGGTTGTTTTTGGTTGTTAGTATCTAGTTGTAGGTATCAGGTAACTAGTTGTTAGTAACTAGTTGTAGGTATCTGGTAGATGGTTGTAGGTACTTAGTAGCAGGTAACTGGTTGTTAGTACTTGGTACCTAGTACCTAGTTAGCTGGTTGTAACTAGTTAATGGGTAGGTGGTAGCTAGTTGGTAGGTGGTTGTAGCTAGTTAATAGGTAGGTGGTTATAGGTACTTAGTTGTTGGTAGTTAGTTATTGTTGGTACTTAGTAGTTGGTTAATAATGCTTAGTACCTGGTTGTTGACGGCTGTGAGTAGTTGGTATCTGGTAACTAGTTGTTAGTATGTGGTTGTAGGTACTTAGTAGTTGGTAGTTAGTTGTTGTCGGTTGTTAGTACTTGGTACCTAGTTGGTTGATTGTTTTTGGTTGTTAGTACTTGTTAGATGGTTGTAGATACTTAGTATCAGGTAACTAGTTGTTAGTAACTAGTTGTAGGTACTTGGTATCTGGTAATTGGTTGTAAGTATCTGGTTGTTTGAGAGTTATTTAGTACGTGGTATCATGTTGAAAGTATTTGGTAGCAGGTAACTGATTGTAAGTACTTGGTAGCAGGTTGTTAGTAACTAGTTGTAGGTATCTGATTGTTAATACATGTTCATAAGTTACTAGTTGTTGGTACTAAGTTGTTGGTTTGTTGTTGAATTATTATTAAAATTTGTCTTTGAAAAATATTTCATAGAAATTTTCATTAAAAATTATCTTAAAAATTTCCATCTAAAATTATCATTGAAAAATATTTCATAAAAATTTCCATTAAAAATTAACTTAAAAAATTATTCCATAAAAATTTCTATTAAAAATTACTTAAAAAATTATTTCATAAAAATTTTCATTAAAAAATTTCAATTCTCAAACACCTTCTATTATTTCAACTTTTTGTTAATAAATTTTAAAATCTTACTTTAATTTACTTATTACATTACTTATTTAAAAATTATTACTTTAATTTACTTATTTAACTTTAATTTAAAATTTTTGACCATTGATTACTTAATTTTAAAATTTGGACCTTAATTAACTTTAATTTAATTTTTTAGAACCTTAATTTAGTTATTTGAGCCCATTCATTACTTTAATTTAAAAATTTGAACCATAATTTACTTTAATTCAAAAATTTGGACCATTATTTACTTTAATTGAAAAATTTGAACCTTAATTTACTTTAATTTAATTTTTTAGAACCATTATTTACTGTAATTCAAAAATTTGGACCATTATTTACTGTAATTCAAAAATTTGGACCATTATTTACTTTAATTGAAAAATTTGAACCTTAATTTACTTTAATTTAATTTTTTAGAACCTTAATTTACTTTAATTTAAAAATTTGAGCCATTATTTACTTTAATTTAAAAATTTGAGCCATAATTTACTGTAATTCAATTTTTAGACCCATAATTTACTTTAATTTAAAAATTTGGATCATTATTTACTTTAATTTAATTTTTAGGACCATAATTTAATGTAATTGAAAATTTTTGACCATAATTTACTTTAATTGAAAAATTTGGACCATTATTTACTGTAATTTAATTTTTAAGAACCATAATTTACTGTAATTTAATTTTTTGACCCATAATTTACTGTAATTTAATTTTTTAGGACCATTATTTACTTTAATTTAATTTTTAGGACCATAATTTAATGTAATTGAAAATTTTTGACCATAATTTACTTTAATTGAAAAATTTGGACCATTATTTACTGTAATTTAATTTTTTTAGACCATTATTTACTTTAATTTAATTTTTAAGACCATAATTTAATGTGTTTGAAAATTTTTGACCATAATTTACTTTAATTGAAAAATCTCAGCCCATTAATTACTTTAATTCGAAAATATGAACCTTAATTTAATTTTTTAGGACCGTTATTTACTGTAATTCAATTTTTAGGACCATAATTTACTGTAATTTAAAAATTTGGACCATAATTTACTGTAATTTAATTTTTTAGGACCATTATTTACTTTAATTTAATTTTTAGGACCATTATTTACTTTAATTTAAAAATTTTGACCATAATTTACTGTAATTTAATTTTTTAGGACCATTATTTACTGTAATTTAATTTTATAAGACCATTATTTACTTTATTTTAAAAATTTACCACGCTTTTTTAGTGTAGACCACCTTTTTCTCAGGACCAAGGAGACCCGCATTAATTTACTTTGAAAATTCCATGCTTTTTTAGTGATAATCAGATTTTTGTATTGAAAATATCCTGAGACCTTAAATTGCCACTCTTTTTTTATTGAGACCGCCTTTTTGTATTGAAAATCCCAGGACCATCGAGACCCCCTCACTATAGTGTGATAAATCCTTGGCTTTTTTATTGATAGTCGGATTTTTGTATTGAAAAAAAATTTTTGTATTGAAAATCCCAGGACCATCGTTTTTGTATTGAAAATTTTTTTTTTTGTATTGAAAATCCCAGGACCATCGAGACCCCCTCATTATAGTCTGAAAATTCCATGCTTTTTTAGTGGTAGTCGGATTATTGTATAGAAAAAAAATTTTTTGTATTGAAAATCCTAGGACCATCGAAACCCCCTCACTATAGTGTGATAAAAAAAAATTTGGACCAAAAATCCCTGAAAGCAAGAAATTTGAGTTGCCGCAATTGCGTAATCAAAAGTTGCCGCAAAAAAAATCGTGCCGCAAAAAAAAAGTTGCCGGCAGTACGCCACTATCTACCTACTTATAGAAACTCAGAAAAGAAAACGGAAGTGAAAAGAAATTAAAAATGAGAAAGAGAAAGGAAATAAAAGTTATCAAACAGGAAAATAAAAATCAAGGTCAGTGCTAATTAATTAGTACAAAAAGGAAAAGGAATTTTGAAATCGGGGAAAAAGAAAAACAACAATATCCTTATCTCGACAGCTTGCCAGTGATAATAGAATTGATGGGAGAAGGCGGTCGAACAAAAAAGGGAAAAGGGAAAAACAACTTGACATCTGTCAGAGATAAAAATGGGACAGTCGGTGAAAGCAGGAGAAGGAAAGTGGAAAAACACTTAATTATCTGGAGTGCCACAAGAGAAGCGAACTATATAAGGGAAAACTGGTGAACATGAAAAGACAACAAAATTAGAAGGAAAATTAGAGACAAAGTGACGCGAAATTGAAAACGATTTGAGAGACAATTTGAGAGACGAATTGAGAGACGATTTGAGAATTAAAATTATTGGAGAAAATTAGACGTTGGACAAACGATTGTCAAAAATAATTGTAAAGGAATTAATTGTGGAAAATAATTATTGGAGAAGAGCTGAAGAAAAGAATTAGTTGAATAATAAAACGAAAAGAAGTTATTTGATTATTTGAATAAAGTATTGGAAGAAAGTCAAAGAAAACAAGCAGCTCAAAATCCCAGTTTAGAAACCAATCAGTAATTTGTGATCTTTTAATCCGGTGTTATACATAAGTGCTATTCCTCACCGAGTGTTGTAATAAGCATTGTATAGTCACCAAGCAGAGTGTTGAATTTATTGTCAGTGTCAAGTGAAAGTTTATTTGTGATTATCAATAAAGATTTTTGTTGTCAAGTGTTATTTGTGAATTATATAAAGATACGCTTGGAGTCAGAGTAACATTAAATTTTATCACCAACTCAATAACCCAACATATTTATATTTGTAATTTTATTATTGTTTGTTAAACTATAATTTTCTAGTGTCGTTTACATAACATAACATACACCCGAATTGTCATCACATTAGTTATTGAGTGACCCTTTTGTGCCCTACAGTTTCTCCTACGACACATTGCAAAGCCAATATAGAAATTATTAATAATAATACACAACATCCTGAAAAAATACCCATAAAACAATCATATTCCTCATAACTAAATTTCTTTAAACTCTGGTCGAAGTTATTTGAAAGTTAGAAATTTAAATTTCATTTTTCTGTATTAAAACGAAAATACATCTTTTATTACACATAACTTTATTAAGACTCAAGTAAATAAAAGGTTATAACTAGGGTTGTTAATATCGTTTATATGGTAAGCTAATTACCGTTTTTAAACCGATTGTCTCTTTCTATTGACCGTCATAGAGACATATTATAATACAATGCAAGTTCCTTCGTGCGTTATCATTGTTATGTATCGTAACATACATATAAGTAAGTCAGTGTTAACACCAGATTTTTTATTTTCTACTTATATTTTATAAAACATAATATTAGGGTTGTTAATATCTTTTTTGGCAAATCAATTATCATTTTCAAAACTGATAATCAAATTTACGATTTTCGTTTAACAATAATATTCGAAATGCATTAGTTTCTATAAGTTTTGGATTGCAAAAAAGACTACAAACAATGATAGCAAAATATCAGACTAAATGAAAAATTATAAATTTAATTATTTTGTCATTATATTGTACGTTATAATGAATGACAAATTAGAGCTTTTCATAATTTTTCTAATCCGATTTTTCTTTAAAAAGTAAAATATTTCTTTACTCCTGATATCGTATGAGTAGAAAATAAAATTTTACGATTAATCGATGAACATAAAATCAGAAAATTTCGTTGAATATCATAATATGCTCCTATCTGATTTTTCATTGCATTTAACGCCTTGATTAAAACAAATAAATTTTATTTTATTAGCAGTTTTAAGGTTCTTTTAAATAATAAAAGCTTGTAAATATTTGCTTGTTTTAATTGTATTACTTTATACTTTTTCAAAGATTTTGAAGTTATAATAGTAGTAATAATAATAATAATAGTAATAATATTAATAGTAAGAATAAAGAGATGATTTCATGGTAGCAACATTAATACAATTTTAAACCATTAAATGATATAATTATAAGATAACGCCAATCAAACATTCTTTTCAAGATATATTTCGACAGTTTTCTTGTATCATCAGGTGGGATATAATAACTATGTAAATTAAAGATTTTAAACAAATTTATTAATTATATATAAAAAAAATTTTATTTAATAAAATAATTTAATTATTTTTAAAAAATTTATAATTAAAATAATATATTATTTTTTTTAAATTTTATCATTCAAAATTTAATTAAATAATTTAAAAATTTTATTAATTATTTAATTTAATACAACAATCAATACATACAATATAAAAAAAAAATATTTAAAAACACTCAAAACACAAGTATTCACTGCATTCTGCTAATTAATTTTCGGATTTAATGACTTTACCAACAACGCCTCACAAACCACACGTTCCCAATAATTATCGAAATTTTTATAAAAAAATTTAAAATCAGACATACCTATTTTAATCTTACAATTTTGTGCTCACTAATATGGGTTCTCGAGCTCGAATACAGAGATGTATGTGGCATTACACCCATTACATGTAAACTGATAAATGAGATCGGAACACAATTCGACCGGAATTTTTGACTTATTAATAAACATATTGCGTACTTTCCGTGAAGTTGACACTATCCTATAGTTTAAATTCCCTGCTTTTTTATCTTCACTTTATAATCCTTAAAACCTTCTGAGTACGGCAATACTAACATAAATTTAGGCTCATCATCCTTGCTCACACCATTTAATTTATTTAACTCGTCAGACTCACACATCTCAACAAGATCACACCCAAATTTTCTCAAACATGGATCCTTAGGATTTTTAATAAATTTGTCAACAGTCTCTTTCACCATAATTAATAAAAAGGATTTTGAATAACCGTTCTTCATTAACAATTCAACCAATTTGTCAACACTTTTAACTGTATTTTTAAAAGTAGAAGAAAAAGGCCATGCACGATAAATCAACCCCTTCACCATATTTCTTTTATACTTGAATTCACAAAAACTTTCGGAAGAAGTATAGAGACCAGTATCAATTGATTTTCTATAAATCTCTGTCTCATAGTGTTTCTCTTTGCGTTGTATTAACAGATCCAAGAAAGCAAGCGATAATTTTTTCTCCGTTTCAACATGTGAATACAATGTTTTTATGTAGACTATTCATATAATGCAAAAACGGGTCAACATGCCTCTGATTTTCAAATATAAGAAAAATATCATCCACATACCGTTTATAAACAGTGGGTTTCATACCTTGGAAAGATGCAATTTTCTTTTCTAAGCTTGCTAAAAAATTGAAGCCATCGTTGGTGCTAAATGAGAACCCATAGCAACTCCATCTACTTGTTGATACCATTCATTATTGAAAAGAAAATTGATTTTTGAAGTAGCAAATACAAGAAGTTCACGAAATGCTCTTCCATCCAAAATATGATGTTCAGAAATATTTTCATTAAATGAAAAATCTTTTAGTATAAATAAAAAGGTTTTTGACTATAATAATAATTCTTATAAATTCTTATATTATCATTTAATTGTTTAACATTTAATTAATGCTGCTACCAAGAAATCATCACTTAATAATTGTAATAATAATAATAATAAATACAAAAATTATAATTGTAATGGTGTAAAAATATTTTTACGGGTGTCTAACATTTGAATAATATAAACATTACAAGCTAATTACTAGCTAATTTGTAAGTGATGTAATTTCCAGTGGACCAGGGAATGTATGCAATAGAGTTGAATCAGCAATATTGTATACTTACCTGGCGGGAAGAGAAATCTTTGCGTCTCCTGCATAGTACTGATGAGAGCCAAAAGCTCGAAACTAGTCTACTAATGTGATTTGCTCTGATTATCACAAAGCTTGTAATGTTTATATTATTCAAATGTTAGACATCCGTAAAAAATGTTTACACCATTACAAGTTAAAATAGCTGAAGGTTTACGGATGCACTTGTAAATAGTTTCTGTGTATAGACTATTTTTTTCTCCAGAGGTGAATATGATTTTTCATACGCCATGTTTACAAGTTTGCAGATATTGTTTCTGTGATTTAGCTAATTTGCAAGTGATGTGATTTCCAGTGTACCAGGGAAAGTATGCAATAGAGGTGAATCAACAATATTGTATACTTACCAGGCGCGAAGAGAAATCTTCGCGTCTCGTGCATAGTACTGATGAGAGCCAAAAGCTCGAAACTAGTCTATTATTGGGATTTGCACTGGGTATCACAAAGCTTTTAGGGTTTATATTAAAAATTATAATTATTATTACCTTTTTTGTTATATTTTTAAAAGATTAATATTATTATTATCATTTTTTAATTTATTCAAAGCAATGTTCTAGACAATTATAAACAATTTTATTATTATTGATCATAAAATCAAATTAAAATTCTAGAAAATTTCAAATTATGACAAAGGGGGGCAAAAACAAGACCATTTTCTCCATTGAGAATTTCCTCGAGGTTCGATCTTGATTCGTTAGTCAACTCGATTTTGTAATGACAAATTAATGCTGTCAATGTCATAAAAACTTCTTTCCTTGCCAAGATTTCACCGATGCAATTTCTTTTACCTGTTCCAAAAGGAAATAAATTCTCTGATAAATGTTTGATTTTATCCTCCTCATTTTCAACAAATCTGTCATAAATAAATTTATTCGCATTTGGCCAAATGTCTGGATTATGATTACTTGTATAACTATCCCCTAGGATAATGTCATTTTCTGATAATTTATATCCATGAAAAGTCACATTTGTCATAGGACGATGTACAGTTCGAGGAATTATAGTGAAATATCTATGTACTTCTTCAATAAAAGAGAACAGATACGGTAATCGACTTTTATCAGAGTATGCTAAACATTTTACGGATTTAAATTCTACAAATTCATTTATTTCATTTCGTAATTTGTTTTGAATTTGTATTCGATCAGCTAAAACTAAGCAGCACCAAGTAAGAGTTGCCGCTACTGTGTCACTTCCTGCTCCGACAATGTCTGAAAAGTTCCGGATGAAATTGAAATCATTTAAATGTTGATGTTTCTCCTCGTAATCTTTAGTCAATTGAAATTGTTTAAGATAGAATTCCCCAATTGATCTTGACTTGACTTCATTTCTTTCACAATTTCCTTTGGATTCGTTCCATAATTCAGCAAGAATATTTACGTTACTATCCATTGCCTGTCTTAATCGCAGTACGCTGGGAACGCAATACTTTAATAAGGGCACGTTAGTCAAAGGAAAGACTGCATTACTAAAAGTGAGATTGGAATTAGTTATTGTTTGAACATTCTTTATATATTCTTTGATTTTTTCATCATCGAAATCGGCATTTATATTGAAAGCTATTTCGAAAATAATTGCAAGGGTCATGGAATGGAACAAATTACTGGTTGTAATACTGTCGGGATTTCTATCTATATTTTTTAATAGCAATTTTATTTTTTCTATAATTATATCTTCATATCCATTTGTTTGATGTGATATTTCTTGTAAGGCTTTTGTTGTTAACTTTCTATACAATACCCATATCAGTCCATCTGAAGAAAGAACTCCTCGGCGTTTTGAAACATACTTATATAATGCAGACAATGGCCTTCCAGCAAGTAACATTCCAGAATGTTTAAATGCTTCTATCTGTAATTCGGGAGTACTAAGGACCACGTAGCGTTGATTGTTGATTCTAAAAGCCCAAATATTTCCATAGCTTTTGTGCATTTCCATGAAAAATGTATTCTCGTTTGATTTAATTTTAAACAATTTTTTAAAAAGTACCACAGGAAATATTCCAACGAAAGGAAATCCAATCGGACCGGGAGGATCTTTTAAAGAATATTTTAGTTTGTTTATTAGTAAACAAATCACGAGTAATAGTATAATAATAATATAAATCATTTTATTCTATTTTTTAAAATATATAAAGCATTAAAATATTTGAATTCGAATTGTTTGAATAAAATATTTTCTCGACATTTTTATCAGATTGACTTGACATTTGAGATTGGTTATCTTTGTAATATTTAAACTATGAATGTATATTCTTTATCAAATGAATTTTTTGTTTAAACACAGTATTTACCAAATCGTATTGTTTAGATAAACAACTTCAATCAAAAACATCATTATTTGCTAGCTGAAAAATATTTCAAGTAAATTCCAATTATAATTTCTGTCAAATCTTGAAATAATTTTTTTTAATCAAATATTTTTTTTAAGTTGCAAAGATTATTTAAATGAGGTTTATTTATACATTTGATAAGGGAGGTACAACAATCATGATATTCGACATTACCTGTTAACGGAGTGATTCTTGTTCTGTTAACAAAGTCACTATGTTCGATTTCAGGAGGGTCGGGATCTTACATAGTACTTATAAGACCCATATAACTAATCTAAATATTCTGTCGTTAGAATTTGCATCGAATATAACAATGAAAATTTAAATCAATAAAATGATAATTTAAGCCTTTTGCTGCAAATAATGTATTTAATGAAAAGATTTTCGACTATAAGATAGTCCTTGTCAATTTTCTGGAATTTAAATGATATGAAAACTAAAATTATTTGATTATAAAACTTTTTTAGAAAAATTCCAAAAGTAATTACCATTTCTGAATAATAATTCGAATATAATAGTAGTAGCAAGTTGCAAAGATTTAATTGTGCATTTAAATTAAAACAAATAATAATATTAATAATAATAATAATAATAATAATAATAATAATAATAATAATAATAATAATAATAGTCATAATAGTATAAAGTGATGATTAATTGGTAAATTTTTAAACAATTAAATGATAATTTTAAGCTTTTTGCTGCGAATAATATATTTAACACAAATGAAAAGATTTTAGACTATAAGAATAGAAAAGAAATTGAAAAGAAATACATTATTCGCAGCAAAAGGTTTAAATTATCATTTAATTTTTTTTAAATAATAATAACAATAATAATAATAATAATAATAATAATAATAATAATAATAATAATAATAATAATAATAATAATAATAATAATAATAATAATAATAATAATAATAATAATAATAATAATAATAATAATAATAATAATAATAATAATAATAATAATAATAATAATAATAATAATAATAATAATAATAATAATAATAATAATAATAATAATAATAATAATAATAATAATAATAATAATAATAATAATAATAATAATAATAATAATAATAATAATAATAATAATAATACAAGAATTTCTTTCAATTTTTATAATGATTTCTTTACAATTGACATTGTATTTATTAAAAAGCTTGACTATGAATCAGTAAATATATCGATGTTTTTAAATATTGCCGAAAATTCGTGAATATCAAAAAAAACATCGATATATTTAATGATTCATAGTCAAGCTTTTTAATAAATACAATAATTATAATAATAATACAATATAGAAATAGAGATAAAGTTACTTAAATTAAGAATTTTTATTAAAGTATATTTGGCAAAGTGAGGGACAATAAATATCCAACTTTTTCAAAATGTGGTTCATGAATCAAATTAAGGACCAATTTAGATTTCCCCATCTCTATTGAAGAAAATATATCAAAGCTAAAAATAGTTATAAACTGAAAATAATATTTTCATTAAATGTATTATTAAATATATTTATGCATCTAGAGACACAAACCTTATTAAATATATTTTTAAAAAATTTAATAAAATCCTCAATTAACACCAAAATTGAAACCGTTTTATATCAAGTCATTTTTGGGAAATGAAACAGTAAAATATAAATGATTTTTTAATACGGTTTGTGTCTAGATGCATAAATATATTTAATAATACATTTTAAAAAGAATTTAAAAGTCTATTTTTAGGCTATTTTAAGTCTATTTTAACATTCTACATTTGAAATATTTCTGTGATTCAATTTTCAAAATTTAATAAAGGATTCAAATATATTTTGACATTTATTGATGTATTTAGTAGATACGCTTGTGCTATCCCAACAAAATCAAAATCAGAAATGCTTGATGCCATGAAAACATTATTTGCTGACGGACAGCCTTGTAATTTACAAACAGATTTGGTTAAAATTATAAATTAATTAGCAATCAGCCAACACGACAATCCAGCAAGTACGACAATTCGCCAAACGACAATCCGCCAAATGACAATCCGCTAACAAACAATCTGGCAACACGACAATCCGCCAACACTAAAAAGTTGGCCAACGCTGACATTTATAAAAAAAATATTTGTAGGTCATCATATTAAAATTAATTCACATGTACTTGTAAAACAAATTTTCCTAAATAATCATTCAAATAAAAGCATTAAAATCAAATACCAGTACCTTTATGATCAGTATCATTGCGACATGTTGAATGTGAGTAGTACTCTTGTGAGCAATACCCATAGAGAGGTCAAAACATCTTGTCGGATAAACTCAGTATATTTAATAAACGAATTAATTCATTCAAATTTATCATTAAATCAGTCAAATTATCACAAATTTTGATAAAAATCTTGTTTACCTCTCAGCCAGTTAAATTGTTTAAATATTTAATTAAAATTTTATATTAAACAATTACTAGTTGATTCTTATCTTTCAGCGGAGAAATTATTATTAAAATTTTAAAAATATAATAAATTTAAAATGTATTTATGTTAAAAAAAAAATTTATCGACTTTTTGGCAGATTGTCGCTTTGGCGGATTGTCACTTTGATGGATTGTCGCTTTGAACTATTTGGCGGATTGTCATTTGGCGAATTGTCGTTTGGCGGATTGTCGTGCAACCATTTGAAACATGATAAAATGTAAGTATTTATATACTTTTTATTATTTCTTAATTTAAAGATATTCATCTTTTATTATTTTCAATGTAATTTAAATATATATTAATTTAAATATTATAATTAAATAAACTTTATATTTTTTATAATAAATAATTTCGAAAATTAAATGTGAATTTATTGTCGCATTTTTGATTTTGTTTTTCAAATTTGAATTTTATTTAATTGCACAAATTAAAAATTAAAACAATTTTGGCTTTATATCGCATAATTCTAAACTAAATTCGAATTTGTGAGTATAAATTCCAATTTGTGAAATATTAATTTAGGATTTTATTTAAATTTCATTAATTTATTAAGGTAACTTAAAATTAATGATAACAAATTATTTAAATGCAATATTTTAAATGAAATTATGACTTAAATCATGACATTATAGAAAACAAATTAATAATCATAAAATATATTTAAAAACATTTATTTTTATCAATTATAGTCATATATATTCCAGGCTCCTAAGCAATTGTTTATCGTACAAAGCATAAAATAGCAGATGACGTTTTATTTGACGTAGTGGCCGGTGGCCATGGGTGTGTTTTATAGTGCACAAATGATACGCATGGTTCCAGTTTCAGTAATCATGGTTAGTAAATATAACAGTTTTTAATTCCAGCATTAAAAAAACTCAAAACTTTATTTAGCTTATTTTTGAATATTGATACTACTTACTACTTGTTGATGTTCGTTCAATTTATTCTGATGGAATTCAGATGCTTGAATTTTAAACTGATTGTAGTTAAGTCAACTTAAGTATCAGTAATATTATATTTAAATACATAACAAATCGAACCCTGGGCTATTGGACCGCTACCACCCCTCTCGGCGGGTTTGTTTATAAGAACTTCTTATGATCAAATTCACTTGAAAAATACAGTGCCGAAAATTCGTGAATATCAAAAACATCGATATATGTATTGATTCATAGTATTCTAGCTTTTTAATAAATACAATGGAAAAGAAATCAGTGGTGAAATTTGGAAAAAAGTTCGGCGATGGTCTAGAATAAGGATATGAAAAAAATAATAATAATCAATTAAAAATTAAATAATTAATAAAATATTTAAAATAATATCGAATCATAAATTTATTCATAAATAGCAGAAACGGCCATCCAATACATGTTTAATAAATGCTCTTCATTGTTTTTCTGCCGATTAACCCACATCTTGAAGTCAATAAATGACATTTTAGATTCAAAGGAACAGCCTCTTCTTCCCCGCAGATCCATTTTTAGATTGCCCCAGTGTCTCTCCATTGTATTCGTGTGGCATCCGGTTTCTTTGTTGACATATTCAACTTCGTGGTTTACTGCGAGATGTGTATAATCACAGGAAGGAAGCATACTTAAGTTAAAAGTTGGAGTGTAATACCCGGGCCACATATCAGAGTAAATTGTTGTTCCTGGTTTTATATACTTTTTAATATGTCCAATTAAAGTTTCTCTTGTTTTATCTTCTAAAATAACTGCAAACCATTTATTTGTTATTCGTTCAATGCCACCGAACATCCAAACTTCCGGATATCGTTTTCCTTTGTTGTACTTTGCTTTTTTTGAAATGAGTGTTTCGTCTATTTCGACGATACAATTCGGACCTCCAATTTTGAACTCATCTTCACTTAAATTCAACAAAGAAGTCGAGCAAATTTCGGACAAGAAATTGTTCCAATCTGCCATTGTTTGATTTGATAACTTTAACATTATCTGAACCTTTTTTGTTGGTATGGCCATGACCCAAAAATACGTTAAATAGATTAACTTTTCGAGAGAAATTTTGGATTTCTCAAAAAAGCTCTTTTTTCTAACCGAAAATGATGAACAAGCTTTCGGGCATTTAAAAATATAACCATCTTTTAAGGTATTTTTTTTTACTAATGACATCTGCTTGCCACAGGTACAATTAAATCCACTTTTTAAAACATTTTTAGATTGTAAATACTCGATTGTTTTCATTCTTTCTTTTGTAATTTCGATTATTTCGAAGAGATTTGGAAGTTTTTTCATTTTAAGGAATCAAAATTTATTATTTTAAATATTTTATTAATTATTTAATTTTTAATTGATTATTATTATTTTTTTCATAATCCTTATTAATTGATTATTATTATTTTTTTCATATCCTTATTCTAGACCATCGCCAAAAGTTCTTATAATAATAGTAATAATAATAATAATAATAATAATAATAATAATAATAATAATAATAATAATAATAATAATTATTATTATTATAAAAATAATACTAATAATAATAATAATAATAATAATAATAATAATAATAATAATAATAATAATAATAATAATAATAATAATAATAATAATAATAATAATAATAATAATAATAATAATAATAATAATAATAATAATAATAATAATAATAATAATAATAATTAAAACAGATACAAATGAATAACTGAACTCAATTCCAAAATTATTTAGGAAACATCTGTTTTATATTAACCTAATGGATTGTTGCTAATAGACAATTTATTAGTTAAAGAAATAAAAACTTTTCGTAAAGAAAAATTATATTTTTTAGATCTTTCAATTATCTATAAGTCGAAAATTATAAATATATTTTCTTATTGGTATATTTTAAATTTCCACTCATACCAATTTTCTTTATTGAATTCTTGACAGGTATTTTAAAATATTTCATTATTTTGTTCTCCTTTGATCATTTTTTCTCTTTTTTTAAAACAAATTTTTGGAAGTATTGTTTTTCTTTTTAATATTCAAAAAATGTGGAGCCTAATCATTTGTGTGAAATTAGATAAAAACAATTTTAATTCATTAGAGAACTTTACAATTACTGGAAAAATAGTATATAATAAATATTTCATTTAGATCTTAATCCATAAATGCCACAACGTTTTTTTTACATATTTTGTCTATTGCAACAGTTTTACTATTTGAATTGAAAATAACCGTTTTACACTTGAATATGATAATTATTTACAGTGGGTTTTCCCAAACTATGCTCCAAGAAAGTAACTAGGTATGCCTCGAAAACCTGGAATGGCCAGCTATCATTATTTAACTGGCCGCACTGATGAATAGCTTGGGACGCCTATTAAGTATTCAACATTTTATTTATTTCACAACCAAGTATGTGTTATTTAATTTATTTGAATTTTATCGAATGTGAATCGAAACTATTTGTAAATTAAGCCTACTTTTGGAAATATGATATATTTTGTTTCAATTTACGCAAAAAATTTGACTAAAATGGTTTTTCTTATTAAAAAGTTTAAATATTATTCAAAAACTATCAATGGAATTTTGATTAAAGACAGCAACTTTGACAAAAATGACATACATCTACGATCGAAGAAACTGTGGTTTTTTCAAAATCTAATATTAAAGAACAAGGGTCATCTATGAACAAATACAAACGAAATTTCAAAGGAAGTTATTAATATTTTGGATTTACGTCTAATGAAAATTCAGATGCCCCTGGTATATTTTATGTCATGTACTTGAGGGTTTCCATTAAAAGTATTTAATTCAAATAAATATGAATAATGAAGATACTTCGAGGAATCAAGGGAAAATGAGTGGTCATTGACAGAATAAGTATGTGACAATTTATTTCACATAATGATGTGTCCCTGGAATAAAAAGACGAACTGAAAATAATTCATTACAATAGGATAAACAAAATCATTATGTCCACAAATGTAACATGTATTATTGAAATAAAAGAGTTTCATCAACCGATATCTCTGTATTATAATTTTGAGTCAAAAAACATCAAGTGGCTAGCTGACTATTAAGGAGCTCCGAGTACAAAGGGCAATTACCAAATTAACAATTAATTTAATTAATTCATTAGTAGGAAAATTTGCGCATATATAAAAGCTGGAAAGTTTTTCTCCCATTGTCACTCTAGTTAGAGACAGAAGAGCAGAATTTGATTTATAAAAAATTGTTAGAATTTTAATTTTTACAAAAAGCTACTTTTTGAAATAAAAAAAAGCAAGCTCTATTTTTCACAAGCAATTTTTTATAACTTTTACATTTGTGAAGAACCATTTTCAGTTATGAACATAACCAAAATTAAAACACGGAAAACCTTTGAAGTTGATATACATAAAACATCAAACATTAATTCAGACATTCAAAAACTGGTTTATGAAAAGGAAATCGTGTGTTGGGTTAAAATTATTGACTTCATTAGACCTTTCTCACTATTCCTCGTTGTAAACCGAGGAGCTACTGCGATATTGCACGCTTTCTATGGACATTTTAAAATAAGAGCTAAAATCTCTTAATTAAATAATAACTGATTTAAACAAATGCCAGTATATTTACATATATATACTACTGAATATATATTTTAAGTTTGGTTTATTTCATTTATCTGTTTTTATAAGAGTCTCACTACTTATTTAGCACACCGCGTATTATTGAAATTTAAATTATTACTTCAGCTTTTACTTCAGCTAAAGTTTATTGCGAAAATTAAAAATTAATTATTAATTAATCTTTAGAAATTTGGTATATGGTCTTTTATCTAAGAAGTGAATGCGAACAAACAAAATATTCAAATATTTCCAAAAATTAAGATTTAATTGATAATTTTATGAAAAGGTAACTTTCTGAACAAATAAAAACAATAAATCATCATGAATGTCATTGTAACTAGATGACTTAACTATATGGCATTCCTCTATGAAAATAGTTGTGGGTTGCTCAATAAATCTCTCAAAATTTTTATCCTTTTGACAGTTTTTTTAAAAGTTGGTTTGGCTTTTGGAAAGTCTAAGGAGTGAGTATACTGATTTAGCTATCCATATTTTTAAAACTTATTTTTTCATGATTTTTATTTAATTTCACGATATTTTTGTTTGGTTTGTAATAAATTAATGATAATTGGCTATTTCCTGACCCATTGAGTTCATTAATCATTGAATATCAAAACTTTCAATGTATATTGAAAAGAAATAATATTTTACAGACCATCAGTGATTAGAATATTTTGAATAACTCCTTAATATTTCAAACAATATACAAATTCAGTTAAGATTCCTTCAATAAAGAAATATATTGTAAAACGTACAAACTATTTACCGGTCTCATAAGAGCTACGCTAATTCACTCCCAAAACATCATGCCGTATTCTGAGACTTTTAATTTTCTTTATTTTTTTAAGTTGTCAAGGGTTCACATGGCGTTTAGAGCAGCATTTAAGTGAAATTTCTCACGAGCGGGTCCCTGGTTATGAAAAAACATAGACTGGCCAAAAAGGGATACTAAAAAAATGTTTCAATAGGTACTAATGGGGTGGTATTGACAGTCATGAACCCGAATAGTTCTAGAAGTAGAGCTTACCTGCTCATTGATTTTCAGCCACTGTCTACATTACCAATATGATAGTTGCCATGGGTACACGAATGATAGAAAGATAATAGTCATGAAGGGCGTTTAGGGAGGAGTTGGTGATAAATCTATCAGTGATCCTAGAACATTTGAACAACACACTCCTAAGCGCCAATGACGCGTAATATCATTTTGTCGTCCAGGATTTTTTTCGTGTTATACTTTTGATTTCATGATAATTATTTCTTATGCCTTCGTGTCAAAGTTCAATTTTTCTTTGTTGTATTTAGCTGCCATTGGATCGATTGACACTTTAAAAAATTTTTCTCCTGTTGTTCTGAAGCTTTTTTATTAACAATCAAATCCTTGGTACAACGTTCAAAAGCACATTTTTACTTATTATCACAAAGTAATCGCATTCCACCTTAAAACTTTTCAAATTAAAAAGAAATACGCTGATGTCATTCATTGTCATTTACCCAGGCTTGTATTCGTGATTTTTAAAAGGAGATGAAAAATAATAGAGGAGGCTTCTAAAAAAGGAATTTTTATGAACGAAAGAAAAATAAACACTAATAATACTATTAGTTTTTATTCATCAATAATAATGCCAACATCGTCGTTCTCAGCCACAATTTTCTCACTTACAGTTGAATCAGTGTCCTTCAGGTTTTTCTTGCTTAAGCAATAGCCCAAGTTGATCGTGGTTGTAAATATAAGAATCTTATAAAGATTGATCAGGCAAAAGATATGCAGCTTTCGTGGCATTTTCGATCATAGCCGGTATATTCCGAGCCCAACTATTTCAGACCCATTGCAAAACATCGTCTAATTTAGGTTTAATAATATTTCGCTCTTGTTTTGTTTCAATAAAAAGATATTATTTCTTCTCGAGTATAATCTTTAAATGACTTATTTATAACGATGTTCAAACTTTGTAAATATGGAGTACAACTTGAGGTTGATTCTAAAAGAAGAAAGAAATGATTTCATAGATTTAGGCATATGCGTGCTTGTAGAATCCCATATTAGAAGTCTTTTATTCCGAAATAGAAGTACTGGAAGCATTATTCTCTTGTGTGTTAACAAGCCTTTGTCGATGATTTTGTTTGTTGAACCTTTTATAATAACCATCGGAAGGATAGTTTTGCTCTGGAGTCAGAAAGACAGCTTTTCATCCATTGCTATAGAAAAACGACAATTGCACTGTTTGGTATTGCTTGAATCAATGAACACTTTGCAGACAATCACGCGTCGAACAATTTCGTTGTCTTTAAGTTTAAATAGAGTCGTGGATCTTCGTATGGACAGCTCATAACGCTCCATAAATCCATCCGATCATGTATTTGATGATTTAAATCCGGAATCAGGGATTAAATCCAATAAAAGGCAACTGCGAAATTGGAAAATAACATCTTTTGCATTCCAAAGTACATTGAACATGAAATGTCCTGAATAGAAAATTTCATTCATGAGATTCGCGCTTATGGAATAAATATAAAGACTCGGTGGCGTCTCATCCTCTGTTATAATATTCTTCAAAATATTCTACCCAAGATCACGAAAGAGGGCCCGATTTTCTTGCATGTTTGCCTTGACTTTTCTCGTATTTCTGCTATCAAGAAAGGAGGGTTGAATTGACTGATAGTTAACTGATTCTAATGGTCTACAAAATGTTTTATTTAGTCTTCTCCATGTGGAATTTGTTTCTCTATTTTCAAAATAATTTTGAATTTTTCAAATTTCTTTTTGCTAATTACCTGGAGCCATCCACTTTTATCTGGAACAAACACAGGTCAAAACTCTCAAATCCAATTATAAATAGTGACTGCGTGGTGCTAAATTCTTATATGCTTTGTGCACCATATAAATGATGTTCTTCTTTTCTGTCTTCCTCAAAAGAAAAAACTGATAACGGTGTAAAGTGCGACTTGCAGATACATTTTATAAAAACATATATATAAATTGTTTTGGGCTTAAAATTTCATGGATTTATTAATTTCATTTTTGAACGAATCTTAGGACCTCTTATCCCAACCATGTATGTGAAATATTTCAAATATAAATGTTATCCTACTTGACGATGACAGGAAAATTGTCGAAACAAATCGTAAAACGAATATTTGAATGGCGCTTTCTTATAATTGGATCATTACCATGTATGTTTAATTATTTATTAAATTTTACTGACATTTTAATTTGTAATTATTACTTGCTAAGTAAAATTAATTTTTCTGGGATTTTAATGTTTTCAGGGTTAAAATTTTTTAATAGTACTTCTTAAGCAACTTCAATAAGTAATTTTCACGTTTTAAATTTAATAAGAATTTTAAATATTTTTGAATTAATGATTGTATTTATTGGAAGTTTAAATATATGTAATTTACACTAATATCAATAATGTTTGAATATTATTACGAATCACTAAAATTATTATAAATCAGAATAAATTCTAAAAGAAATAAAATTTAAAACTATCTATTTTAATTACATCTGAAAATTTAAACAAAACTATTTATCGATTTTACAACAAATAATAAACAATTAAATGATAATATAAACATTTTGCTGCGAAGTATATTGTTATTTAATTGTTTAATATTTAATTAATCCCGCTACCAAGAAATCATCAATTTATACAACAAATAATACTTTGGTGAAAAATCTAATAAATCGTTTCGGTAGTAAGAGTAGTAAATTCTCAGAATTCCATACAAACAGTTTGATTAAATTTATGGCATGAGTTGCGTTTTGAGAGGTTGATATATATATATATATATATATATATATATATATATATATATATATATATATATATATATATATATATATATATATAATTATTTAATAATTATTTAATTTAATAATGATCAAATTCAATTGAAAGAGGCAGTGCCGAAAATTCTTGAGTATCAACAAACATCGATATATTACTGATTTATAGTCTTCAAACTCTTTTTTTAATTCAATGGATAAAATAATCAGTGGTGAAATTAGAAGAGATAAAAGTTCTTAAAATATGTATATATATATATATATATATATATATATATATATATATATATATATATATATATATATATATATATATATATATATATATATATATATATATATATATATATATATATATATATATATATATATATATATATATATATATATATATATACCGTATTTTAGCGCATATAACGCGCGCGTTATACGCATTTTTACAAACCGCGCACCCCCATGCGCGGTATCTGTGGGTGCGCGCTTTATGATTTATATTTTACACGTGGCGGCATTGCCAGTGGAAATATTTTTATGATGTGACAGTACCCCTACCATCGGTTTTAATGTTACGTTTGATTGCAACCAGATTTACTTTTAGTTAAACAAATTATTTTATTTTTATAATATTAAATAATAATTTGCTATTTATTTCTGTTATGTAGCAATGTTTCAGATACCGAGTTTGTGTTTAATATGGATCGAATGGCGCCAGCCGGAGTTGCATTGTTCGTATTGACACGTCAGGAAAACAAATAGAAATAAAGAAATTATAAATTTTAATGTTCACGTTATCTTATATTAAATTTTTTTTATAGATATAATAAATAAAACTTCGATGTTTTTTTATTTATTTTTGATCCCACATGTCATTTCAGTAACTTGTTGCTGTTTTAATCTCCGCCATCCTCAAGCTCTTCTTCGCCATCACTCTCCTGGAAACCTTCGAAGCTCTCGTCATCTGAACTGGCCTGAAACATGTCCATGACTCGCTGTAGGCGCTCTTCTTCGATTGCCACATCATTTCCTTCTGCTTTTGATGCTTCACTGTCTCCCTCTCCATCTGTCGAGTCATCGGCGCCAACATCGGGAACGTTACTGGGCATAATTCCACACTTCTTGAATCCATTTGTGATTGTTGTCACCTTCACTTTCTCCCATGCAGTTATGACCCACTTGCATACTTCAACGTATGTGGCACGGCGTTGTCTACCAGCTGGTGTGTATGTGTGGGACCCAGTTGAAATCCACTTGTCCCACTCCTCACGAACAAACGTCTTGAATGGTCGATTTACAGCGACATCCAGTGGCTGAAGCTTGCAAGTGAGGCCACCCGGGATGACGGCGATATGGGCGCCCGCTGCGTTTATCTTCTTTTGAACAGATGACTCTTTGTGAGCTGTCATGGCATCAAAAACAAGGAGAGATTTCTTTTTGAAAAATCCGCCTTGCCTGGTGCGGAAGCATTTGTCTGTCCAGATCCCCATGACGTCCGTGTTCATCCAACCCTTTTTATTGCATGTAACGACAACACCACTTGGAAGCTGTTCACGTGGCATTGTCGCACGTTTGAAGATAAGCATTGGCTTGAGTTTCTGGCCTCCAGCGGTGCAGGCTAAGACGACGGTAAACGAAGTTCTTTCATGTCCTGTCGTTGCAACAGCGACCGTCTTAACCCCGACTTCAGCAACTGATCGCGTTGGAGGGATATCAAAGACCATGGGCACTTCGTCCATGTTGATGACGTCATTTGGTGAGAGATCGTGTTGGCTGATTTCCTTATGAACAAATTCTCTGAAATCATCCAACTTCTTTTCCCAATCATCCGGAAGTCGCTGGCCGACTGTTGTTCGAGCACGCATCGACAAATTATTGCGCCGCATAAATTTGTAAACCCAATTGTACGAGCCACCTTTGAAATCATCTAACTTCATTTCAACGGCCAACAATCTTGCTTTTGCCTTAATTGCCACCGTCGATACAGCTCGATTATTCTCTCTCTGAGCCAAAATCCACTTCACCAAATTCGCCTCCAGATGTGGCCATCTCGCCTTGCCGCCACGCCTTGCTCTTTTTCTCGGATTCATACTTTCCAGCTCTGTCTCTTCCTTCCTCCACTCTCGAACCGACGTCTCACCAACACCAAACTCCCGACCCGCCGCTCTATTTCCCTTCTCCTTCGCATACTTAATCACCTGAAGCTTAAAATCAGCTGTGTAAGACTTTCTTTTAGGCATATCGAATAATTTATGATGGGTTTTAAAATATCATGAGTTTATATTGTGCTATGAGAACAGAGAATTCGTTGTTTTATTTTGTCAGCCGTTGGAGTAAGACCAATAGTTTTAAACGGATCTAACCACGTGGCAATTTATCAGGCTGACGACGTCATCACACGCCGACAACCCAGCCAATAAAATTAAACGAATTTCACACGTGGTTTGTTACATCGCTGAACTTTAAATTTATGACTCGGCTTGTTTTGTCGCGGAGTCTCGTGATTAATAATACGTGATGCAAACAGCAACAATAAACAAACACGGAATGTAACGCTGTTTAATATTGAGATTATGAATTATTTTACAAACAAAATTTATGGAGAATAATTAATAAGTATACTAAACCGCATTTTTGGAAATTTACCAGCATCAGGTAGGTGCGCGCTATAGGCCAGGGCGCGTTATACAAATTTGTATTTACACATACAATAAAATCCGCGCGGTATACAGGGATACGCGTTAAACGGCGGGCGCGCTATATCCGCTAAAATACGGTATGTGTGTTACAGTGAATTTGTATTGCCAGTGAGAATATATTTTCACTATTATTTCAGTGAATTCATATCCGAACATTTATTTTGACCTTACACATTAAATATAATTACATATTTAGAAAAATTAAAAAACTTTTAAAAACACTTCGCAGCTAGATGAAAGAAGATATATAAAAAGATATATATAAATGCTGATGCTTAATATGTTTATATTGTTTAGTTTCTAATAAAATAATATAAAATAAACCTAACAAACAGTCATTGCAAAATTATATTTTTATTTATTTTAGTGAATAAGCCAAGTATACAGAAAGTTTTTTTTCAATATTTAACAACATACAAACAAATGTAAATATGACATTGCGATAACGTAAATTATTACTTTTCAAAACGCAAACCGCTTTAGATTGATAAAAATGTTATTTTACTGCGTTTGGATAATATTTATACTTACAATAATATTACTTTATGTAATTTATGCTCCCAAGCCCAATGAGCCCCCTGGTCCTATTTCTGTTCCCGTATTCGGATTCATTCCATATATTATTTATAAGTCTATACTACTTAAAAAGAGATTAAACCAAAAACTGATGTTTCAACAATTGAAAAATGATTACGGGGAAATATCAAAGTTTTACATTGGAGATCAAAGAATCATTCTTCTCTCTTCATTCGACATCATTTGTGAAGCATATGTGAAGAACAAATTTATATTCAATGGACGACCGCGGATGGTTGGTTTAGATATTTTGTCAGATAATTTCAAAGGTTTAATTCTAAATGAAGGGAAAATGTGGAAGCAAAATAGATCAACAACGGTTAAATCCTTTCACAGACTTGGCGTTGGTAGAAAAGAGTTCAATGACTTATCTGTAGCTAATATTGAGTCAATGTGTGAATGGATACGTAATCGTCAACGTAAAGAACTTGATGTTAATCTTACCCTATTTAAAACATTTTTTAATATTATGAATTCACTCATATTTGGAGAGAAATCCGAAGAATCAGAATCAAGCATTTACGAAATTTATGAAGCAATTTGCTTTTTGGCTCAGACAGATTTTACGGTACTTCATATCTTTTGGAAATGTCGCGGGTGTACAGTGGTTAGGAAGTTATTTCCGATTTTAGAAAATTATGAAAACAAAGTTTCAATTCTTCATAATTATATCAAATTGAAAATTAAATGCAAATTGACCGATTTGTCTGAGGATTCCAATGAAGAATGTTTATTAAATTTTTATCGCAATGAAAATATGGAGTATAGTGAAATGGTTCAGTGTTGTGTTGATTTATATTTAGCGGGGGTCGACACTGTTTCCTCGCTCTTGAGTGCATGCCTTCTCCTAGTAGGTAAACACCAACATTTTCAACAAAAAATAAAAATCGAAATTGAAAGCCTTGAAAATACTGTAAATCCAATCACTTATGAACATAAACGTTTTCTTCCTTTTACTCAAGCGTTTATAGAAGAATGCCATCGATATTTCATTGGAATACCAACCTTTCAACATAGAGTTTTGGAAGAAGTAAATTTGAAGGGTTATTTAATCAAACCGAGAGATGTTATTATTGGTGAACAATATTCTTTAAACTATGATTCGACGATATGGGAAAATCCTAATGAATTCAATCCGTACCGGTTTATTAATAGGGAGAATGGGAACTTTCAATCCAACAGTCATTTGATATCTTTCGGAATCGGAGGCCGAACCTGTCTTGGTGAAGTTATTGGAAAGACTGAAATATTTAATTCTATTGTTGCAATAGTTAGCAGATTCAATGTCTCTTTATCAATTAAAACCACGGAAAATTATGATAAAATATTTGAAGGAACTGCTGGAGGAATTATACACTGTCCTTTAAGTCACACTTTAGTATTTACTGATAGTTTAGAAAAATTTTAAGTTTGTTTTTTTTTCAATTTTTAACTATTGCAATTTCAATTACAAGATTTGATCAATTTTCCTTTTTTAATTCTTTTAAAAAATAAATTGTTTGTTTCTTTTAAACAATCTTGACATTATTTTCATTAGTTTATCTCTTTAAAACTTAATACTGTGCGCTTTTGCCTATACTCAAAAATGAATAATATTAAATTCTGTTTTAGCCGATCATATTTTATGTAATTCTTCTAACACGTTCACACTAGAGCGGATTTGCATGCTGCGCAGTTTATGTTATTGAACAAAAGTTATGTTAATAATACGTTATTAATTATAATTGTAATTAAAAATAAATGTTTTTGATGATTATACGTTAAATTTTCTAATAATGCGTCTAATATACATCAAATAACACAATCATATACGCCCCACCGGTGGTACGTACCGCCAATTAAAATATATTAATTTAAAAATTAAATTTTAAATAGATATTAAATTAATTACATAAAAAACATTGTTTTAATATTCAAATATATGCAACCTTTATTCAAAAAATGTATACAAAACAATGGAATTTTATCAATTTACTGAAAGTTTGTTTCCTCCGAAAATACGTCATTCCAAACAACCAATATCAACCAGTATCAGATGCAAGACTTGCAAATTCAATATCTTAGTATTATTATTGATTATTCAGTGTAAGGATCATATAATATGATTTATATTTAATGATATATTTAATGACTTTAATTAATTAATTTAATGTGTATCTTAATGATGTGAAAATTTATTCAAAGTATTATCGAATGAATTCTAAATCTAACAAATTATTCAAAGAATGGTTGATTTATTTTTGCACATATACATGATAATATAATGATTTTTTTTTGTAATAGAAATTTTTAAAATAATTAGTCCTTGATTAACTTCATTTTATCAATAATTTAGTTGGTTGGTTATTGATACTGTTCCTCAATTACCGTATGTTTTATTTTACCGGTAAACGGTAAATTAACAATCGTATTACCGGTAAAACCGGTAAATTTCGGTAATAAACATTTTACCAGAAATTAAAACAAAATCATGGTTTAATTGAAAAAAAAACATTACAATATGTTTATTTCATACATATTATATAAAAGAAATCATTCAAGAAAAGAACTAAATACAAAAATTTAAATTATTCATTATTTTTGTTAACATTTTGTTTCAAAAAGAAATATTTAAGGAAAACGATAATGTGCAAATTTTCATCCGATAACCTAGTTCTTATTTTAGTGCAAACTCGGCTCGCTATGGAGAATGTTCTTTCATTGTCTGTAGATGTTGGTTTTGCGGTTTGCAGAGCTTCAAACAAAAGTGTGAGATTATGACTTTTTTTCCCCGGATACTTCAAAAAATAAAAACTCTTTCTGGACTGATGATAATAATCCTACTGGTTTACTGGAAATGGAAACCATAGCTGTAGAAATAGCTTTTTGAAATTGAGATTTCAAGTCAGTATTTAAAAGGTCGGTCTCGACATTATCTTCTGAATCTAATTCTGCTGACTCATCTGATTTGAATAATCTTTCAATTATTTTTTTCCCAAATGCCACTGTCGATAACTTTGAACAGTAATCAAAGTGAACATTTCGTTTCATTAAATTTTTTGGATGAAGCATGTACTGTACAAGAGACAATAATTTAATATTATGTCTTTTATCAATTTCTATTTTCAAACAAACTAAGAAGTTAGAAGTTATTGGTGAATCGGTATTTTTTTCCAATGTTGAACATAACAATTCAATTACACTTTCCGCGGTAAATAGTGTAGCATCATTTCTTGCTAAGGCTTCTGCGGCAATCCGAACTGGCTCTAAAATTTTTTGAATGTTTATCAAATATTTTTCGTCTATTCTGGCTAACAAATGAAGAGAATTAAAATATTCTAAGGCTTCTTTTACTTCTTATTTTACTTGTAAATATCGTTCTATCATGGGATCGATGGAATTCCAACGTGTCTTTATATCTATTTTTAATTTCAGTTCTTTGCCAAGTCGAGTTTTATCTTCTCTTGCAAAAAATCATTTTTCAATGACGATAATCGAAAATATTTAATGACGCTGCGTAAGGCTTGCAATTGAATGAAAAAAATTGAATGACTATATTCATCATTTTCAATTGCCTCGTTTATCTTTTCAATTATCATATGGTTATCTGGTTCAGCAGAGTCACCATCATCAATGTCAGCGTCACTGTCATATTCCTCTTCCAAAATAATGTCTTTCTCATTTGCAATTGAACTCTGGTCAGTTTCATCAACATATTTTTGGTAGAAAAACTTGGTTACTGATAAATGTAGTGCATGGTTTAAGCATAATACCGGTTCAACTGGACTTTCTCTATTATATTTTTGCATTATTGCTGCACCATCGTTGATTGAACATAAAATATGATGATCAAAATCTACGTTGAACTCATTTAATCGGTTTCTTATTATTGCCTGAATATTTTTTGCATCACATTTTCCAGTTATTCTTGCTAAAACAAGATTGTAATTTTCTTTGTCATCATACAAAATAATATTGCAATATCTTCTATTTTTGATGCTTGTCCATTCGTCTACAGACAGCGAAAATCGTTTCCCAATAGAAATTTTGGACTGTAATTGTTCTACAAGTTGTATTTTTATTTTTTCGTAATAAACTTTTACCAATTCCATCGTGCCCGTTGAATTTTTTGGAAGCTTGTGTCCTAGTTTATTTATACTTTGCTGAATGAAAGACGAATTTGTGACGCCATAATAAGAGAAACCATCTAAAGCAATTAGTCTAGACACAATCTCTTCTAAAGTTTCACGTTGTAAATAACTGGATATTAATATTTTATCCTTTTTAAATGTAGAGGCAGAAGTACTAGGACCTGCATCATTATCAGCTGCTTTTTTGATCAAAATTTTATGTACAAGTTTAAGGTGCGAAATCATTCCACTTGTTGAACCACCATCACATTTAATAGATTTTTTACATAATCTGCATATAGCTTCTTTATTACTGTCTTTTCGCTTTTCAAAATGCTCCCAAACATTTGAAGAACCCATATTCTATTTAAACAATATTCTATTTATTAAAAAATATTAATTTTTTAATATAATTTTATTTTAATAATAAATCAATAACGTTATAGATAAATCTTATATAACTTACGAGATTTTTTGTTTCTAAAAATTTGTTTCTATGTATTACGAAATATTATTTATTTTAAATAAAAAATCACAAAATCACATGCACAGTTCTTTAAGTAATTCAGTTTTACTGGTTTTTATATTTATTGTTATAGGATAAATATAATATTTTTTTATTTTGCACAATAACCGTATTACCGGTAATTTAGTAAATATTTTTACCGGTAAACGGTAATATAAAAATGCGCAATTTACCGGTAAACGGTAAAGGTTTTTACCGGTAGAGGAACTATAGTTATTGATAATCTAGTATTATGTTAATCGACTATTAACTAGTAGTCAATTCAAAGAAGAAAGTCAAGCAGATTTTTGTGAAGAAAAATTAGAATTCTATATTTTATGTCTTTTGTTGTAATTTTGAATTATTTAAATTATTTTACTTAATTTTTATTTCAACAGGAGCGAAATTTTATAAATCTTTCTTATTGCTTTCTTGTGTAGATGGATTTCTAAAAGAAATTAATAATATAGCAAAAAAGATTGTAACTCCCTATTATTATAAAAATAAAAATAAGAAAATAATATTCACTGAAAATGACGAAATTAATTTTTAATAACACCACAAACTGCC
>CAUHTR010000059.1:166187-235772 GCA_959609185.1 Schmidtea polychroa
AAAAAATCATTTTTCAATGACGATAATCGAAAATATTTAATGACGCTGCGTAAGGCTTGCAATTGAATGAAAAAAATTGAATGACTATATTCATCATTTTCAATTGCCTCGTTTATCTTTTCAATTATCATATGGTTATCTGGTTCAGCAGAGTCACCATCATCAATGTCAGCGTCACTGTCATATTCCTCTTCCAAAATAATGTCTTTCTCATTTGCAATTGAACTCTGGTCAGTTTCATCAACATATTTTTGGTAGAAAAACTTGGTTACTGATAAATGTAGTGCATGGTTTAAGCATAATACCGGTTCAACTGGACTTTCTCTATTATATTTTTGCATTATTGCTGCACCATCGTTGATTGAACATAAAATATGATGATCAAAATCTACGTTGAACTCATTTAATCGGTTTCTTATTATTGCCTGAATATTTTTTGCATCACATTTTCCAGTTATTCTTGCTAAAACAAGATTGTAATTTTCTTTGTCATCATACAAAATAATATTGCAATATCTTCTATTTTTGATGCTTGTCCATTCGTCTACAGACAGCGAAAATCGTTTCCCAATAGAAATTTTGGACTGTAATTGTTCTACAAGTTGTATTTTTATTTTTTCGTAATAAACTTTTACCAATTCCATCGTGCCCGTTGAATTTTTTGGAAGCTTGTGTCCTAGTTTATTTATACTTTGCTGAATGAAAGACGAATTTGTGACGCCATAATAAGAGAAACCATCTAAAGCAATTAGTCTAGACACAATCTCTTCTAAAGTTTCACGTTGTAAATAACTGGATATTAATATTTTATCCTTTTTAAATGTAGAGGCAGAAGTACTAGGACCTGCATCATTATCAGCTGCTTTTTTGATCAAAATTTTATGTACAAGTTTAAGGTGCGAAATCATTCCACTTGTTGAACCACCATCACATTTAATAGATTTTTTACATAATCTGCATATAGCTTCTTTATTACTGTCTTTTCGCTTTTCAAAATGCTCCCAAACATTTGAAGAACCCATATTCTATTTAAACAATATTCTATTTATTAAAAAATATTAATTTTTTAATATAATTTTATTTTAATAATAAATCAATAACGTTATAGATAAATCTTATATAACTTACGAGATTTTTTGTTTCTAAAAATTTGTTTCTATGTATTACGAAATATTATTTATTTTAAATAAAAAATCACAAAATCACATGCACAGTTCTTTAAGTAATTCAGTTTTACTGGTTTTTATATTTATTGTTATAGGATAAATATAATATTTTTTTATTTTGCACAATAACCGTATTACCGGTAATTTAGTAAATATTTTTACCGGTAAACGGTAATATAAAAATGCGCAATTTACCGGTAAACGGTAAAGGTTTTTACCGGTAGAGGAACTATAGTTATTGATAATCTAGTATTATGTTAATCGACTATTAACTAGTAGTCAATTCAAAGAAGAAAGTCAAGCAGATTTTTGTGAAGAAAAATTAGAATTCTATATTTTATGTCTTTTGTTGTAATTTTGAATTATTTAAATTATTTTACTTAATTTTTATTTCAACAGGAGCGAAATTTTATAAATCTTTCTTATTGCTTTCTTGTGTAGATGGATTTCTAAAAGAAATTAATAATATAGCAAAAAAGATTGTAACTCCCTATTATTATAAAAATAAAAATAAGAAAATAATATTCACTGAAAATGACGAAATTAATTTAATAACACCACAAACTGCCATTTGTGTAAGTAATTGTTAGTTAATCCAGTCAGGGATCATGATCATTTTACCGGTCAATTCTTTGGTGCTGCTTGCAACAATTGTAATCTTTCCAGGCGAATACGCCACTCCCTACCTGTAGTCTTTCATAATTTGAGAGGGTATGATCTCCATCATACGATATGATATGATTCATATCCTCAAATTTGGCTTGAATAAATATAAGTTCTAGAATATTTCTTGTCTCTTTGTTAGTTTTTGTCTCTGCGAATATTGATTCGCTGATTGTTAAATTTATAGATTCATGCCAGTTTGTAATTTCATTTTTTAAAAATGCTGTCTCAACCCTTAACACATTACCCTTAAAAGAATCTGAGTTTAGAAATCTAGTATTAATAGTAAAGGTATTTTCCCATATGATGTAGCGACTTCCCTTGACGTATTACCCATAATAGGCTTGAGCCATTGAATTTTCTAAGTAACTCCAGTCTTTCTTGGAGTTCTGCTTTGTTATGTCTTAATAAACCGATTGAGCTTCTCACCGATATGGAAATGTATAATTTCTTTGAAGGTGGGATTAGAGGTGGGATAGCATTTGTGAATAAATATTTTGTTAGTAGTAATGAAAATACAGAGTTGTTGTATATTGACATCAACATCCTGAATGGATGGGCTTTATCACAAAAGTTTACCGACGGTGGTTTTGAATGGGTCACTGATACTGCTTTAGAGATTATTAATTGAATGCACAACGGTAGATTTAAATCCACTTGATTATGGCTATATCATAAAAGTAGATTTAGAAATGCCAAAATCTATCAATGACAAGCTAGATGGTTTTCCGGTAGCTCCTGTAAAGATGTGCCAACCTTTTTCTAAAGTGGAGAAGTTGCTACTTACACACGATCCGAAAACACATTATGTTCTTCATTGGCGAATTCTCCAAATCTTTCTTCAGTTAGGTGTAGTGGTTACCAAGGTACGTAGGACTATTAAGTACACACAAAGCACAGTCTTCAAGAAATATATAGATACCAACACAGAACTACGAGCTGCATCCACAACACCGCTCGATAAAGACTATTACAAGTTGCTCAATAACAGTTTGTACGGAAAAACTGTTGAGAATAGAAAAAAGCATCAACTTACGACTGTGCAATTCTGCACAAAAACTTATCACATATGCCTCAAAACCGGCATTTTAGAAATCTACTAGGATAGATGATGATTTGATTCCGGTTTTGCTTATGAAAGAGTCTTTATGTTTAGATAGGCCCAGCTACATTGGGCAAACTGTACTAGATCTGTCTAAACTGAGAATTTATCAGTTGCAGTATAATGAATTGCAAAAATATCGAGCGGAGTTTAACTGCCAAATTAATATAATAGCTAGTGATACAGACTCTTTCTTTTTGGAAATTAAACATTGTAGTCTTGAAATTCTTTTACTTGCCTTGATTCGGGACTTCTTGCTTGATACATCTAATTATAACCCACGACATCCATTATATAGTAGAGAGTGGATTCTGTCACAGGAAAATTCATAGACGAGAATAAAGGTTGAGATATAAGGAGTGGGTGTTTCTTCGTCCCAAGTGTTATAGTTTATTAGGTGACAAAGAAACTATAAAAGCAAAGTCTGTCACATTGAAAGATACTGGCTTAAATCACAATTCTTATCGTGATTGTTATTTTAACAATAAGGTTTACGCTGTTCCATAATTCCACATTGCATCCAACAATCATCAATAATACAGCATTAAAATCATAAATAGGGGTTTGGTAAATAGAGATGGCAAGCGCTATTGGAAATCTAAAAACAAGAGTTTGGCATATGGACATTATCAGGTAGGGGACAATTTTATATATGATGATGATGATGACGACATAGAAAATCAATATTTTGATGATCCACATTTCGATGGACAAGGCACTAGCTTCCAAGATCATGTTCGCATGCAATATGAATGCATGATTCTGATTGGTCAAATATAGTATAAATGTAACATACAAGTTTTGATTTGCCGTAATATGAGTGTGTTATTTCTATTGCTACTCAGTGCAATGTTTGCACACTCGCGCAATACAATAATAACAATAATAATAGCAGTGGAGTATGTGTTTTTCTAAATACCACCAAGTTGTTGGATATTTTATATATTATAAGTAAGGTAACACGTGGACCCGGAAACAAAGACATATGACGTCATCGATTACGTAAAAGGGACATATGGCATCATACCCCGGGGGTATTTTTTAAGGTCAACTTATGGTCACGGTAAGGTCATAGTAAGGTCACAGTAAGGTTAATCTAAGGTCAAATATTTAAAAAATTTAAATTTGAATTCCCAAATTATTGTACCATCGAAGGGTTCAAAACCACATAACTACTATTACGTGCACGGTGATACTCTGAGTTTATCCGACAAGATTTTCAGTCCCCCTCAGGGTACTGCTCATACTCAACAGCTCACAAGGGTATCAATAGAAATATTGTAGCAAAACTCATATAGTCTATCAACTAATCAGAATCATATGGCACACAATTCTGTAGTATAAATAAAGCATTATATTTTAAGTTACTGTAAAAATGTCAAAACCTAATTTCATTGACAACTTGCTAAAAGAGATCGTCAAGAAAAACATTACGGAAAGCCTCAGTTTCCTAATCAATCGGACTGGACAAATTATTAAAGGCAACCATATCGACTATCAGAATATGATGGATATGGAATGCCTTGAAACAAAGAAGTTTTATTTTAATCGAATCTTCAATTGCCTATTCGATGAAGAAATGAAGTGGACCCGAATAATTGTAGGATTCACTTAGATGAAAATTATCATCGAAAAAAGTTTATGGGACTCAGAACATTACTACCAGTGATCTCAAGAAGTAATTCATTTTATAATCTATATTTTAATAATATTCATTCTTTAGATAATCAAATCCAAATTTACTCCGTGGATAGAAGTCAATGGCGGATCGGGTGTATTAAATCAACTCGCCGGAAATGCCAAGGAAATCGACGAGCACAAAATAAAGTTTAAAAACTATATTAAACTTGCAACAGGCGTTGCTATCTTGTATATTATTTATCGATTTTTGTTTTATTTTTTAAAATAAATTTACAAGAAATAATTACAAATTTACAATTTCGCTTATCATCTTTACATGTCAAGGCGCTTTTATTATTTTTAATACTAAAACGTTGGTGATTCTTTGATGTTATTCTAAACTGAGGAACTGTGTATATTTTATCATTTAAATAACAATCTAGATACGACTGATGTGTTAGTCCAGTATCTTTCATACTAATCCTTTTAGTCTTCATACTTTCCTCATCACCAATTAAACTGTAACATTTAGGTCTTAAGAACACCCAATCTTTATATAATAACCCTTTATACTCGTCTTTGAATTTTCCAATGACAGAATCAAGGTTCCTACTATATAAAGGATGATCTGGGTCATAATTCGAAGTATCTAATAGTTGATTTCTAATCATCGCAGGTAAAAGAATGTCAATACTACAATGTTTAATTTACAAGAAAAAGGAATCTAGTCCCCAGCAACGATATTAATTTCGCAGTTGAATTCGTCGCGATATCTTTGCAACTCTTCATACTACAGCTGGTACATCCTGAGTTTGGATAAATCTAGTACAGTTTGACCAATGTGTACCAACACTGTTCTATTTGAGGTAATTTGAACTTCCTTTTCAAATACTCCATATATAATAACATGTACCGGTTCAGTAATGGCCCTTGCAAACTTTATATCCAGTCTTAAATTCCCATTTTGTTGTAATTGACTCTGATTTAAATCAAAATCGGGGGCTAAAACAAATGTGAAAAATGGATATTTGCTTTAAAATTCTTCTAGAGTTATTCCACAATTCAAGTTTTTATCTAAATATCCAAAATTTCTAACAATATTCTGCATATATGTCGCACAGTAATTATCACTCACGAAATCCTGAGTATATGTTTCTCCATAATCAGTATTTTTCGATAAAGTCAATGATGTAACACCAAAGTTTTCGAAAATTGAGCTGGAAGCAGTATATGACCCATTATATTGAGTTTCACTTTGAAATGTTACCAGAATAAAATTAGGCATTCTTCTGTCAACAGATATTTGTTCTTTATAGAATGATTAAGCACCTTTAGCAATAGCGAATTGTACAATTTCCTTTGTTTTTAATGGATAAATTGCATGTTTTGAATTAAGACCCAATTGATGGCCCGCTAATACTGATGGGTCACTCGAACTCTTCTCAACAATAATTTTGCATCAACTAATTGACATATTGGTGCACCAGTTGCACTATCAAGAGATAATGCAGAATCGGACCCTTTAGTCTAATGTGTACATTAACTCCTAGAAGCAAATATTTCGGTTGATCCATAAAGTCGAGTTGTAATGATGAGCACATGGTGAAAACCTTTGAGTCTTTAATTAACTTTTTTCTTTCATCATCTTTTGCAGCATAGCCCATAGGAGTAAGACTTGTATTTTTAGTATCGGAATTATAATTTAAAATAGTTTCTATCAAGGCTTTGTGAATGAATGTATTATTACCCCCCTCAATCTTGATATTATTAAATCTCAACACTGCATCTTTAAAAAGAGTATGAAACATGAAATATTTCGGCAATACATCTGCATTGGCATCCAAAACCTATCTATCTTTATCTACAACCTTGATCTGAACAGTCAATAAAGTATCGTTCAAATCTAAATATTCAGTTTGCGAACCATTAATATAAAACTCTATATCATTTCTACTATCATTAATTGAATTCATTCCTCAAATGCCCCAATTTCGATTACCGCTTGGGGCGATGGTCGATCAAATATACATAATTCGGATTTACCACAAGTCATTTTTCAAATATAGTTCCATGTTCTTTCATTCGTTTGTTTATACGCGGTATTCCATGTCTTTTACGTTTTGAAGCTGGGGCTGGAGGCGTATCTTTTTGAAACATCCCCACAACCCCTGGTAGAACCTTCCTTATTTCGGCTAACGCATTTGTTTTTAGGGATGGTAATATATTCATAATCACATCTTTTGCAGTTTTCATACCAAAACTACCAATACGTTTAAGAATAGGATGTGCAAATCTCCCAATTGTTCATAGCCATCCTTATCCGTACTGCTTACCAACAAAATATGGTAATTTACCGCCAGATTCGTTATCACTATACATACTAATAATATCAGAATTAGCCATCTACTTTACGAAAATGTAATGTAAAATGAGTTTTTGAATCTTTTGGAAAGTTTATAAGATTTCCACTATCATCACGAATATTTATTTCTATATTGTTTATACATGAGCTTGAAATTGGTAAATACATGGGATTATCGATATTTATATTGAAAATTTCATCATGTTCATATTTTCCAATCCATACCGATTTTAATAGAGGAACACTGGAATCACCAACAAATATGGGCTCGATAATATTACTATACATATGAACATTTGTTGATGATGTTCAAGTATTCTTGGTTTACGTATACCAGATGATTTTTCCCGATATTTTTGCTTCTCTAATCCAAGTGTATTTGTCAAATTTATATCAAATGTAACTTTGCAAATGTTATCTTTCAAACTGAAGGTAAATAAATCTTTCACAATGTCCAAATTTTTAAATATGTGTGAACAATTGGACTTTAAATATTTGAGTAGCACATCAAGTATATCAAAATATAATTCGTCATCAAAGGTGAATGATTCTTCAACTTCATTATTATATGACACGGATATTTTGATTTCTTCTTTCATTAAACTGTTTACTTCAAATAGATCAAAGCGTAATAAATAGGATGTTTCCATAACTTCATTTTTCAACTTTTTGCAACCCATTCGTTTGGCATCTTCAATACTTTCGAATGTTATTATAAATGGTTTAAAATCACAACTGATATTTATTCCATCCTTGTAAAACATATAGCAATGCGGATCTAATATTTGATTTAAAATATGATATGTTTTATCATAATTACTGATAACAAGGATACCGCTACATGTTTTCATAGCATTCCTTTTGAAATCAATTTTACATTGACTATAAAATGGGAATGTGTTGTACACAAATGTAAAACATCTTGTAGTGCAACTTCCCAGTCACCATTTAAAGAAATCGGATTCTGGAGATTGACCATGAATTTGCTGGCTTGATTATCCGGATGAATAAGCGGGCAGCTATTGCTAGGTAAAATAGTATAAAAATTCACTTTACTAGATCCTTTTCGAATATCCATGATGTGCTTCTATAACCATGCCATTTGACGTAGTATTGTTTATCCTTGCCGACCTTTTTAGTTTTCAATATTTTTGAATTCTAAATACTTTTGGAGGAGGAATTTTTGCTCATAAAATTTCACTTGTACAAGATTATTATCATTATCTTTGATGACATACATTACAGGACTCTGGGTAGTATTTATTTTCGAAATTACAAAGACTTCATCACTCCAATTTGTTTCGAAATTTTTAATAAATGGTGATGCACTAATTTTACTAATTCTAACATAGTCACCAACTTTATATTTAGGTTTTGAAATTTTTACAGGTTTTTTAGAACTCACTGACGTTTTTGATGTGATATCAACAGGTCTCAAGCCATTCAGTTCTCGATGTGATGATTGATTATAGCTGGTTATAATTTTTGTTAAAATCAATACCCATTTTTTAATACCTTGATGCACAAACAATTTCTTTAATCTATCTCTCAAAGTTCCGTTAAATCTTTTAACATAGGCAGCTTTGTATTGAGAATGTACCGAGTAATGATTTATTTAAAATTTATTGAGGATTTGCTTAACTTTACTGTTGTAGAATTCTTTACCTAAAATAATAATCATAATAATAATAATAATAATAATAATAATAATAATAATAATAATAATAATAATAATAATAATAATAATAATAATAATAATAATAATAATAATAATAATAATAATAATAATAGTAATAATAATAATAATAAATAATAATGATAATAGTAATAATAATAATAATGATAATAATAATAATAATAATGATAATAATAATAATAATATAAAATGATGATTGCTTGGTAGCAGCATTTATTATTTAAAACAATAAAATGAATATTTAAGCCTTTTGCTGCAAATAATGTATTTAATGAAAGAATTTTCGACTATACGATAGTCCTTGTCAATCTCGTATAAGGACTATCGTATAGTCGAAAATTCTTTCATTAAATACATTATTTGCAGCAAAAGGCTTAAATATTCATTTTATTGTTTTAAATAATAATAATAATAATAATAATAATAATAATAATAATAATAATAATAATAATAATAATAATAATAATAATAATAATAATAATAATAATAATAATAATAATAATAATAATAATAATAATAATAATAATAATAATACCTAAATCCGTTTGCAAGTTATTAAGATGTCCTTTTTTAAATAAATTATTAACAGCTTTGGACATTTCATCTGCAGATTTTGCCTTGACTAGTATTGCTTGGGCAAACCGACTGAATACATCAATATATGTTAAAATATATTTATACCCCTTGTTAATTTTTGAATAGGGTATCATCTCCACTAAATCCATTTGCCATAAATCGTTTATTCCATATGTTTTATATACTCTTGTTGGAAATCTTTTCTGCATTGGTTTGTTCAAACTGTACGCAAGCTGGTCTGATAACCACTTCCGGGTGTCTTTTTTCGAATTCTGAAATCTTTTCTTTAATTTTGCCACTCCACCGAAACCGGCTTCGTCTTCTGGGTTCGTCCAAATCTTCTCCATTACAACAGGAAGATTTAAAATCAAATTTAATGTCGGGTAATGAAGGATTAGCACCCATTGTTTATGATTGATTTCCTACTACTACACCCAATAATGATAATGCCAAAGAAATCAATGCACCAACAAATCCACCTTGTTGTTTATATATAATATTTTGCATTTGCTTACGATTTTTATTATTTACTAATGATAACAAAGGTTTCCTATGTTTACTCAATAAATGCCTTTAGATATACTGATTTTAATCTTGCCTTTGACAACTTTAAGTATATTATCGAGTAAATCATCGACAACATAATTTGGGAATGATTGCATAATATTCATTCTTTTATACTCGGTGCCCTTAACAATGTATTAAAAACGGGAAACGGCGATGATTTTTAACAACTTTTACTTTCTTATTGGTTTTTCCTTTAGGTTTATGTTTAGGATTTTTCGAAATAAGTTTCATTGCAGGAAAACTTTCTGTAATAAGTTCTTTAGATGGATTATAACTAGTTGTTGGTGAAACTTTTGGTTGTTTTTTATTTGATATCCTTGTTTTTGAAAACATGTTTTATGTTTTATATGTTTTCAACTTTATTTTGAACTTTGTTTATAAACTATGGCACCTTTTGGGTTGAAAATATTAGTTTTTCTCGTAAATCATCAGAACATTTTTGTGTGAAATCAAGAAATATATACCCATGCGGTATTTTCGTAGCATCTTGAAATGCATTGATAAGAAAATTACGATTATTAGGGTATGCTTGTCGTCCAAGAAAATCAATGACAGTTGCATCTCTAGGGTTCTTGGAAATAACTAAATATTGTACATTTAAATTACGTGTTCGATGTGCACCAACTTGATGAAATAGATTTTGTGTTATGAAAATAACTGTTACACCAACATGTCTGCTGATTTTTGTGAATAAATTATTAAAATCTTTTTCTTTATTTGCTTCTTGATACAAATCATCGATAATCATGACATCACCTTTCTTCAACAGACTTGACCCGTTTTTATCAAATCCTTTAACTATTTTCATTTTTTCAACTGGCAGAAACTTGATTGTGTCAATCCATGTTCTTCATCGGCGCCCCTATGCCAATAAATATTGTTGCATTTTGTTTTGAATAAATTTGATTTTAGTAATTTACAAACAAATAATGTTTTTCCGCTACCACTCGAACCAACGATTTGGTATACTGCATCATTTCGTAATTCCATTTTTTTTAAATTTAAACTATATAATTATCAATATAAACAATAATTATATAGTTTAAATTTAAAAAAAATATATCAGAGTTTTTTATAATTATTTCATTAAAATGCTTTCAAATATAAATTACAGGGCAAAAACTGATGTATCAAAAATGGTATTTCCACTGGGGAAACCACAACAACTTATCAATAGAAGTAAAAAATATCTCATAATATATTTCAAAACTGGTAAATGTAGAATTATGGGGTGTAAGGAAATAATCAAAGCTAGTGAATATAATGTTTATGATTTAAGTAGTGTGTATCTATCCCTAACGACCACAAGCCTCCCAACTGTTTTCATGTTTTATACCTATTTTTTTCCCGTTTTATACCTATTTTTCCCTCATAAACGTAAAAAAAAACACTTAAAACCTTAAAAACCTATATCTTTTAATTTCTTTATTCCGAAGACATTTTGCTTTCAAAATAAAAACTTAAAAAACAACAAAAATATTAAAAAAACAACACAAAATGTTAATAAAACAGGGAAAAAAAATACTGATAAAACTATGAAAAACGTTTGTCGGCTTGCGGTCGTTAGGGATAGATACACACTACTTGCAGGTCGCCAGTTTATCAAGTCGCCAGTTTATCAAGTCGATAGTTTGTCAAGTCGATGATGCAATCGCTGCGGTCTTGGCAAGTCGACAGCTTGGTAAGTCGACAGCTTGGCAGGTCGATAGCTTGGCAAGCTGCTAGAATATAAATATAAAAAAAATAAAAAAAAAATAAAAATAAAAATAAAAAAATAAAAAAAATAAAAATAAAAAAAAATAAAAATAAAAATAAAAATAAATATATAAAAATTTAAAATTTAAAAACAACGTATCCAGTAAAAAAATTTTTTCTAAAAATGAATTGTAATATTTGCAATAAAGTTTTTAAAAATAAAACAGGATTAATTTCTCACTATAAATCGAAAGCTCACTTACTAAAAGAAAATAATCTTAATGACACAAATTCAAAAGTTTGTACTAAATGTAAAGGAAGATTTCTACATTCTGGATATAATAAACATTTTGAAAATTGTATCGGGAAAAATAGAGAAATATTTACATGTCCTCATTGTAACTTTTCAACAAAACTAAATTTCTATTATTTAAGACATTTAAAAGAATGTAAAAATAAAAAACAAAATTCTGACGTTGAAGAATGTCATTCAGAAGGAGAACCTGATCATGTTGAAAGAGAAAAATACAACTGGGATGATTTTAATCATATAGATGAATTTCAATTAAAAATTAATGGACCTGCAACCCCTGGAGAATATATAAGGAGAAATAAAAAAAATATTAAAAATTCTTTCACTGAAGCTTTAAAAAATTATAAACCAACAAGGTATAATGTTATAAAATATAAAATTACAATCAAAGCAAAATATTGGAGAGGACCAGAAGAAAAGACAACTCCTTTAGATGTTGAAATTGGAATACCTTTTAAATATTTATTTTCAACTAGAGGATTTAATAAAAGCATCAAAGAAATAATTCAAGCAGTAGAAGCAAAACAAGAAGAGGTTGAAAATGAATTAGGAGATTCAAACTTAGTATTCAACTCTTTCCAAACTTTAGTGATTGATTATTGGAGAGGATTACCACCTAATCCTAATCTTATATTCAAACACCCTTTAGATCTAGGGTTGTTATAAATGTACAGAATAAGGATAACAAATGTTTCATGTGGTCAATACTTGCATATTTACATCCTCAAGCTGAAAACCCTCAAAGAGTTTCAAAATACAAACAATATGAAAATGAATTAATATTTCCCAAGGGATTCACACACCCAATAAAACTAGAAGACATTCCAGAATTTGAAAAACTAAATAATCTTAAACTTAATATTTATGAACATGTTAAAGGATGGGGACATGGAAGGAAAGATATTATTCCAATTTATATTTCTGATAGTGATAGCACGAGGGAGATATATCTTTTAATCTTGGAAGAAGGAAATAATCAACATTATGTTTTAATAAAAGACTTTCAAGCTTTTACATCACCAGAGAATCCAACTAGTGGAGGAGGAACATGTAAAAGATGTCTTCATTATTCAACAACTAAAAACTCTATGATTAAACATGCAAGATTTTGTGAAAAAGATGATCCAGCTTTAATTAGAATGCCTACAGATCCCAGGATGTATTTTAAAAACTTTTCAAATTTATTACAAACATTAGGAGTTGTCTATGGAGACTTTGAATCTATAAATCGTAAACAAGATATAACTATGCAATATTTAAAAATAATAGAAAAATATAAACTCATGGATGAATGGAAAGCCTCTAAACAGAAGATGAAACCAGAGAGGATGAAAGCCTTTCTAAGAAAAAGAAATAAACCTAATAGTGTTAAAAAAACTAAACAATTACCATCTGCTTATAAATTATTATTTAAAAGTAATTATCCTGAACTCATAGAATCTAGAGAATATGCATTTCAAGGAATATGCATTTCATTTTACTAAAAGTATAAATGATCTAGAACATGAAATATTTAAAATATTAAAAACAAAGTATCCTCAAAAAATTTCTAATCAACAACAACAAGAATATGAAAATACTTCCAACTGTTGGATGTGTAAACAAGACATTCTTCCTGATGATAAAGTTATAGATCACGATCATTTAAAAAAGGAAAATAATTATCGAGGAGCAGCCCATAGAAATTGTAATCTTAATTGTCATACTCCTAAATTTGTACCAGTTATATTTCATAATCTTTTTGGTTATGACATACATCTATTTATTAAACATTTAGCAGAAAATGCTAAAAACTCTTTCAAAGTTATAGGACTTACAAAGGAAAAATATAAATCAGTTGAATATGGAAAATTAAAATTTATAGACTCGTTAAACTTTCTCCAAATGTCTCTAGATGGAATAGCTAAAACAATGAAAGCAGAAAATTTTAAAATCACTCGAGAATTCTGGAAAAAAATAATATCCCCCCAGAAGAATATCCTACATGCTTAGCAAAAGGAATATATCCCTATGACTATGTTGATTCATTTGAAAAAATATAATGAAACAAAATTACCAGAGAAAGAAGATTTCTATTCCCAACTTCAAAAATCTCATATTACAAATCAAGAATATTCTCGAGCAAATAAAATGTGGGATCTTTTCAACTGTAAAACTTTAGGAGAATATACAAGTATGTACTTATCCCTAGATGTTTATATTCTAGCAGATTGCTTTGAAGAATTTACAAAGTCTTTTGTTCTTAAACCTTATAATTATATAACAGCTCCTTCTTTAGCTTGGGATACTATGTTATATACCATTTGGACTTCAGATCTTCCAGAATCTGATAAAATTATAGATCTTTTAACCGACCAAGATATGTTTAATCAAATTAAAACAAACATTAGAGGAGGAGTATCTTCAGTAATGGGGAATAGAGAAATAAAAGCTAGAAATGCAATAACTACTAGCCGAAGAATCTCTAAACACCCTGATCCATATATAAAACTTAACAATGAGGAACTAAAAGAAGTATTAGAAGGAATGAAAAATCCTCTATTTATACTTTATATAGATGCAACAGCTTTATATTCAGGAATTATGACTCAATATTTACCAATGAGTGACTTTCATGAAATATATCCTCCAGAATGCCCCTCAGAAGAAGAATGCCCCTTAAAAGACCTTATGAAAGAAATACGTTCAACTCCTAAAGATTCTCCAATAGGATACTTTGTAGAATGTGACCTCGACTACCCAGATGATATAAAATCAGGAACAAGACATTTCCCTTTAGCTCCTATAAGAAGAAAGATTGATATCAACGAACTTTCACTCTGGCAAATCTCACAAGATAAACCTCCAACAATGAAACTTCTTTGTGATCAAACAGATCGAACTTATTATCTTTGTCACTATAGACTCCTCCAGTTTTATCTTTCACAAGGAATGATATTAAAAAAAGTTCATAGTGTCATAAGATTTAAACAAGCAGCATTCATGAAGACTTTCATCGAGGAGAACATTCGTTGTCGAAACATTGCAAAAAGAGAAGGTAACCTTTTAAAAGACAATAATTATAAACTTTTAAACAATTCAGTCTTTGGGAAGACAATGGAGAATGTTGATAAATATACTCATATTGAACTCCTAACAAATACCCCGAAAGATATAGCCCGTTATAATCGTATGCTAGGAAAGCCTACATTTAAAAACGCACAAGTATTTTCTGAAAATCTTACTGCAGTAGAACTAAAGAATTATGAGAAAACATATAATAAACCAATATTTATTGGCTTTGCAATTTTAGAACTTTCAAAATTACAAATGTATGAAACATATTATAACATCTTACAACCTATATATGGATCGAATATAGCAATGCATGCAATGGATACAGATTCAATGTTTTTAACAATAAGAACTCACGATTTACAAAGTGATATCTCTGAAAATCCTATACTTTCAAATTTAATAAATTCATCTGGAGAATTATTTTCGTTTAAAGATGAAAAACCTTTTACTCCTATAGAAAATGGAATATTTATTCGTGCTAAACAATATTCATATGAAACATTTACAAATCCTAAATTTGAAGAACATACATTTATATTTAAAACCCCAGAAACAGAAGAAAGCATTACACATAGATATCCTATATTCCCTAAAGGACCTGACGGACAGGGAGAAAAACCTGTAAAGGATAACAGATGTAAAGGAATTCAGAGATGTGTAGCAAAGAATCTTTCTCATCAAGATTATATAGATACATTGAATCCAAATCATAAAGATAAAATTGATGAAATACATCAACTTAAAAGTGAAAAGCATGATATTTACTTGATAGAATCCCAAAAAGTATCATTATCAAATTATGATGATAAAAGATTCATACTAAGTGATTTAAAGACAACTCTTCCTATAGGAAATAATTTAATACCGATAATAAAAAATCTTGCTAGTTTGAATAAGTTATATGATACAAAGATTACTGATCTTGATATTTATAATGTTGAAATCATTTATCCTGAGAGAATTGAGAAACCTTTATATTCTCAAGTTTTTAATCCTATATGTTTAGAACTTAAATATTTTAATACTGATCCTGAATATATAAAAGGTCTAAGTGATAAAGAATTTAAAGATCATAAGGAGGTTCTAAAAACTAATTTCGAAAAGTTAACATCAGATTCTATCAAATGATTTTTTTCTTTTAAAAATGTCAACAATTAATTTAAGAGTGACAACATCAACCTTTGAAGGGCAATAAATTTTTTTATGTATGATTCTTTAGCCACTTCTCTCGTTTAATTTTTTTAGAATATTCATTAGTTATAACATTAGCACTTTTTAATCTATTAATATTATTTTTAATATCTTGTATTATTTGATTTGATTTCATTATTTCATCATCAGTTAAGATTCCATCTTCCAAAGCTTTTAATTGAAATAAAAATAATTTAGAGATTCCTAATTCTATTGATAAACAAACTTCACGATATAAACTTTTCTTTTTAGAAGTATAAGATAATGAAACTATTTCAGTCAAGAAACCATCAGCTACAGAAATACTTCCAAGTATTACAGGTGCTATTGTTAAAACTGGTAAAGTTATGGGTAAAATAACTGTTAATATTGCAGATGCAAATCCTAAAGAATAACCTATAATTTTTAAAACTGTATTCCCTTTATTCCATCTATTTTTTATTTTTTTATAATGATTTAATAATTCTTTCAAGTGTAAGGTTTCAGATTTAAACTCTTTAACACGTAAAATTTCTAATTCTGAAGGAGAAGAGGGAATCCATTCTGGATATATTTTTTCTTGTTCCATTTTTTAATATTTAAAAATATAAAACTTCTTTCCTTGGTGTTAATACTCCAAAGCGATAAGTAGAAGTCATTTCTTTATAATAATCAGAATATAAACCATATAATCCCCTAAGAACTTTTATACCTTCAACTTTATCTTCATAAAATATTAAATCTATATATTCTACAACTGAACTTTCAAAAACAATATTCTTTGATTTAGTTTTGAATATTCTTTTATATCCTACATTTCGAGCAAATATAGATTCTTCTGGTAAACTATAACCAACTATAATAATTTCTCCTTTTTTAAGTAGAGTGTCATAATCTGATTTTACAAACCATTTCATTGTTTCATTATCATCAGTTAAAACATAGAAAGAAGGATTGATAATCTTCACAATCATAAAAACTCCCCAAGTTGAAGTATTAACTCTTAAAAATGTTGGATCAATATGTTTATATCCATCGGGAAATAATGAAAAATTTTTTTGTTTAAGTAACTCTAAATAAGAAATTCTTTTATTTATCATATTTAAATTATATTTTAAAGAATTATAAGTGCGTATAACCAAATCATATGAATTAGTTAGAGATTTAATATGAGTTTTTGATTTTAAATCATTTTCAAATTTATTAAATTTTAAAGATAAATCCTTTTCAAGTTTCTTTTCAAGATTTAAAAATTTTGAATTCATTTCTTTTATATAATACCTTTCAAAGATTTTTAATTGTTGATCAAATTCATTTTTTCTTATTTCCAAATATTTATTAAATGATTTATTTGTTTCATTTATTATATTATAGATGGTATTAATTTTTAAATCTACATATTTTTTATTTACTGCATCTAAATCTCCAACAGGTAAAGATAAATCTTTTATATTATGATTATTTAAAGATAAATCACCTCTCATTGTATCACCTTTTTCATTTATATATTTATTATCTGTCATGATTAAAACATCTTCAGTGTTTAAACCTAAAGTTCCTCCACCTCTATTACATGGAATATAGGAAGACATTTATTTATACCTGTTTTAAATGTAAATACATTGAAATCTCTTCTCCATTAAAATTTATCAATTCATCATCTTGATTTAAAATTTTAAAATTTATATCCATTAAATATTTTCTAGATAAAGGTAAATAGTTTGGAGGATTCATTCTTTCAATTATTTTATATCCCATTGGAACAGTATTTGAAGGAAAAGAGTATAAAATGTTTGTTTCTTGACCATTTTTATATGAACCTGTAATACAATCACAATGAATATTTATAGTATTTGTATTTATAATCTTTATAATATTTTCAGATGTAAAATCTTTTAAATCTAAAGATGTATAATCTTTTACTTGAAAACCTAGAATGGTTTTGAAGAAACTAGTATTTGTAAACCCAAGAGTTGTATTATTTAAAGTCATTATACATTTTGAAGTAGGTAAATCTATTTTAATTTTTACTTTTTCATTTGTTTTTTTAACTAGTATATTATTTAAATCTTTAATCTCATATGCTCCAGGTTCAATTTCAACTTGTTTAGATTGAATATTAAACTTGTTGTTATCTTTTGTAATGTTAAATATAGTATTATAAGCACAAAACCATAATAGACCTAGTTCATAATTTAAATCTTGTTGTAGTTTAATTGAATCCTGAAAAGTTATAACAAAGTCTGATGTTTTTGAGTTTATAGATAAAGTTCTTGAATATTTATTTGACATAATGTTTGATATTTTAAGCAAGTGTTGCTCCATTTTCATAATAAAGATTTTAAATCATTATAAACTTGTTCAATTATAGATTTAAATTCATCTCCATTGTTTAATCTATAAAGAATATACAAGGATAAAACTCCACATATTTTAGTATTCCAAGGTTGAACTTGTAAAGTGTTGAAAATAAAACCCTTTGGGGAACTCTTTGAGAGATAATCTTCAACATCTTTAGTTGGTTTAATTCCAAATGGATCAAAGTATACATTGTTCTTGTATATAGAAACCCAATGTGATCCTTTTTCATTTGAATTTTGATAGTTTATAATAATGTTCAACTTTTTAGTTTTAATTTTAGATATTTCATCATTCATTAATATTTTAATTTTTAAATTTAAAAAGTTTGAATAGTTTTTCAAGTCAAAGTTTGTCTTTGTATCAATTCCAAATGTTTTTAAAAAATCTAGGATTGAATACTTTTCCATTTATACTTTTTAAATTTAGAATTCAAGAGTAATCCCTTGTTGAATAGTTTCTTTGAAATTTTTAAAATATCAAAATCTAAATTATCATGTCCTGCTTTTCTAGCTGACAAAAGTTTTCTTAGGTTAATAAAGTCGTTTATAATTCCTTCCCCTTGTTTATCCAAATCAACTCTTCCTGTTAATGGAATAGGAGTTTTTTTAGGATAAAACCTTCGATCTATAAACATCTTTAATTCTTTAATATGATTTGCTGATTCACTTGCATGTGCATGTCTTATTAAATTCATATAACTTTCACATTCAGCAAGTGAAACATCTAAAGGAATACGACCACAAAGTAATTCTGAAAAATTATATGTAAATCTAATGGTTAAATATTGATGACAATAAGCATCTTGAGATTGTATATATACATGACCATTTTTATCTTTATACAAGAAAAAGGCTCTATTATTTAAAACTACAAGTTGATATCCATTATTAGGATTAATTCTAAAACTAGGTGTAGTTGTAGAGCTTAATCCATCTTTATAAATATCAGCTCTATATATATAAGGTTGTTTATCTTTTAAAAATTCAATCATTGGATCTTGAGTGATTTCTTTTTCTTTTTCCCATTTTAATTCTTTTATAGCTTCAACTGTTGGCATTTGTTGTTGTTGAAACATTTGATTTAATATCATTGATTGTGATTGTTGAGATGTTCTCTTTTCATTATATTTATTCTGTTCTTGTTGTAACCTTTTTAAAAGTTGTAATCTTTCTTCATACACCATTTTTATAATCCATTTATTGGTCCTTCCGGGGTTTTAGATATAAACCTTTTCCTTTAACTTTACAAGTGCATCCATTTTTTAATGATTTACATACTTTTTTAAAAACTTGTTTATTTTTACTTTTTATTTGGTTTTTAAAGAAATCATTTAATCCTCTACCTTTGTAAGGATCAAGATATATTCCTTCTCCATATTCAGTTTCAGATTCTGTTTCATATTCAGTTTCAGTTTGATATTCACTTTCATATCCCTTTCCTTCTTTTAATTTTTCAATTTCTAAATTTGTCTTTTGAGCTTCTTTTGCTTTTTGAACTGTTGTTGCAATTCCTCCGGCAATTCCAGCTGCCCCAGATAAACCAGCAATGATTGCAGGTATAAGTGCGGCCAAAGGAAGAATGCCTTCTTTATTCTGTTTTGCTTTAACTTGTTCCTTTACATGTTTTCCAATGAAATATTTTTTACCTTTGATTATTACAGATTTGTTTTTATTTGAATTTATTAATTCTTGAAGTGATTCCTCTGAAGATTCTTCCATTTTTTAAAGAATAAAAATGGATAATCAAAAACCTGCGGACTCTTGGAAACCAATTTTAACCAAATTTAAACCAACCTTTAAAAACAAAGTATTTCCAGATAATTTTAGATGTTTAATTGTAGGATCTTCAGGTGGTGGTAAGAATGTACTACTTTTGAAAATGTTACTAGAAGATCAGTTTTTAGATTACAACAATTTAATCTTTTATTCTACAACTATAAATCAACCAGAATTACAACTTTTAAAGTATGGATTTGAAAATAATTTAACTAAAAAAGGAATAATTGATATTTTTATAAATCAAGAAACTTGTCCTAATGAAGTCTTTTTTCCAAGTGATATTATAGATTGGTATAAAGAAAATGTTTTGGAATCTAAATATATTTCTAGAGATCAAGAGATCAAGAGATTAAAGTTTTGTTTTCTAATAAACCTGAAGATGTTTTACATTGTGATTTACTTCCTAAAGATAAAAAGAATCTAGTTATATTTGATGATGTTGTCAACATGAAAAATCAAGAGATTCAAAAGAGTTACTTTACTCGAGGAAGACATAATAATTGTAATGTTGTTTACATTTCACAAACTTATTATGCTCTAGATAAAAACTCTATAAGAAATAATTCAAACTGTTTTGTATTCTTTAAACTAGATAGACGTGACAAGAATATGATTTATAATGATTTATTTTCAAATGTTGAACCTGATAAGAACATGTTTGACATGTTTGTTGATAATCATTGGAAAGAAAAGTATAATTACATTTATTTGGATAAAGAAAATGAAAAAATGTCTAAATCTTTATTTCTCTAATTATTATTTTTTCTCTTTTGGTTAATGGTTTAATTTCTACATCTTCAAGTTTTAAATCAAGAGATTTAGGGATTGATAAACATTTTGGAACTCGTTGAGTTGATTCAAATATTTCTTCAAGAGTTTGAGCTATATCCTTTTTATCTGTTATAGTTTTTAAGAATAAATCTTTTGAATTAGTATCTATAATAATTATAGAGATTTTATCTGGAGAATGAATTAAATCAAGGATCCAATTTGAATCTATTCCAGAGCCCATGAATATCTTGCCCTTCATTGCTAGTTTAACTAGATTACTTTGAACCTTTTCTTCATTTGAAGGATCTTGTATATTATTTAAATTGTGAATAAGATTTACATCTGCCAAATGCCTATCTCTAAGGTCTGTAGAATTATAAGCGATATCATGGATTAGAGCTGCTTGATCTACCTGATTCATGGGCTCTTCTCCTGGTTTAGGATTATTATTTTCATCTAGACGAATATCCAATCGGGTTCCAGGCCCTGTATAATTGTGATGGAATAAATGTCTTTCACCTGGATATTTTTCAGTTGTAAAAGGTTTTAATAATAAAGATGTAACCTTTGAAGATTGTAAATCTCCACCCTTTGTATCTAACTCCGTATGCTTTTTAGTTTTTAAATGTCTAGATTTATAATTTTTTATAATTTTACAATTACAAATTTCACATGTCCAATATTTACTTGTCATTTTATTATGATTTAATTAAATCCCCTCGAACATTTTCAATTATAGAAATTTTTCCTCCATATAATTTCATTTCAATCTTCTTTTCTTCTAGTATTAATATGTATGCTTTTGCTTTAAAAGCAGAATCTTTTGTTATATGAAGTGTAATGTCTACATTTTTTATATTTAAACGATCATCTTGATCTGCTGTATTTATACAAAATATAGAATATAAATTTTTAAAATCTTGTAGATTTAATTGTGGTTCTGTTTTAAAATCTTGACATGTTTCAATATAATTTAAATATGGAAAAATGTTTTCATTATTTTTTTCATTAAACTCCATACGATTTATGGGATAATAAGAATTATTTAATTGAATCTGTATTGATTTTAAAACATCATTTCCAATCTTTTGAATGAATAAATTATTATTTTTTTGAAATGTTGTTTCTGTTTCTTTAAATCCTATTAGGATATATCTTGGTCTATATGCTAAATTTGCAACCTTTATAGAATATGTTGAACCTTCAATCATTGAAAATTCACTACATATTCTATTTAAATAATTTACATGTATAGATTTGTCAGAGTTTAATCTTTCAAGGAGTTTAATTTCTGAATCTGGATTTAAAGTCCATTCAGGTATATGAAGTTCAAGAGTTGATAGTGTTAATTTAGCTGTTGTATCTGCTGCTCCAAAGAATAATCTTTTGTCATCTTCAACACGATTACAGATTAATTCTACAAAAACATTATGAATTATTCTATTATAGTTTTGAAGGAAACCAAATAAATGTTTTAATTCAAAGTATCCTTCAAAAGATTTTGAATTGTAAAGTTCTTTTCTTTTTCTATATCCAAGATTTTTAGATTTTGGATCTTTAACATCTACGGTTCCCTGATTGTTATCTGGTATCCATCCTGATAATTCTCCATATTCAATTTCATTTAGGATAAAATTTAACATTGTAGAATATATACCTGGATGTAAAATTGTTTCAATTTCAGATGATCCAAGTTTTAATCTCATGTTTGAAAAAATATTTGGAAAGAAATTATTTTCTAGAGTTATATCTTTATTTGCTTCAATTTCTAATTTTATTTTGAAATATAATTTTGCGTTACATATATCTATAGGATTTGAAGTTTGTAAAGATTGAAAAACTATATCACCTGAACGATTTAAATTTGAAATTGAACCTGAAGTTGGAGATATTTTTAAAACATCAATTTTTTTAATTTCATGTGTAAACTCTTTATTACAATCAAGATTTAATTTTATTTTTTCTTTAATTTTAAAATTTATATTGTTCATTTTTTATATTTTTAATTTGAAGATTAAATCTTGAGCGCAATCACCCTAAAGTTGATTCTACAAACACAGGCAGCTGCCCAAAGTTGGCCTTTGCCAGATTTGAATTGTATAATCTATAGTAGTGGGGATTGTACTCGCCCTGGTACACGCACCCTCTTAATTTGTGATTTTAGATTTTCATATTTTTTAGTTCTTAGTTTCAACTGATTTATTTTTTCGTTTATTAGAGTTTTAATAGTTTAAAAGTTTAATAGTTTTTGTGTGAAAGGTGTAAAAATGATGAGCACACCTGAGCACAGCTACCCTTGGGTGCGTGTGCCAGGGTGAGTACAATCCCCACTACTGATTTAGAAATACAATCGATAACCGTAACTTCCTATATGGGTTTTTCTTGTAATTTAAATAACTTGGCTAAATTAATACCATGTGTTTACGAACCAGAATTATTTCCAGCTTTCAGATATATAAAATATAACCCTATGTGTGTAAATATATTCGCTAGCGGTAAGATAGTAATTCTTGGAATAAAAAATATTGATTACAAATGTATAGTTGATAATATCATAGCTGAAATTAAATCAATAATTGAAGGAAAAGAATTTTTAGATTTTTTATTATCACTTAATTAATTATTTTAAAAATCATGTGATTGCAAATTCGATGCAACTGAAATGCATGATTCTGATTGGTCGAAATCTAATTGGCTGATGATTATTTATAACAAAATGTTTTGGGTTTAGTTATCACTTTTAAACCATGTACAATATTCAAAGTTCAGCTCTAGCAGCCATGAAAGAACATGAACATTATGGTAAATTTAAATTTTTTTTATATTAATTGTATTTATCATATTATTATTTACAAATGAATATCATGCAATAATACTGGAAAGATTGTATTTTATTACCCGCAAATGTATGATATTCTCAACGATCGAGATGTTGCAATAATCTCAGATTTAATTTACAATGAAACCAGAATCTGGATTTTCGATAATATCAATACATTTCTCTGGGATGTGAAGATTGGAAGAACAATGAAGGAAGTGGAAGCATTTTGGGATGTAGTTGTTGCAATTTCCGCTACCAGATATATGTTGAATGGTCCTTGGTAAAGACATTTCGTAATTATCATTTTTGTCAAATTTTATCCAAATAAACTTTTATGTTTAACTATTTATTGTTTTGTCCTTTTTAGTAAATAGTAATAGAAATATAAATAATATTAATAATAATAATAATAATAATAATAATAATAATAATAATAATAGTTTGAAAGTAATAAAAAATAAGATGACATTAATAATAATATGACACATATAAAATATGACAATGCAACATCAATGCATTTTGAATGCAATTAAAACAGAGACATATTGCAATTTGATTGGATTATAAACATTAGTCATAGGTATAAAAACTCTGTACCATTGCAATTCATTCAATTCATGATGACCATGAAAATATCAAGCACTGAAATACCAAAGGTTGTTGTTGCAGAATTTGTACAACCTCTTCAAATGTTCCACAACTATAAAATGCATTTTTTAAAAGAAGAAATTAATATGAAATTGGTGTCACCGATCAAGCTAATTCCGACTAAATTTCAATTCTTATCCGGCCCACTTTCAATGATAGATGTTAAATCTATTGATGATGTTTTCAAACGGTTGAATATGAATCTATCATGTAATCAACATGCATGGTTCAACAACCGATAGGCAAGATTTTATGATTCCTTTGATGAAATCGGCTTCAAAGAAAACGAAAATTGGTATATAACCATTGCAATCCAAGGATATAAAGTTGATAATAATGATGTGTATTCTCCAATTTGGAAAATTATGTCTGCTAGACTTTCACACTTATTTTAATAAATGTTGATATATTTAATCTATTTAATAAATGTATTTACTGGTATTTGTTTTTTCAGTTATTTAACAATGAAAATGCACCATCAGTGCAAAACATTCTATAAACAAATATGCATTATAGTTTTAAAGTGTTAATAATGACTACAGATTAGTTAATTATCGAATTATTTAATATTTAGAATTTGTAATAAACTTTTTATTGGAAAAATTATCAGAAATAGTTGGTGTAAAAATAGAGGACATATTATCTGTTACAAATGCATTAAATATAGGCTGGGTGGTTGAGAGTCAAGATTCGGGATTTGATGATCAGGAAACTGAAGAAACCGATGATAGTCAAGAAACTGATGACACCCAAGAAATTGATGAACCTATAAATAAACCTAAAGATCTGGAAAATATTACAAATGATTGTATAGATCAGGGGTGGGCAAACTTTTTACACCTGAAGGCCAATTTACGTTCATTAAAAACTTCCAAGGCCGCAAAACAATTGTATAATGTACTTTTTAGTTTGTTATTCATATCGCAAGGAAATTCAACAACTGCCTACAATAACACATCAAAACAAGTCAGAATTATTCTGTGATAGGAGAGAAAACAGACCAAGTGGATACTGAAAATGTACATTAATGGCTCTTGTGAGCTTGTATGTTAGTGGAGAGAGCATAATAACATGGTACGAAGCAGGTAGTCTTTAAGAGCAACTGGTCCTCTAAATGACCGTCAGTTAAAGCAATACGTTGACAATTTTTAATGTAATTCATGTGTGAAAATGTGCTTTCACATATATATGTACTGCCAAAACAGGTCAAAATTCGGCGAGCATGATTGCGTAGATTTGGATACTGAAAGGCACCATGCCAGAATGAAACCAAATCGACAGGTGCACGAGACAGAACGCTTCGAGAATTTGCATCCTCACACAGTTCCAAAATCTCCATTTGATACATCTCAGACACTGTTTCTGGCTGTAACAAGTGCGGCTCAGACACGAGGCGCAAGTCATTTTCATGGTTTCGAAAGTCATGAAATCGCATTTCAAACTCTTGAATTAGTGTACTGAAAACATCAGTGAACTTCTCGTAGGTCACCTCTTCTGTGGGATGGGCGATGGCGAAATCCCGAAGTAGGGGAAAGTGTTCTGTCAGTTGTTTCTGGGTAAACTTTCCATGGAAGAGTTTCAATTTACGCAGGAACACTTTGATGAATCGCCACAGGTCACAAACATTTTGGCCTTTACCTTGAAGTTGAGTGTTCAAGCCATTCAAATGATCCAGAAGATCTGCAAGGAACGCAAGCTTCTGACAGAAGGAAGGATTATTCAACTTACATTCCAAGCCTTTCGAAGAGTAGAATTCCTTTATATTGTTTTGCAGTTCATAGACTCTCTTGATGACAGCTCCCTTGGATAACCAACGAACATTCGAATAGTAGAGAACATCTTCCTTATCAGTAGAATTATCATCCACAAGTAGCTGCCGGAATTGTCTGTGGTTAAGTGCACGGGAACGTATGAAATTCACAATAGAGATTGTTTCCTCCATAATATTGTCTAATGTTACAGACTTTGCACACAGCGCCTCTTGATGAATGATGCAATGTAGTGACATTAAGGTTGGTAAATGTGGCCATTGAGATCGTAGCTGCTTTGTCAGAAGTGCGACAAATCCTCCAGTGCTGCCAATCATAGCGGGTGCGCCATCAGTGCACACGGAAACCAGCTTGGCCAGGTCCAATTGTTTTTCTTCGCATACTTTATTCAATTGGGCAAGAATGTCAGGTGCAAGTGTGGTTGACTTCATACTAATCACAGCCAATAATTCTTCATGGACTTGGAATGACGACGTTGTAGCACGGATATAGATAAGTAATTGTGAGGTGTCGGAAGCATCACACGATTCGTCGAGTGCCATAGAGAACAGTACATCTGGTTGTTTACAGACCTCATCAAGTTGTCGTCTTATATCAACTGCTAGCTCTTCTTGACGTCTTACTATCGTCCGTCGAGACAAAGGCAATTCCTTGTACTTTTGAATTTGAGATGGTTCAAGGCACTGCACCACTTCCAGAAGACATGTTTTAAATAATTCCACATCAGAATAAGGCTTCCCTGCAGCACCAAGTTGGAATGCAACACGGTAAGTTGCCTCCACCGCTGGATTGTAACCACTTGACTTGAACGTGGAAAACAATCCCGCTTCTTTTGCATGATTACTATTCAGTGCATCGTAGGCTTGCTTCCTTGCTTCACCTTTGTGCGGAAAAATATAAAACATTTACAAGTTATTTATGCCCAAACAATAGCAACCACTGCCTCACCTTCTAGTGTCATGTACTTCATATACGACTTGCAGCTCTCATAATGTTGTTTCGCATTAGATCGTTTCAATGTTTTTATTTGTTGTTTGCATCTCAGACACATCATTGTGCTGTCATTTTTAGACATGTAGAAATCCAACTTCCATTCTTCACTGAATTGTCGATTCTCACTCTCCAATGTTCTGGATTTCTTACATAAAGGTGGTTTCGGCATGGAAAGAACAAAGGATGATGAGCTGCAAAGGAATATAACAAATTGTCAATACTCAATTAATTATTTGTTAATCAATTGATTATACTGAATAAGAGTACATGAGAAGTCAATAGCAAGCATGATCTGCCTGTCATTATGATAGAACGCTGTAATCCCAATAGACAAGACAATACGTCTCAATAGAACTTACGTATGCTCGGCAGCTTCACTCAACAAATAATGATTTGAAATGAAAAATGGCAGCTGTTATCACGCGACTGAGTGTTAACCAATAATAGATAAGCTACCACGCAATCTGACAACGAATAACAATACTTCACACTCTCCTGTTTTCACACCCACGTATAGATATTTAACCACACTAGTATATGTGTGTACGTGTATTGCCTTTCCTTATTGACTAGCCCAACTGCTTTTGTCAATTACTCTTTAATGAACGATTTTAATTAACGATAATATACAAAATCCCTTATAAAGGATTTGAAGGCCACAAACATTATACATTTCTAATCGTTCTGAAGGCCGCAATTTTGTTTTTTTAGGCCGCATGCGGCCTTTAAGGCCGCACTTGCCCACCCATGGTATAGATCATGTCATCGAAAATGTTATGAAATGTGGAGATAACGATTGCGAATGTGTTAATTAATAAATTTTAGTTAATTATTTCTTGTAAATTTATTTTAAAAAATAAAACAAAAATAGACAAATAATATACAAGGTAGCAACACCTTTTGCAAATTTAATAAAGTTTTTAAACTTTATTTTGTGCTCGTCGATTTCCTTGGCATTTCGGGCAAGTTGATTTAATACACCCGATCCGCCATTGACTTCTATCCACGGAGTAAATTTGGATTTGATTATCTAAAGAATGAATATTATTAAAATATAGATTATAAAATGAATTACTTCTTGAAACCTATGGTAGTAATGTTCTGAGTCCCATAAACTTTTTTCGATGATAATTTTCATCTAAGTGAATCCTACAATTATTCGGGTCCACTTCATTTCTTCGTCGAATAGGCAATTGAAGATTCGATTAAAATAAAACTTCTTTGTTTCAAGGCATTCCATATCCATCATGTTCTGGTAGTCGATATGGTTGCCTTTAATAATTTGTCCAGTCCGATTGATTAGGAAACTGAGGCTTTCCGTAATGTTTTTCTTGACGATCTCTTTTAGCAAGTTGTCAATGAAATTAGGTTTTGACATTTTTACACTAATTTAAAATATGTTTTATTTATACTACAGAATTGTGTGCCCTATGATTCTGATTAGTTGATAGACTATATGAGTTTTGCTACAATATTTCTATTGATACCCTTGTGAGCTGTTGAGTATGAGCAGTACCCTGAGGGGGACTGAATATCTTGTCGGATAAACTCAGAGTATTACCGTGCACGTAATTGTAGTTAAATCCAAATTATGTATATTTGATCGACCATCGCCCCAAGCGGTAATCGAAATTGGGGCATTTGAGGAAGTTATATGGTTTTGAACCCTTCGATAGTACAATAATTTGGAAATTCAAATTTAAATTTTTTTAAATATTTGACATCAGAGTGACCTTACTGTGACCTAACCATGATTTTATGGTAACCTAAAGTTGACCTTAAAATTTGACCTTAAAATATCCCCCGGGGGTATGACGCCATGTCTTTGTTACGTCATCGATGACGTTATATGTCTTTGTTCCCGGGTCTACATGTTGCCCTACTATTATAGACAAACCAAAATGGTTAAAGCCTCCAGTAACAAGATTAGCCGAAGGATTAGAGAATTTAGAGACCAGAACTGATCTATCACTGAAATAAATACAATACTTAAAATTTAAATTATACGATGATATCGATCAATTAAAAAAATCAATTGTTAAAAATAAAATGGATATGAACAATATTGACAAGAAACATGATTATTTGTTAAAAATTGAAATAATAATTAGTGAAATCTGAACAATCAAAGGATCAATAGAAAATTTGAAAACCGTTAATAATTCAACTTCGACAATTTCAAACAATATGGTAGCAAATATGACTACATCAATATATAAATAAATATTGTTAATTTTAAATTATTTAATTGTTTGATAAATGTATTGATTATGTTTCATTGTCTAAATAATAATAATGATAATAATAATAATAATAATAATAATAATAATAATAATAATTATAATAATAATAATAATAATAATAATAATAATAATAATAATAATAATAATAATAATAATAATAATAATAAAACGACTTTGAAAAATAATGATTCAAAAAATTTCTAACCGGGTGGGGGGTGGCAATACTGTATCCAATTGAGTCCTGATCCAGCGGTGCCCAGACCATCTACTAACAATAATATAACCACTATAAATTGTGACGGTTCTTAAATTTTTTATCAAGATTAAAAGGGCTCCAAAATTAAAATAAATTAAGAACCGATACAACATACAAAATAACCAAATATTATTTTGATATATATATATATGTTCAAAATTCTTTATGAAAAATTGGTGACTAGAAAAATATTTGGTAACGTGGTCATGTTTTTCTAATAAAAATATAGGCCCACATTGTCACAGAATCAGTTTGTGCAGATCTTTGATAATATTTTTTTTAGAATTAACAAGTGCAAATAATATCTTTCAACTGATTTTTTTGAATTTTTTCTAATTTTGAATCAATTTACAAAAAAAATGCTTTCTGATTATATTTGGCTTTTTGTTTGTTTTTCACTCATGATAATAATATTTTATATTATCTATGCTCCCAAGCCAAATGAGCCCCCTGGTCCTATTTCTGTTCCCGTATTCGGATTCATTCCATATATTATTTATAAGTCTATACTACTTAAAAAGAGATTAAACCAAAAACTGATGTTTCAACAATTGAAAAATGATTACGGGGAAATATCAAAGTTTTACATTGGAGATCAAAGAATCATTCTTCTCTCTTCATTCGACATCATTTGTGAAGCATATGTGAAGAACAAATTTATATTCAATGGACGACCGCGGATGGTTGGTTTAGATATTTTGTCAGATAATTTCAAAGGTTTAATTTTCACTGATGGGAAAATGTGGAAGCAAAATAGATCAACAACGGTTAAATCCTTTCACAGACTTGGCGTTGGTAGAAAAGAGTTCAATGACTTATCTGTAGCTAATATTGAGTCAATGTGTGAATGGATACGTAATCGTCAACGTAAAGAACTTGATGTTAATCTGATCCTTTTTAAAACATTTTTTAATATTACGAATTCACTCATATTTGGAGAGAAATCCGAAGAATCAGAATCAAGCATTTACGAAATTTGTGAAGCAATTTGCTTTTTGGCTCAGACAGATTTTACGTTATATCATATTTTTTGGAAATATCGCGGGTGTACAGTGGTTAGGAAGTTATTTCCGATTTTAGAAAAGTATGAAAACAAAATTTCAATGCTTCGAAATTATGTCAAATTGAAAATTAAATGCAAATTGACCGATTTGTCTGAGGATTCCAATGAAGAATGTTTATTAAATTTTTATCGCAATGAAAATATGGAGTATAGTGAAATGGTTCAGTGTTGTGTTGATTTATATTTAGCGGGGGTCGACACTGTTTCCTCGCTCTTGAGTGCATGCCTTCTCCTAGTAGGTAAACACCAACATTTTCAACAAAAAATAAAAATCGAAATTGAAAGCCTTGAAAATACTGTAAATCCAATCACTTATAAACATAAACGTTTTCTTCCTTTTACTCAAGCGTTTATAGAAGAATGTCATCGATATTTCATTGGAATACCAACCTTTCAACATAGAGTTTTGGAAGAAGTAAATTTGAAGGGTTATTTAATCAAACCGACAGATGTTATTATTGGTGAACAATATTCTTTAAACTATGATTCGACGATATGGGAGAATCCTAATGAATTCAATCCGTACCGGTTTATTAATAGGGAGAATGGGAACTTTCAATCCAACAGCCATTTGATACCTTTCGGAATCGGAGGCCGAACCTGTCTTGGTGAAGTTATTGGAAGGACTGCCGTATTCAATTCTATTGTTGCAATAGTTAGCGAATTCAATGTCTCTTTATCAACTGAAACCACGAAAAATTATGATAAAATATTTGATGGAGCTATTGGAGGAACTATTCATTCTCCTTTAAATCATACTTTGGTATTTATTGAAAATATAGCAAAATATTAAGTTTATTTTTCGATTTATTTTTTATTATTTCAATTTGTTTCCCTTTTCCATTTTCATTAAATTTTGTATCCCAATCATTTTCATTAGTTAGTCTCCTTCAAACTTTCTCACGTACGCCTCTACTCGACAATGAATGATAATAAATTATATTTAGGCCGACCATATTCTGTGTATTTCTTAATTTTGTTATTAGAGTTGGTGCATTATTATTGCGGCTATTTTAATTTTGGTGTTTTGTTTATTTTTTAATAAATTAATCCTTTAATTTCAGTTTTTTGAAAATGCGTATAGAAATTCATATTCATAATCGCCATATTAATGTTTATCACTTTTTAAACGGTTTGAAATACAGCACAATCGTTTCGCTGTCTCAGCGAATCTTTTGGACTAGGAACAATCAGCAAATCTAAATTAAAAGATGATTAAAGAAGTTCAAATCGCACGACTCAAACCTTGCTGATGACGAAGAAAAAGGTCGTACATCAACATTTGACAACCAGGCTCTGAGTTGGTCCCTCATGAACTCTCCAGCAACAACAAAGCAAAACGTCTTCCTGAACTCAGTTACTGAAATATTTTGTCATTGGTTATGAATTATGGATTTATTTCAAAAACTTCAAAAGAAAGAAAATTTGTTTTCACCAAGTGTTTTACTCAAAGGAATACCGAAATGGTTCTAATTTAAGATGACACTGTCATGCGATTGGTAGTAAAGTACCACAATTATCCACTGGGAAATCTTATCAAACGGGATTTGTTAACAATAGTGGAATGACGACTATTAACGTCAACAGTGGTGGATTCCGGACTAAAACACCAAGCGGAAAATTATTATGAACAGCGACGTCTATCTGCCTAAAGTGACTGTAGAATAATGAAAAATATTTTAATTGATATTTTATATAGATATCAATTTATATAGACACTGATAGAAAATTTGAAAACCTTTTACGTACCCCAAATAAAAACACTAATGAAACAGAAAATATGACTAATTTTGCGTACAGTGCTAACACATAAAGACTAGCTAACTAATCATCAGTAGCTAACTTGTTAAATAGACTATTAAAAAATTATAAGCATATAATCTTTGTGCGTGACAGACAGAAATTTATTAAGAAAATAGTCTTAATTAATATGTTAGGATGAAATTATTGTAATTAAAACATGATGGCTTTAAGTATATTTTAAATGAAATAATAATTATACTTAAAACATAACTTTTTAGGAACGATACGTTATGATAAGGTAATATATAACTGAATGTCTTCAGGTGGTTAAATTATTTTATTGATTGTTAATTTTTAATGAAGATTAGATATTTAAATCTCAATGGGGAGTAATAGATTTTAATTTTCAAAATAATAGGTTATAATTTTATTAAATCTAAATAATAATATATAAAATTTACTGGGTTTCAGTCAGTACTTTGAAATAATATTATTTTTTAATGATGTGTAATATTAATAATTACAATAGTGTTTTCAATTATTTAAATTATTTTTCTGTTTGACATACTTTATTTTTTTAATTTTCCATGTGACTTACTTTAATTATTAAATCTGAAACTTGACCTACATATATTTTTAGAATTGGTTTACTTATTTTTACGATGAGTGACACTAATAATAAGTAATAAAATGAAATAGAGTAATTAGTAGCAATTAAAAATAATACTAATTAATTAATTAATAATAAAATTTCTTAGATTGAAGGATTTTAAAGAAATAAGTTCAATTAAGAATATAATTGAAACGAAACCGGTTCAAATCAAGAAAGATGTCAAACCAGTACAAATGTATCATAATCATAAGATACGTTTCATGGTAGATGAAATCCCATTTCAATTCTCAATTGCTGTCAAACTGATCAAGTCGCAATATTCAGGCTCCATTGCTCATATAACAAAAGAATAAGTTGTTTCAGTAAATAAAGTGTTGGCTAAATCAATAAAAACTAAAGTTGCAATGAAAATATATTCATCAGCAATTAAAATTCCCGTTTTCGTGATTCTTTTGAAGAATTAAATATAAAAATTGGGAAAGCTGGTTATTAAATATTTCAATAAAGAGCTATAAAATGGATGATAGAGATGTCTTATCACCATTTTGTAGAGTAGGTAGCGCTTTAATCTCTGTGGGATGAGCTTTTTAATAGTACAATGGGTTTTCTTAAGTCTATATGAATAATTTGTATTTTTTTAAATGTTCGAAATGTTTGTATGTAAAAGCTGGTTGAAAGGGGATGTTTAATGTCTATAGACTGTAATTTTGAAATAAATTAGAATGTCATTTTGTAGAAAATTAAAGTCTACCTATAACACTGTTGAACTGAAAATATCTGAAATATTTTTAAATGATATGAAAATTCCAAAAATGGCGCACTAAAAAATGAATTTCACAATTGTCATGACTTAATAAGCCCATTAAATAGAGAATTTAATTTTAAGCAATCAGAGTATAAATGGTTGATATAAAAAGTTAAAATTGATGATATAATCGTCGATTAAAATTAAAAATTTAAAAAAATAAAAAATTCTACATCATCATAAATGAAAATAAATCTTTATTACATAATCATTTGGTAAGACAAAAATTTAAAAACATTACGTTATTATTGATTAAAACAAAATTAAAAAGTTGTTTATGGGGGCTCCAAACAAAGTTTTAATATCCATTCGTCTAAAAATAAAAATAATTGTGAGACTCGAGGGTTCCTATATGGTTTGGAGTGCATACCAATATCTACTCATATCAAATTTAAGAATTTGGAAATTCGAATAATTTTTTCTAATTACAAAAAATTCATAAAATATTACTTCACATAGATCATAAGACAAATAAGCATTACATGTCTTGAAATAAAATATTATTAAAATGAATTGACTATGATCATATATAATTTCATTTTTTTCACTAAAATGAGTTGGTTTGAAACACAGCTTTTATTAAAGGAATAAACTACTTCATCTTTTACATTACGTACACATTGCAACACACTTCATACCGAACATCTTCAGTTTATGAAATGTTTTTCTCAATATTTTCAAAAGAACTATGATTACATTGGAATTCAACCGCTGCATCCTCTAGCCAAATATTTTTATAATTCAAATACACCTAATTCCGAAATTTAATAACTTCTATAATCTAAAAAAAAATCAATAAATATATATTATAGGAACACACAAACTTACCTGTGTGTAGAAATTTATCATTCCGAAATTTAGTAACTTTATTATAGGTTTTGTGAAGGTGAGAAAAGAATAACTCAACACACCAACACAAAACACATAATGAAAAATACATGCAAAATTCTTATATAGGTTTTTGTTCCGAATCAAATAACTGTTAACATATTGTTAACATATTGTTAACATATTGTTAAAATATAATTATTTTAAAATTATTAAAAAATGGAAGAAAATAATTTTAATTTAGATTCCGACAGCTCTACCTTGAGCTTTAGGGAAAAGGAAGAAAATACAATGTAAGTTTTATTCATTAAATTACAAAACATTAAAATATTTTATAGTATGTGTGAAGGCAGTATTTCAAATATTGAAGGTCCTTCGAGATCTTTTGATTTACAGAAAGAAATTCGCAAATCGTAAATTTAAATAAATTATTTTAATAAATTAATATTTTGATAGATATACAGAAAATGACAAAATACGGCTTATTAATGCCTTTGAAAATGGGGACAATTACCAAGAATTTGGAAGATTACTAGGAATGACCAAATCTTCAATTAAAGCAATAATTTATAAATATAAAAAATATGGGGCAGTTAGCAAAGGGAAAAGAGGTGGCAGAAAACAAATTATTTCAGAAGAACAGGGAAATAATTTGTTGGATTTCGTCGAAGCCAATTTTTATTCCACGTTAGAAGAAATGCGAATTTTCTTATCTCAACAAAATTTGCACGGTCTCCATAACTTCAATTTTTCGATTCCTAGTAAATAATTTAATATCTGTAAAAAAGGTAAGGCCATGTGTGGCAGCAAGGAACTCTGATCGAGTTCTTCAAATCCGAATGGAGTATGTCACACGTTATCTGGAAGAAGTGGGGCGAGACAAAAATCTCATCTACATTGATGAGTGTGGTTTCAATACCTGGACCACTCAAACATTCGGTAGGAAGAAAAAAGGAGAAAGAGTATACTCCATAGTTTCAAACAACAGAGGACAAAACATGTCATTTCTGTTAGCAATAGGTGTGAAAGGTGCAATTCATCACCAATTAATTGTAGGATCCTACAAAAAGGATACCTACCAAAATTTTATTAATGAATTAAGTATAAAATTGAATGGGACAGGATACCGTCTCATTCATGACAATGCTTCAATTCATGGTGGAGCAATTTCTCCAAATAATTATATAGAACACCTGCCACCATATAGCCCATTCCTCAATCCAATAGAAAGAGTGTTTAGTAAAATCAAAGGCAGCATCAGAAAAGTAATATCAAGGACAAATGGATTCAGTTCAATGTCCTTCCCAAGCAGATTTGACATCGTCAAAGAAGCCATCGAAAATGAGCTGCAGAAAGAAGATTATAAAAATTTAAAAAACTATTTCGTTCATGTACGCCGATTTTTCCCTAAATGTCTTAAAAAAATAAATGTGTTTGGTGATTAATTTTATTTATTTATAAATATAAAAATATCTAACTTACATTTTAGCGAAATAATTCCATATTAATGCATAAAATATCATACATTTCCTAAAAAAACACCTGAAATTTAATTATTAATATATTATATTATAAATGATGACTAACATTAATATTTAAGAACTTGAATAATGATCTCATAATTATATAAGATCAAAATTCAAGTCTTAAAATATACTTGAAATTAAAAAAATTACCTGAAAACCATTTTTGTTGCTAATAAATTATAGAATAAATGAAATTGACTAACTTCATTTTCACGTAAATGGTGACTCACTCAACTGGTGTGCACACCAACGTGAATTATAGAGGTTACTCAATTTCGGAATTGGGTGTAATTTTATGTTCAAATATTTTTATAATTCAAATTATATGAACTTTTTTCAAGTTTCATCACTGATTTCCATTCAATTGACATTTTAGTTATTAAAAAATTGGCTATAAATCAGAAAAGATGTCGATGTTTTTTATATTCACGAATTTTCGGCACAACCTTTTTCAAGTGATTTTGATAGAAAATATTTCAAAATATAAGTTTCGTTTGCTCTTGTGGCACAGGTTTAACATCCAATTCGTTTAATTTTATTCCTTTCTTTGCTTCTCTTCTCTAGGAGTCTTTGTACTATTCCATATTTTATTTCTTTCGATATCATCATCTAAGAATTTTTAAATTTTTTACTGAATAAACTTAACAGTTTTGTTTTTACGTTCATATTCTAAAGTAGGGGTTCTCAAGGTGGGCTAATTTAGGGCACATTACCTTCGAAAATATTTTCTGTGACACATCTAAATATTTGCCACATTCATATTCCACTTTATATGATTTTTTTAATATAGTTGAATTGTAACAATAAATACGATATTTTATGGACATTTATGCATGTAAATTAATTAGATATGTACTATTTAATTATATATTAATTATATTCACGTTTGCTAAATTTCTCTTAATAAAGTTAAGGAATAATTAAACATAAATATTCTTACAGTTAAATTATTTTAAATTTTTATAAATGTGGCATACTTTTAGAAACCCTGATTTTTATTATCAACAAATGTCTCATTCTTTATTCTTACCATATATATCAATTAAAACATCACCTTCTGAAAAAACATTTAAAGCCATCTCATGGATTCAAGACTTAAGTCTTTTGCAGAGGCGTAGAGACAGTATTCGACCACCGGGTACAATTTTACGCCCCCGTGTCACTGAAACATTGGAACAAAGTTTTCGATGCCATTAAAAATAAGGGAACAGTAGAGGTGAACTTTGTAAAATTTTAAGACCAACACGAATACAATGAATTCTCCTCTGGTGCTTCCTCACGTGTAAAAACTAATTTTGGTTTATTTAGGAAATTGTTTAGTTGTTTTTACATATTTTGGATTCTGTGAAATTCAACATTATCGCATATTAAAATTGCTTTATTAATTCCTCTTTGAGTAAACTCGGCGAGTAAATCGTTAATAAAATTAGTGTAATTTTCAGTATTATATGCATGTGTCGGTTGTCTATAAAAATGTTCCTCTTTTACCGATCGGAATATATTTTGTTCTTATATTTCCAACTTTCTGAACAGCTCTTTCACCGCTCTTCTGATGAACAGTTAAAAAATCTAAAAATTCTATCGCATAGTTTTCACGTATTCTTAAGGTTTTATCAGTATTTCGCCTTTCTGGTAATTTGGTAAGAAGTTTATAACTGTAATTAATTCCGGTAATGGCTCGACCAATCGTTGAAACCAGGCGCGCATTATCCCATAGGCACAGTAGGCACAGTGCCTAGGGCCTACGAATATTAAATGGCCTACGAAAATATGTATTTATACTTACGAAAAATGTATATTATAAATATTTAACCAGAGCATGAAAAAAAAATTGATTTAATTCATAATAATTAAAAATTTATTTTCAAAAAAATATAAAAAAATAACATTAATTTAGTAAACAATTTATTCAATTATTATCTAAAATAACTTTTCTGCATTTTTTATTTGCGAATTCGACAATAACCTCATCGAAACTAATCTCTCGCATTAAATCACTTTCAATAGATAAAAGTGTTAGTGCTGACAATCGTTCCTGCCCCATAGTTGATCGGAGACAATTTTTAATTCTTTTAAGCTTTGAAAAACTACGTTCCCCTTCCGCATTCGTACCAAATATTGATAAATAAATTCGTAACACAATATTTACACTGGGAAAACTGGTAACTAATTTATCATTTATTTGTGCAACTAACATTTCGTTCACTGATTTTTTATCTCCATACATTCGTGAAAATAATAAAAACTCGTCACAAAATGCATCTTCAACATCTGAAGAATATATTTGCACTAACTTGTTTGCTTTCGAAACTATTTCATCATTTGTCAAAGTTCTGTCCACTAAAAATTAAACCTTTCATATAACATTCCGTATGCTTCAAGACGTTTACGCATCTCAATAATAAGTTTATCTACTATTATATAAAAAGATTCAATACGAAATTTGTTACTTGCACTCAGGCTCAAACTAGGATCGGTGTTGTCTAAAACTTCGTCAAAAATCTATTTCTTATTCGTTTACGTTGTGTATGTTGTTTATATTCGGAAGTTGTAAGTTTTTTTGCCATGGTTTCAAATTTATCAAACTCTATACGAATACCATGAAAGTAAGCTATGAGAGTTTTAAATAATTTGACAATGGTACATAATTCTATGCAGTCTCCTGCAGAGCTTTATTGACAATATTAATATTTTGCAATAAATCATTCCAAATAACACACATCAATGCTGTTTCAAATTGTTCAGGTTTTTTATTAAAGATTTAGCTTCCTGCACAGCCACTGCAGGCTGACGTTCGCTTTCAGTTATTTCAAACAATGCTTTTTGAATTTCTGAATAATTCATGAATAGAGCTTTAGTAGCATCATGTCGTACAGACCATCTGGTTTCTGATAAATTTTTTACAACACAAGTATTTTCTTTCATATTGTCTTTAAATTTGGACCATCTCTGTGGTGAAGCGGAAAAAAAGTATATATTGCTTCTAAAATTCCAAAAAACTTTACTGCTTCCAGGCAACACTCCACAGCAGTTGAACCCACCAAATTAAGACTATGTGCAGCACATGGAACCCATTCCGCCAGTTTATTTATTTCTCTAAATCTAGCTTGTACACCTGTATATATGCCGCTCATATTACTGGCGTTATCATATGATTGGGACCTGCAATTTCCAATACTTATGTTATGATGTTCCAAAGTATGTCGTATAATGTCGAATAAATATTTTCCATCGTGTTGTTCAATTGCAATAAATTTAAAATCGTTCAACCACATTTTCACATTTAAGGACATACCGAATTATCACGGTAATCTGGTCCATATGACTAATATCAGGAGTTGAATCAATGCTGATTCCATAATATTTCGCTTCTTTAATTTCAGATATTATCTGCGTTGTTACCTTGGATTCTAGTATACCAATAAATTCTTCACATATAATATTAGATAAATAGGAAACATTTCCTCTTCCAGGATTTCCATGTCTTCGAATATGCTCCTTTAAAAAAGGATCAAATTCGGCTATAAGATCGATACAACCAAGATAATTTCCATTATTAGAACAATTATGAATTTCATTATTCCCACGGAATGGCAAACCTCTTCAGATAGAAATTTTATTACGGCAACTATTCTCTTTAAAACTTCAATCCAGTATTTACATAATTTATCTTTCTCTTTCTGTAGTTCTACATCAATTTTACTGTTCTTCTGTAATTGAAACATAGCTGATACTGCGTCAAGATGATCTTTTGATTTTTCATGTGATGTAATCCTGGACATTGCATTTTTCCAATCATCAAATCCAATTTAAATTGATTGAGAATTACGTTCACGTTCACTCTAGGGAAAAGCTTGCAGATATAACAATGTACTGTTCCAGTTGATGGAGAATAAATAAGCCAGTCTCTTTCGATTGTTTCCCCATTTGTTAATTTCCTGATAAAATATTCTTTACGTGGATATCTGGTTTTGTCTCCATATTTTCTACCCTTCAAGAGAAAATTGAAATCTATATTTTGCGAAGGCTTATTTTCAGAAAAATAATTTATGAGATCAGCAGTAATATCCCAATTAGCTGGATCATTATTATATTTTAAGTTTAAATTAACTTTTGATATTTCATTAGATATTTCTATTATATTATCCTCTAAAGATATAATTATTTCGGCAGAGGTTTGACCTTCTACTACCTCTGTCTCACCTGTATACGTGCCCTGTTTATCAGTACTAATATCTTCTGTACACTACTACCACATGATAATTGTTCTGAAGTTTTATTTTGATTTTGGTTTTCTGGTCCAATAAATTCGTTTACATTTGTAGAACAGCTTTCATTATTTCCTCTTGTTGCTGTTATATAGTTGAGTAGTGAACCTTCATGTTTTTCAATGCTTCTTCTTTGACAATTTTCTTTTACGCTTTTCTGAGCCTGACTCATGTTTTTCTCTTATATCCGTCAGACATTTCTTTAAATTTTAAACTGGCTAAACTAAATATAATTTTTATAGTTAGAGGAAAATATTTAATATTATGTATACTTACTTCAAGAATTCAGTTCTATGAACAATATACTTAATCTACATTTTATAGATTTTATATAGAGATGCTTGTTTTTATTATTGTTAATACAACTGGAACTTTTTAATATATGTACTTCAATTAGAATTCCTTTTTGATACAAATCACTTGTTTTTTGATTTACTATTAAATAATTTATATTTTGGAATTACATATATATTAATATTTTTATTAAATTATTATATATTTAAAAAAGAAGACTTACTTTTAAATAATTAATATTTACAGTTTACGAAATATTATCGTTTATAAATAACATAACTATAGATAACTTTAACAAAGAATAAACACTATTATAATTCTTAAATTTTTCTGAAAACTAATTGTAAAAAAATACTACAAAAAAACAATTGCAACCATAAATCCACAGCTACTAAATACGCAAATTTAAATTCTTAAATTCTTAAATTTAAATTTTAAAAATTAGCGATATAGCTGACTTCATTAGGGATACTGTACTGACAAAAAATTATGCGAGAGGGTCTCCCAAGCTAAAAGTGCCTAGGGCCTACGAAGATGTTAATTCGGGTCTGGTTGAAACACTTACTAATATTCCACTATCATTTTGAAGCTTTGTTCTAATATCCTTAGAAAGTTAGTAAACAATCTTAACTTAACCAGGATATTATTAAGTATTTGTGCTAATCATTTAAAAGACCATTTTTATATCCACCTATTTATTTCGAGTTGTTTCACAAACATTATATTCACTAGCTTTGATTGTTTTCCTTACACCCCATAATTCTATATTTACCAGTTTTTAAATATATTATGGGATATTTTTTACTTTTATTATTAAGTTGCTGTGATTTCCTCTTTGGAAATATCATACAGTCAGTTTTTGCCCTGTAATTTATATTTGAAAGCATTTTAATGAAATAAATATAAAACTATGCTATATAGTTATTTTAAAAAGGAGTTCATTTAAATTATCAATATAAACAATGATGCAGTATACCAAATGTCCGAGTGGTAGCGGAAAAACATTATTTGTTTGCAAATTACTAAAATCAAATTTATTCAAAACCAAATGCAACAATATTTATTGGCATAGGGGCGCTGATGAAGAACATGGATTGACGCAATCAAGTTTCTGTCAGTTTGAAAAGCATGAAAATAGTAATGGGATTCGATAAAAACTGGTTAAGTCGCTTAAAGAAAAATGACGTCATCATTATCGATGATTTGTATCAAGAAGCCAATAAAGATAAAGATTTTAATAATTTATTCACAAAAATCAGCAGACATGTTAGTGTAACAGTTATTTCCATAACACAAAATCTATTTCATCAAGGTGGTGCACATCGAACACGTAATTTACATCTTCAATATTTCGTTATTTTCAAGAACCCCAGAGATGCAACTGTGATTGATTTTCTTGGACGACAAGCATACCCTAATAATCGTAATTTTCTTATCAGCGCATTTCAAGATGCTACGAAAATACCGCATGGGTATATTGTTCTTGATTTCACACAACAATGTTCTGATTATTTACGAGAAAAAACTGATATTTTCAACCCAAAAGGTGCCATGGTTTATAAACAAATTTGAAAACAAAGTCGAAAAGTTGTAAGACTAATAATGTTTTTAAAAGCAAGGGTAAAAAATATTAGGAAACTATGACAAAGTATAAAAAAAGGTATTAAAGTTCCAAAAGTTCCACCATCAACTAGTTATACACCATTTAAAGAACTTGTTACTGAAAGTTTCCTTGCAACGAATCCTATTTCGAAAAATCATAAAACTTAAACGTAAAACCAGTAATAAAGTAAAAGTTGTTAAAAATCATCGGAGTTTCCCGTATATTAATGCACTGTTAAGGGCACCGAGTATAAAAAGAATGAATATTTTGCAATCAATTCCAAATTTTGTTGTCGATGATTTACTCAATATTATACTTAACCCCTTAACGCACAATTAAAAAAAAACGACCAAAAAAAATCAATTTTTTTTCTTTAAGAAAATATATATTTGGACAAATTTCAATAAATAACAATATAATGTAACAATAAAATAATAATATTTATTAGCTGAAAAATAATAAACTAAAACTATTCAAAAACTATCACGTCACTACACATTTTGTCCGGTTTTGCGCGAACGTATATATACGTCAGTGCGCGTTAAGGGGTTAAAGTTGTCAAAGGCAATATTAAAATCAGTAAATTCAAAGGCATTTATTGAGTAAACATAAGAAACCTTATATAAATAATAAACCTTATAAATAAACCTTATATATATAATATTTCGTAAGCAAATGCAAAATATTATATATAACACAACAAGGGGATTTATTGGTGCATTGATTCCTTTGGCATTATCATTATTGGGTGTAGTAGTAGGAAATCAATCATAAACAATGGGTGCTAATCCTTCATTACCCGACATTAAATTTAATTTTAAATCTTCCTGTTGTAATGGAGAAGATTTGGATGAACCCAGAAGACGAAGCCGGTTTCGGTGGAGTGGCAAAAATTAAAGAAAATAGTTCAGATTTAGAAAAAAGAAATCCAAAAGTGGTTATCAAATCAGCTTGCGTACAGTTTGAACAAACCAATGCAGAAAAGATTTCCAACAAGAGCGTATAAAACATATGGAATAAACGATTTATGGCAAATGGATTTGATGGAGATAATACCATTTTCGAAAATTAACAATGAAGTCAAGGCAAAATTTACAGATGAAATGTTTAAAGCTATTAAGTAGGGTATTGTGTGGACCCGGGAACAAAGACATATGACGTCATCGATGACGTCACAAAGACATATGACGTCATACCCCCCGGCGGGAGGGGGGGTATTTTTTTTTTTTTTTTTTTTTTAAATTTTTTTTTTTTTAAATTTTTTTTTTAAATTTTTTTTTTTTTAAATTTATATTACGTTGCGGTATTTTAAAATTTATATTACGTTGCGGTATTTTAAAATTTATATTACGTTGCGGTATTTTAAAATTTATATTACGTTGCGGTATTTTAAAATTTATATTACGTTGCGGTATTTTAAAAATATATTACGTTGCGGTATTTTAAAAATATATTACGTTGCGGTATTTTAAAAACTTATTTTGATGGTTAAATAAAATTATTACACACAATACTCAGACAAAATATTCTGTTCCCCTATGGTCACACACACAATGTATAAAAATATTATTAATGTCCACACACGCAACAAGTTAGTGTTCTCATCGATATATTATTAATCTATATACTCCGAGTTTATCCGACAAAATATTCTGTCCCCCTATGGGTACTGCTCACAAGGGTACTGGTCGCGCTCAACAACTCGCAAGGGTATTATTAAACAATGTAATAAAACATATATTATTATTATTATTATTATTATTATTATTATTATTATTATTATTATTATTATTATTATTATTATTATATTATTATATTATTATTAATATTAAATATCATTATTATTATTATTATTATTATCATTATTATTATTATTATGGGTACTGCTCACAAAGGTAAATGACACAAATGTACTGCTAAAAATATTCAAGACATTAACAAAGAAATTATACTTTAAATATACACTAAAATTTATTAAACACCTGGGTAAAGGTCATAAAGGTAACTACAAAACTTTAACATATTATTATTACACACAATGTATAAAAATTATTCACAAAGTTATGTTAAAAAATATTCAAGACATATGACTAATACATTTATTAAATAATTTAAACACATCATCGAAAATAATCATGTCCAAAATAATTATCATCTGCTGGATCATGGAAATCACTGTATCATGTATCATTTCCTGCTGATGAGATAGCTTCCGTTGAATCTATAAATATATCGGTGTCACCGCCCCTATAATGGCCATATGCCAAACTTTGATTTTTATCCACCCAATTTCGCTTATCATCTCTACACGTCAAGGCTCTTTTATTATTTTTAATACTAAAAAGTTGGTGATTTTTTGACGTTATTCTAAACTGAGGGACTGTGTATATTTTATCATTTAAATAACAATCTAGATACGACTGATGTGTTAGTCCAGTATCTTTCATACTTATCCCCTTGGCCTTCATACTTTCCTCATCACCCATCAAACTGTAACATTTAGGTCTCAAGAACACCCAATCTTTATATAATAACCCTTTATTCTCGTCTTTGAATTTACCAATGACAGAATCAAGGTTCCTACTATATAAAGGATGATTTGGGTCATAATTCGAAGTATCTAATAATTGATCTCTAATCATCGCAGGTAAAAGAATGTCAAGACTACAATGTTTAATTTCCAAGAAGAAGGAATCTGTGTCTCCAGCAACGATATTAATTTCGCAGTTGAATTCGTCGCGATATTTTTGCAACTCTTCATACTGCAGCTGGTACATCCTGAGTTTGGATAAATCAAGTACGGTTTGACCAATGTAACTAGGTCTATTCAAACACACTATGTCCTTCCTCAATAAAACCGAAATCAAGTCATCATCGATTTTCGTGGATTTACGAAAAGTCGGTTTCGAACAGAATGTTAATAATCTCTGTGAAGAATTACACAGACGTAAATTAATACGTTTTTTAAGATTTTCAACAGTCTTGCCGTAAAGACTGTTGTTTAATAATTTATAAAAATTTTTATCGAGTTATTTGTCGACGCTGCTCGTAACGCCGTATTTGTGTTAATATAATTTTTGAAAATTTTATCTTGTTTAAATTTAATTGCTCTATGTGTTTTTGATATTTTAACACCTAATTTAATAAATATTTGTAGAAGCCTCCAATGAAGAACGTAGTTCCTCTTGGGGCTGTGTGTAAGCAACAGCTTCTCTATTTTTGAACCCGGTACACACATCTTTTCAGCGGCAACGGGAAGATCGTCCAGTTTGTCGTGAATTGACGTCGGTATTTCTAAATCCACTTCTATGGTATAACCATAATCAAGCAGATCTAAATCTACCGTTGTGCATTCAACAATTATATTATTTAATAAATTATCATCAGTAACCCATTCAAAGTCACTGCAAGGTAATGGTTGACTTAAAGCCCAACCGTATAAATTATTTATATCTATGTAAAGCAAAGCGGTATCCGGGTCTGTTTTTACATAATGTTTATTTACAAAAGTTAGTCCGCCACGGATACCGCCCTCGAAAAAGTTATACATCTCCATATCGGTGAGGAGCTCAATTGGAGAGTTTAAAGTTAATAAGGCTGAATTCCAAGACATACCTGGAATCCCTAAGAAATTTAATGGCTCTAGTCGGTTATGAGCAATGGACTTAGCTCTAAATTGCTGGAAAAAATCGGCTAAAAGGAAAACATCAAGTTTTAAATAAACCATCATGTAATCGAAAAGTGAAGTACATGAAGTTTCAACCCAAATTCGCTGAGCTGTCTCATATTCAGCGGGAGTCACATCTTTCCAAATAGGAGGTAGCTGATGAGTGTTATGCAAAACCTCTAATGAAGTTGCGGCATCATAAGGAAAAATTCCCTTTGCAGTTATTATTGTACCCTGAAATTCTGATTCGGTCAAGGGTAAAGAGCAATACCTTCGTCAATGAAACTCGGGCGGAATTCGAGATTACAAAAGATTGTAACTCATCATCTTTTATAAATTCCACCTTTAGACAAAATTGAATTTTACATGATTTTAATTTATTTACATATAATTTTAATTTATTTATTAAAATGTCTGGTACAGAGACCGTTTTTAAATCTAAAGACGAAACGTCCATTTTTAATATAATATGATTATTATTTAAATCACTGGTGACATCTACGACACCATAACCTATTTGATTAATATTATTATTATTATTACCGTTATTATAATAAATATTACTACTACTATTATTATTATTATTATTATTATCAATTTCATCATCACTTATGTTGATTATTTCATCATCATCACTTATTGTAATTACGTCAATAACTTTAGATTTTTTACTTGGTATTGAATTTATTTTTTCATTATTTTTTCTTTTATTCATATTAATTAGATTATTTATTTGATCATTTAATTTATTTACTTGATCTTTTAGTTTAGCTATTTCGTTTATATCAGTATTATTGGTGTTGTTAGTATTATTGTTGGTGATATTATTATTGTTGGTGATATTATTATCATTATTGTTGATATTATTATTATTGTTGTTGATATTATTATTGTTGTTGATATTATTATTATTATTATTGTTAACAAACGATTCATATAAGCTATAGAAAAGAGACTTCTTAGAAGGTTTAAATTGTTGGAGATGGAGTCTATGCTTATTATAAAATTCCTTATACGTTATAACTTCAATAACCTCACATTTAGGGCATAGGATGTAGGTGACACCGTTATATTTATGACTATAATATCTTTCCATTATATCATCGCAGTCATTATGATATTGACTATTACAAAAGTTTTGGTATTTCAAACCTATGAAAATATTTTTATCATAAAATGTTTAAAAATAATAAGATAATAATCATTTTTAAAGTTTAAGATATTTTCGTAAGATATTATTTAAAATTGACTTTTAAATAGTATCTTATAAAAAATATTATAAAATATATATAATTCATTTTCATAAATAAATAATTCATTTTCATAAATAATATATAAAAGTTATTAATTATAATGTTCAAAATCATCATATTTCATAAATCTTCTTTATAAAATCATCATAAATAAATAAATCTTCTAATAATCATTTTTAAAGTTTAAGATATTTTTCGTAAGATATTATTCAAAATTGACTTTTAAATAGTATCTTATAAAAATAATATATAATTTAATTCATTTTCATAAATAAATAAATAATTATAATGTTCAAAATCATCATATTTAATAAATCTTCTTTTCATAAATCATCATAAATAAATAAATCTTCTTTTCATGAATAAATCTTTTCATAAATCTTCCTTTCAAAATTATCATAAATCTTCTTTTCATGAATAAATCTTCTTTTCATAAATCATCATAAATAAATCTTCTTTTCATGAATAAATCTTCTTTTCATAAATCCTCCTTTCAAAATTATCATAAATCTTCTTTTCATGAATAAATCTTCTTTTCATAAATCTTCCTTTCAAAATCATCATAAATAAATAAGTAAATCTTCTTTTCATGAATAAATCTTCTTTTCATAAGTTTCTTCTTTTAATTATTATTATTATTATTAATATTAATATTATTATTATTATTATTATTATTATTAATATTGTTTAAGAAACTTAAAAACTTATTACAATAAATAAATACTTACATTTTCGTCCTTTCGAAAGAAATTTTCCAGCATCAGCACCAGCAGAAGTATTTATTACATTTCCATCTAAAAGCATAATAAAAATAATAATGATAATAAGAGTAAACTATTACCATTTATTCTATTCATGTCTACAGCTTGTCCGTCGATATTCATTTTAATTTGTTGATTAGTACCTAATAATCATATTAAAAATAATAAAATAATAAAATAATAAATTTACCATTAATTCCTCCAACGATCTTTCCGTCAACTCTTTGAATATTGTTGTTGTTCATGTTGTTAAATATTGTTAAATGATTTTTAAAAGTGATGAAAAAATGAAAGTGTAGACTATATAAGAGAGATATTACAGGTTTTATTAACCGACCAATGAAAATAGAGATAGGATAGGAAAAGACACTACATGTTTGTTTATACAAACCATGATGAAATAATGACCTTTACATGTCTTTATTACTCAGTGCTTTGTTACTTTGCACTGTGCATGCACTGAACATGTAATAGTATTACATAATATTTTTAAACATAAAATTTAACAAATAATATATTAAACATAATAATATTTAACAAATAATAATAATATTAAACATAAAATAATAATATTTAACAAATAATAATAATATTTAACAAATAATATTTAACAAATAATTAAAATAGTCAACAAATCATACAGTATACATTTATTAACCATCAAATTTTTTATACAACAACCATGCCAAACAGTGTTGACCACATGTTTGAGTCAATGGATTTTGAAACATAGTTTTATTATATACAATAGGTTTCCCAATTGTTTGAAGTTTTGATATCAACAAAGCAGGATAATAGAAACCCATAGGATCGAATACGAATATATTACTAGGTTTCACATATATAGCTATCCAATGTTCTCCACCAAGATGAGACGAATGAGTATTGACGATTATGGCTTGATTATTGCTCAAATAAGGAATTTTATCGAGAGGAAAAACACCTACAAATTCATTTCCTAATATTTGTTTTCCAATTCGATTAACCTGAACAGAACTACTTTAATAAAATTAAACAGTATCAAAAAACTTACTCCATGACAACTTTTTGTGTTTCTGTATACATTTATACTAGCACGGTTCTATTTGCAGTAATTTGAACTTCATTTTCAAATACTCCATATATTATAACATGTACCGGTTCAGTGATAGCTTTTGCAAACTTAATATCCAGTCGTAAATTCCCGTTTTGTGGTAGTTGACTCTGATTTAAATCAAAATCAGGGGCTAAAACAAATGTAAAAAATGGATATTTGCTTTAAATTCTTCTAGAGTAATTCCACAATTCAAGTTTTTATCTAAGTAACCCAGATTTCTAACAATACTCTGCATATATGTCGCACAGTAATTATCGCTTTCGAAATCTTGAGTATATGTTTCTCTATAATCAGTATTTTTCGACAAAGTCAATGAAGTAACACCAAAATTTTTGAAAATTGAGCTGGAAGCAGTATAAGATCCATTATATTGCGTTTCACTTTGAAATGTTACCAGAATAAAATTAGGCATTCTTCTGTCACCAAATATTTGTTCTTTATAGAATGATGAAGCACCTTTAGCAATAGCAAATTGTACAATTTCCTTTGTTTTTAATGGATAAATTGCATGTTTTGAATTAAGACCCAATTGATGACCAGCTAATACTGACGGGTCTACTCGAACTCTTCTCACCAATAATTTTGCATCAACTAATTGACATATTGGTGCACCAGTTGCACTAGTAAGAGATAATGCAGAATCGGACCTTTTCAATCTAATGTGTACATTAACTCCTGGTAGCAAATATTTCGGTTGATCCATAAAATCGAGTTGTAATGATGAGCACATAGTGAATGATTTTGAGCCTTTAACCCACTTTTTTCTTTCATCATCTGTTGCAGCATAACCCATAGGTGTAAGACAGGTATTTTTAGTATCAGAATTGTAATTTAAAATAGTTTCTATCAAAGCCTTGTGAATGAATGTATTATTTCCGCCCTCAATCTTGATATTATTAAATCCCAACACTGCATCTTTAAATAGAGTATGAAACATGAAATTGTTCGGTATTACATCTGCATTGGCATCCAAAACTTTTCTATCTTTATCTACAACCTTGATCTGGACAGTCAATAAAGTATCGTTCAAATCTAAATATTCAGTTTGCGAACCATTAATATAAAACTCGATATCATTTCTACTATCAGTAATTGAATTCATAGGAAAAACTTCCTCAAATGCCCCAAATTCTATTACAGCTTGAGGCGATGGTCTATCAAATATACATAATTCGGATTTACCACAAATCATTTTGCAAATATAGTTCCATGTCCTTTCATTCGTTTGTTTATACGTGATATTCCATGTCCTTTACGTTTTGGAGCTGGGGCTGGAGGCGTATCTTTTTGAAACATACCAGCAACTCCAGGTAGAACCTTCCCTAACTCAGCTAAAGCATTTGTTTTTAGGGATGGTAATATTTTCTGTTCATTCATAATAACATCTTTTGCAGTTTTCATACCAAAACTACCAATACGTTTAAGAATAGGAAGTGCAAATCTCCCTATTGTTTTTAACCAACCTGATCCGTACTGTTTACCAATAAAATATGGTAATTCACCGCCAGATTGGCTATCACTATACATACTAATAATATCGGAATTAGCCATCTACTTTACGAAAATGTAGTGTCAAATGAGTTTTTGAGTCTTTTGGGAAGTTTATAAGTTTTCCACTATCGTCACGAATATTTATTTCTATATTGTTTATACATGAGCTTGAAATTGGTAAATACATGGGATTATCGATATTTATATTGACAACTTCATCATGTTCATATTTTCCAATCCAACCGATTTCAAAAGAGGAACACTGGAATCACCAACAATAATAGGCTCAATAATATTAGTATATATGAACATTTGTTGATGATGTTCAAGTATTCTTGGTTTACGTATACCAGCCGATTTTTCCCGATATTGCTGCTTCTCTAATCCAAGTGTATTTGTCAAATTTTTATCAAATGTAACTTCGCAAATGTCATCATTCAAACTGAATGTAAATAACAGATCTTTCACAATGTCCAAACTTTTAAATATGTGTGAACAATTGTACTTTAAATATTTAAGTAACACATCAAGTTTATCAATATATAATTCGTCAGCAAAGGTGAATGATTCTTCAACTTCATTATTATACGACACAGATATTTTGATTTCTTCTCTCATTACACTGTTTGCTTCAAATAGATTAAAGCGTAATAAATATTCGGTTTCCATAACTTCATTTTTCAACTTATTGCAACCCATTCGTCTGGCATCTTCAATATATTCGAATGTTATTGTAAATGGTTTAAAATCACAACTGATATTTAATCCATCCTTGTAAAACATAGAGCAGTGCTGATCTAATATCTGATTTGGAATATGATATGTTTTATCATAATTACTGATAATAAAGATACCGCTACATGTTTTCATAGCATTCCTTTTGAAATCAATCTTACATTGACTATAAAATGGGAATGTGTTGTACACGAATGTAAAATCTTGCAGTGCAACTTCCCAGTCCCCATTTAAAGAAATCGGATTCTGGAGATTGACCATGAATTTACTGGCTTGATTGTCTGGATGAATTAATGGGCAACTATTGCTTGGTAAAATAGTATAAAAATTCACTTTACTAGATCCTTTTCTGATATCCATGATGGGTTTTGATAACCATGCCATTTGACATAGTATTGTTTATCCTTGCCGACCTTTTAGTTTTCAATATCTTTTGAATTCTAAATACTTTTGGAGGAGGAATAACTTGTAATTCTTGCTCATAAAATTTTCCTTGTACAATATTGTTATCATAATCACTGATGACATACATTACAGGATTCTGACTAGTATTTATTTTTGAAATTACAAAGACTTCATCACTCCAATTTGTATCGAAATTTTTAATAAATGGTGATGCACTAATTTTACTAATTCTAACATGGTCACCAACTTTATATTTCGGTTTTGTAATTTTTACAGGTTTTTTAGAATAGGTTGTTTTGAAGTGATATCAATCGGTCTCAATCCATTAAGTCCTCGATGTGACGAATGATTATAAGTGGTTATTATTTTTGGTAAAGCATTTACCCATTTTTATTACCTTGATGCACGAATAATTTCTTTAATCTATCTCTCAATGTTCTGTTAAATCTTTCAACATGAGCAGCTTTGTATTGAGAATGTACCGAGTAATGGTTTATTTTCAATTTATTGAGGATTTGCTTGACTTTACTGTTGTAGAATTCTTTACCTATAATAATAATAATAATAATAATAATAATAATAATAATAATAATAATAATAATAATAATAATACCTAAATCCGTTTGCAAGTTATTAGGATGTCCATCTTTAAATAAAATATTAATTGCCTTGGACATTTCATCTGAAGATTTTGCCTTGACAGGTATTGCTCGGGCAAACCGACTGAATACATCAATACATGTTAAAATATATTTATTCCCATTGTTAATTTTCGAATAAGGTATCATCTCCATCAAATCCATTTGCCATAAATCATTTATTCCATATGTTTTATATACTCTTGTTGGGAATCGTTTCTGCATTGGTTTGTTCAAACTGTACGCAAGCTGGTCTGATAACCACTTCTGGGTTTCCTTTTTCGAATTCGGAACTCTTTTGTTTAATTTTGCCACTCCACCGAAACCGGCTTCGTCTTCGGGGTTCGTCCAAATCTTCTCCATTACAACAAGAAGATTTAATATTAAATTTAATGTCTGGTAATGAAGGATTAGCACCCATTGTTTATGATCGACTTCCTATTATTCCACCTAATAATGATATTGCTAAAGGTATCAATGCACCGATAAATCCCCCTTGTTGTTTATATATAATTTTTCTCATTTGTTGACGATTTTTATTATTTACTAATGATAGCAAAGGTTTCCTATGTTTACTCAATAATTGCTTTTTAGATTTACTGATTTTAATCTTGCCTTTGACTACTTTAAGTATAATATCGAGTAAATCATCGACAACATAATTTGGAAAAGATTGTAAAATACTGTTTCTTTTCATACTGGGTGCTTTTAACAATGTATTGAAAAACGGGAAACTCCGATGATTTTTAACAACTTTTACTTTCTTAGTGGTTTTACTTTTAGGTTTAGGTTTAGGATTTTCGAAATAAGATTCATTGCAGGAAAATTTTCTGTAATAAGTTCTTTAGATGGAGTATAACTAGTTGTTGGTGGAACTTTTGGTTGTTTTTTACTCGATATCCTTGTTTTTGAAAACATGATTTATATGTTTTCAATTTTGTTTTGAACTTTGTTTATAAACCATGGCACCTTTTGGGTTGAAAATATCTGTTTTTACCCGTATATCATCAGGACATTGTTGTGTGAAATCGAGAAATATATACCCATGAGGTATTTTCGTAGCATCTTGAAATGCATTGATAAGAAAATTACGGTTATTAGGGTATGCTTGTCGTCCAAGAAAATCAATGACAGTTGCATCTCTAGGATTCTTGAAAATAACTAGATATTGTACATTTAAATTACGTGTTCGATGTGCCCCACCTTGATGAAATAAATTTTGTGTTATGAAAATAACTGTTACACCAACATGTCTGCTGATTTTTGTGAATAAATTATTAAAATCCTTTTCTTTATTGGCTTCTTGATACAAATCATCGATAATGATTACATCATCTTTCTTCAAACGACTTGACCAGTTTTTATCAAAACCCTTTACTATTTTCATGTTTTTCAATTGACAGAAACTTGATTGTGTCAATCCATGTTCTTCATCGGCGCCCCTATGCCAATAAATATTGTTGAATTTTGTTTTGAACAAATTTGATTTTAGTAATTTNCCATTACTATTTTCATGCTTTTCAAACTGACAGAAACTTGATTGCGTCAATCCATGTTCTTCATCAGCGCCCCTATGCCAATAAATATTGTTGCATTTTGTTTTGAATAAATTTGATTTTAGTAATTTGCAAACAAATAATGTTTTTCCGCTACCACTCGGACATTTGGTATACTGCATCATTGTTTATATTGATAATTTAAATGAACTCCTTTTTAAAATAACTATATATAACAGAGTTTTTATAATTATTTCATTAAAATGCTTTCAAATATAAATTACAGGGCAAAAGCTGATGTATCAAAAATGGTATTTCCAATGGGGAAACCACAACAACTCATCAATAGAAGTAAAAAATATCCAATAATATATTTCAAAACTGGTAAATGTAGAATTATGGGGTGTAAGGAAATAATCAAAGCTAGTGAATATAATGTTTATGATTTAGAAATACAATCGATAACCATAACTTCCGATATAGGTTTTTCTTGTAATTTAAATAAATTGGCTAAATTAATACCATGCTTTTACGAACCAGAATTATTTCCAGCTTTGAGATATATAAAATATAACCCTATGTGTGTAAATATATTCGCTAGCGGTAAGATAGTAATTCTTGGAATAAAAAATATTGATTACAAATGTATAGTTGATAATATCATATCTGAAATTAAATCAATAATTGAAGGAAATGAATTTTTAGATTTTTTATTATCACTTAATTAATTATTTATCATTACAAATTCAATGCAATTGAAATGCATGATTCTGATTGGTCGAAATCTAATTGGCTGATGATTATTTATAACAAAATGTTTTCGATTTAGTTGTCATTTATTCAACAAAAATGTACAACATACAAAGTTCCGCAATCACCTCAATGAAAGAGCATGCAAATTATGGTAATTTCAAATTTTTATTATTACATTAATATATATATTTTACAGATGAATATCAATCAATTATCCTGCAAAGATTATGCTTCTATTATCCAGAATTAAATGAAATTCTACAAGATAGAGATACAGCTATCATTCCGGATTTGGTATACAACCAAACACGAATCTGGATATTTGATATAATAAACACCTTTCTATGGGATATCAAGATAGGAAGGGGGATGAAAGAAATGAAACCAGAGGCTCCTTGCATTTTCGGATGTAGCTGTTGCAATTTCCGTTATCAACAATATGTTGAATGGTGTTTGGTGAAGACTCTGAGAAATCACCACTCGAGTCAGATTGTATCAAAATAAATTTTTATGTTGAATTGTTTTGTTTTTGTAAATCGAAATAATAATAGTAATAGAAATAATAATAGTAATATTAGAAATAATAATAAAAAACAATATTTATAATAAAAACATTAATGCAACATTAATGCAAATGACATGCAATTTAAACAAGGACATACAGCAATCTGATTGGTTGATAAACAATAGTCATAGGTATAAAAACCCTGTACCATTTCATTTTAATCATAATTCACGATGACAAAGAAAATTTCAAGCACTGAAAAGCCAAAAGTTGTTCCAGAACTTGTACAACCTGTTCAAATGTTCCACAACTATAAAATGTATTTTTTAAAAGAAGAAATCAATATGAAATTGGCGTCACCGATCAAGCTAATTCCAACTAAATTTCAATTCTTATCCGGCACGCTTTCAATGATAGATATTAAATCTATTGATGAGGTTTTCAAACGGTTGAATACGAATCTATCTTGTAATCAACATGCCTGGTTCAACAACAGATATGCAAGATTTTATGATTCCTTTGATGAAATCGGTTTCAAAGAAAACGAAAATTGGTATATAACAATTGCAATCCAAGGATATAAAGTTGATAACAATGATGTGTATTCTCCAATTTGGAAAATTATGTCTGCTAGACTTTCACAGATATTTTAATAAATTTGTTGTTGTATTTAATAAATGTATTTAGTCATATTTGTTTTCGATTATTTTCTATATTTTCTATAAACAAATATACACTATAGTTTTAAAATATTAATAATGACTACAGAAAAAGGTTAATATGATTAGTTAATTATCGAATTATTTACTATTTAGAATTTATAATAAACTTTTTATTGGAAAAATTAGCAGAAATATCTGGTGTGAAAATGGAGGATATATTATCTGTTACAAATGCATTAAATATAGACTGGGTAGCAGAGAGTGAAACTGATGAAGAAAACACTCAAGATGATGAGGAAAGTATTCAAGAAATTGATGAACCTATGGAGGAGTTTACAGATACTGAACCATGTGTATATAGCGATTGTATAGATCATGTTGTTGAAAATGTTATGAAATGTGGAGATGATGAATGTGAATGTGTTAATAAATTTTAGTGTATATTTAAAGTATAATTTCTTTGTTAATGTCTTGAATATTTTTAGCAGTACATTTGTGACCTTTACCTTTATGACCTTTACCCAGTGTGTTAATAACCTTTGTGAGCAGTACCCATAATAATAATAATAATAATAATAATAATAATAATAATAATAATAATAATAATAATAATAATAATATAATAATAATAATAATAATAATAATAATAATAATAATAATAATATATGTTTTATTACATTGTTTAATAATACCCTTGCGAGTTGTTGAGCGCGACCAGTACCCTTGTGAGCAGTACCCATAGGGGGACAGAATATTTTGTCGGATAAACTCGGAGTATATAGATTAATAATATATCGATGAGAACACTAACTTGTTGCGTGTGTGGACATTAATAATATTTTTATACATTGTGTGTGTGTGTGACCATAGGGGAACAGAATATTTTGTCTGAGTATTGTGTGTAATAATTTTATTTAACCATCAAAATATATTTTTAAAATACCGCAACGTAATATAATTTTAAAATACCGCAACGTAATATAAATTTTAAAATACCGCAACGTAATATAAATTTTAAAATACCGCAACGTAATATAAATTTTAAAATACCGCAACGTAATATAAATTTTAAAATACCGCAACGTAATATAAATTTAAAAAAAAAAATTTAAAAAAAAAAAAAAAAATTTAAAAAAAAAAAAAAAAAAATTTAAAAAAAAAAAAAAAAAAATACCCCCCCTCCCCCCGGGGGGGGGGTAGGGGGGTATGACGTAATATGTCTTTGTGACGTCATCGATGACGTCATATGTCTTTGTTCCCGGGTCCACACAATACCCTACTCTATTAATATTTTATTTAAATAAGGACATCCTAATAACTTGCAAACGGATTTAGGTATTATTATTATTATTATTATTATTATTATTATTATTATTATTATTATTATTATTATTATTATTATTATTATTATTATTATCATTATTATTATATTATTATTATTATTATTATTAGTAGTAGTAGTATTGTTGAGTTTTATTTGTAAGTCGGTCCTTTCTCAGACTCCTCGTGTTCATATTTTACCAAATCAATGAAAACTCAACACAAAATAACTTTATTTGATTTTATCACAATTACAATTTGTCACTATTTGCACCTTTCTCTCAATTCAACTTTAGTTCGTTAAGGTAAGAAACCCAAGGGGCAATTACCTTTTCTTGTACGAGTCTAGCTTCTTTATAATTCACAAATTTCCTCTTTTGACTTGTCCTTGCTGGATTTTCTGTTTAGCTTTTCCTTTTTCTCTTCGACCAAATGGCGACTTGCTCATTTCTAAGCTCTCCTTTATACTGTGTCTAAGAGGCCAATTATCTAGCAAAATGAAATTAATTGTTTCCCCGGGCACCCTAAGTAAATTTTGAAAGGTTTAACAATTATTTTAATCTATTTACCCTGCAATTATAATTCGAATTATTATTACCTTATCTGGTGTCTCAGGTCTCACTGCACATCGGGTTTTCTTCAGTGCTCGGGTTTCCCATGGACTCGGGCTTTCCATTGGCTCGGGCTTTCCATTACAGATTAATTAATTTTAATTAATTTGTTTTTCTTTATTAACTTTTTCTATGATCACTCTATTACATTTTTATTATGCTTTCTAACCTCGTCTAACAATTTGGTATTCAACCATACCCGATACCCCGGTTCAATATTGATTTTTAATTTTCATTAAATTTTAATTAATTTTGTACTTATATTGATTTAACCAATTTTTGTTCTGCTTTCTGGTACCATGTGAAATTTATTTTGCTTTTGCTCTAACCCCAACAGTATAAAGTGATGATTTCTTGGTAGCAGCATTTATTATTTAAAACAATAAAATGATAATTTAAGCCTTTTGCTGCAACTAATGTATTTAATGAAAAAATTTCGACTATAAGATAGTCCTTGTCCATTATTATTATTATTATTAATATTATTATTATTATTATTATTATTATTATTATTATTATTATTATTATTATTATTATTATTTTAGGTAAAGAATTCTATAACAGTAAAATCAAGCAAATCCTCAATAAATTTAAAATAAATCATTACTCGGTACATTCTCAATACAAAGCTGCCCATGTTGAAAGATTTAACAGAACCTTGAGAGATAGATTAAAGAAATTGTTTGTACAACAAAGTGATAAAAAATGGATAAATGTTTTACTAAAAATAATAACCAGATATAATCATTCATCACATCGAGGACTGAATGGATTGAGACCAGTTGATACAAATTGGAGTGATGAAGTATTTGTAATTTCCAAAATAAATACTAACCAGAGTCCTCAAATGTATGTCATCAAAGTCTATGATAATAATATTGTAGAAGCGAAATTTTATGAGAGGAATTACAAGTCATTCCTCCCACAAAAGTATTTAGAATTCAAAAAATATTGAAAACTAAAAAGGTCGGTAAGGATAAACAATACTAGGTCAAATGGCATGGGTATCAAAACCTATCATGCATATCCGCAAAAGATCTTGTGAGGTGATTTGTTTTACTATTTTACCAACCAATAGCTGCCCTCTTATACATCCAGACAATCAAGTCAGCAAATTCATAGTTGATCTTCAAAATCCGATTTATTTAAATAGTGTCTTGGAAGTTGCTTTGTTGGATTTCCATTTTACAGTAAATCTACAATCACATACACCACATTGAAAGTGTTGAAAGAAAAGAAAACAATTTTTATTTGTAACAAAGAAAAATATTTTTATGTAGAGCAAGATGGTCATCATGTTACTGAAGTGGTTGTACAAGATGATGAAATTCGTGTCATCTCATTGTGCCCATCATTCAGTATTACATTTGAGACTATTTAAAATGCTGTTGGGCTGAGTTGAAAGCATAACTAGGAAAATAAGACAGGCATAGTTATAAATAAATAAAAATAAACACAAAAATTAAAATAAGCAGGATTCAGGAAACAAAAGAAACAATAAATTAAGAAATAGGAATTAAAACAAAGATTAAAAATAAGAAATTAAGATAAGGAAAAAAATACAATAATGAATAAAATGACGCAAATTCAGTAGTTAATAAGAAAATTAAAGAAACAAATGAAAAATATAATAACGATAAGGAAAAAATAAGAAAAACAACTAAAAAACATCAAAATTAAATTAAAGTAAAAAATTAAGCGGTACTCAATTTTGATTGGTCCGCACATATAGAAAAATTTCTATATAAGGTCAGCACTGAAATCAGAATTTCAGTGTTTAAAAATTATCGAATTTAGGTAAGTTAAATTTGCATCACCATTATCAGTGTTTAAAAATTATCGAATTTAGAACTTAGATAAGCAACCGATTTAAGATCAATATTAAAGCTTCCAATATCCAGGACAATCAGATTCGTTAACATATTTCAGAGATTCACAGATAGAGACGTCGAGTAAATCACCAAACAGTTTTCAACTCAGCCCACGAATAATTTACTTTGGACTAGAAACATCTTGGAGGATATTTAAGTAACCTTTTGATTTGATATGAATTTATTTGTAATTAACCAATTTGTAATTTATCTAAATAACTTTAATATAATTTAAGAAAAAATAAAATGTTTTCTCTCTCTTTATTTGGATCATTGTAATAGTAAATTTTTAATGAATTTTTAAGATTAAAACCTTTTTAATTATACTAGTAATTGGCAGTCTATTTTTATGATTTATATATAGATTTTATCTTTGAATTTGATGATATTAAAATCAGAAGAGTAACGTGGAGTTGAGATGTTTCCTATCATGGTGTGAGGGGCCTTCGGGTGCTCAGCCGGTGGATAGGAAACATTTCAATCATGCAGCTGATTCGGGCCGGAATATGAGGGCTTCCTCATGGGTCCGTCGCTGAAGGTACACCTAAGATTTGGCAAGCAGTATTCGAGAAAGGTGGGTAGTAGGCAAAAGGTAAAAAACAGAGAGCTAGCAGAAATTCACACGGTGATTGAGGATGTCACGCAAATTATTACCTTCCGGCACTATCTCCACACAATTTAGACATGGTTTTCGTCGAAAAAACCTGCTCAAATACGTAAATTCTATCTTCGGATCTTCATTATTACATTAGGCACACCATAATTCTACTTCAAAATTACTCTTAGCATCTTTGTTAATCAACTTCACGAATTCTATCTCATCCAAACAATGTGTTCCACCCCAACTCATTAATCACGAATGTACTTATAATCAAAGCAATTTTTACCATAAATATGAAAATGCATTTCAAAAAGTAATTTGATTACAAAATAACACATTAATGCACAGTTTATTTCATCAAAACCACATAATCATATACTTACTGATAATGTTAAGTATACAGTCCGGAAATCCTGTCTAACCATTTCTCAGTGAATTGTTCGAAGTAGTACAATATTAACGAACATCGAAGTTTTTCACGAATTATTGTTAGAAAAGTCCATCCATGAAAAATAACATCCATGTGAACTGCGACATCTTTTGTGAGTGAACACCATACAATGATAAAAATATAAATTGTCTGAATAGTTGACTATGAGAAAAACATATGGCAATATCAAATGGGTGAGAAGATAACAGCCAGATTGTGGCAACCGAATTGAATGATCAAAATATGTCTATATCTACACGGTACATCTGATGATTCACACCATCATTGATAGTTTTGATTACGAGCTACAGCACAACTTCTAAAATTAATCGATTCACGCAACATTAGGTTCCGTCCAACAACAGTTATCACTTACGCACACCGGCCGATAATACACAGATTCCCACGTAGGCTAGTCGGTTAAACATAATCTGTTGCATGTCACAAACTACGTCGAGAGCGCTCATCAAGGAATTATGTCATAGTAATCAAATTTGCGACTTTGTTCTGTCTCATCTAAACTAATAACGATCAGCGTACTTTAGCGTTTTTTCGGGTCTATAAGTAAATCTAGTAAACCTGATAACGAATGAGCAGTTTTTCTATAATTAGTTCTAATATAGAGATAGTGAAGTAGAAAGTTTCGGTGAACAAAGTTCCTCAGTTCTTGTTGATTTCTTGCTAAATGGAGAATCTACTCGTTTCACCTACGATTTAAATTAAATAAACGTGTAAACGCTGGTATAATTTTACCAAAATCGCAAAGGTCATTTTTCTTCAGTTCGAATATATGTTAAAATTTATTTTCCTTTTAATAATTGTTGTAATTACGGGTGTGACATCGTGGGTCCCACGTTCAATTTTTAAGTGAAGTGGTAAAGTCGATCGTCTGGGGGGAATTTCTTTTGCCGGCCCAACTTAATTTTCCCCTCATGAAATGATTTAAGTGAATGGTACGAATCTCCAGTGGAAAATATAGTTTTGTTGTAGAATAACTGATTTTTCTGTAAAGATAATATCTCATGCTGATTATTATAATTTTTTTCTTTGTAGTCGTCCTAACTACTAAACCTGTTCTCAAACCTCGCTTTTCTTGCGCGGACAAAAACGCGATAATCAAGGAGCTGCAATCCCAGATAGGTCGATATAAGCGAAAAATAGACGAGTTGGAAGGCACATGGTTCAGCCCAGTGCAGATGAAGGAGGTACAAAAGAAACTGTACCGTAGCGAACACTGTCGCGATGCTCTAATCGCAGAAAGCCGATCTCAACGCAGCCTAATAAAAGAGCAATCGGAGGCCCTCCACAAAGTCTATCTACAGGCGGCTACCACCCGGAAAATCGTCCGTATCCCCATTCATGGAGCGTATAACATCTTTCCCATCCACCACGACGCTTCTTTCGATCAATCACCTCCAGCCAAGAAGCCTTGTCGCGAGTGCGTGGAAGCCGACCTTTCACCCAAGCCTACTGATGTGATCATCACCGGAACCAGCAAGGTGTTACCATCCATTGCGTCTACGTCTGCGGCGCAACCGAGCACACCTGTTACTTCAAAACCCAAGCGACGGCAACTATCGAGAGCCGAGTGCAAGAAGAAACAAAGAGAGCGAGTAGTCGCTAAGGAGAGGAAGCAAACGACGAAGGATCCGGATAATGCCAACAGTACCGCTCCGGTAATCGATTTGACGACAGGGACCCCGAGGCGCATCATCTCAGCCGCTGGCGTTGCCTGGAAGGAAAGTGGGTCGGAGTTTTTCAACCTGGAAGAACTTTTGGCTGATGCCGGATGGGAAGAGTGAAAATCAGCTAATGAGTCCCAGTTTTTGCTCGCGAACATTCGCAACGAACTATCAATCTGTAGATGACTATGTATGTATATTGCGTGTAAACCTGTTTGTGTTTGTTGTATGGTTATCGTCAAATAAATCATTTGTTCTCGAGTAATTCCTTTGCGAAATGTTTTGGCATGAATTCTCCATAAATGTATGATGAAGTTCTTGAGACTCGATGATGTACTAACCATTTGTATCCAGCTTAGACTCAGTGAAAGGATTAGTTAGACGTAAGCCCTTCTATCGGCAGTCGTGAAAAGGAAGTCGAGGCCTCAGAAAGGAGTAGTCCTAAGGCAAGGGCTCACCTGCTTTCTGGCGTCTCGCCGGCATAGTGCATTACCAACGTAAAGTAATTCACGGGTACTATGTTGGAGTATAGATTGTGCAGGGTTCTACCCCGAGTTGACGAAAGAGTAAATGAGGTATGTGGAATGGGCAATCATTCCTTAGACGAGAAGGTAAAGAGGTTTAAGTCAACCGAGTAGTACCCCAGCAATGCCAAAAGACTTGGTTTCTCAAATTTATATATATATATATATATATATATATATATATATATATATATATATATATATATATATATATATATATATAACCGAACTTTATTATTGGAAAATTGTTCGATAATTGTCGAATCAGTTGAGCTGGTAAAAGTTAAAAAAATTAAATTTAAATTTAAAGACATTGTCGATAGTGTCCATTTTGATAATAACTTGAAATCTACTTTGGGATTATCAAAAAACATGTATGTTAAAGATGGTAAAACTAATGAAGGTACACAATTCCCTAAAAAACTTCATCCGCAAATATTCATTTACATTCAGTGGCGTACGCAGGGGGGGGGGGGGGGGGTTACTGGGGGTTTAACCCCCCCCCATGATTCCAACAACAATATATATATAAAACTATAATTAATAAATATATAAACTTAAAACAATTTAAGAAATATTCCGAATGCCGATATATATATATATATATATATATATATATATATATATATATATATATATATATATATATATATATATATATATATATATATATATATATATATATATATATATATATATATCTATCCCCCCATGGATTCATCCTGCGTAGGCGCCTGTTTACATTAATGGCATTGAACCCGACATTGTTGGTGATTCTAGTGTTCCTTTATTGAAATCAATATGGATTGAAAAACATGAACAGGAAGAGGTTGTACAAATCAATGTAGAAAATTCCATGTATTTGCTTGTTTCAACATCCTGTATAAACAATATAGAAATAAATATAAGAAATGATTCTAGTAAATTAATTGAATTTCTAAAAGATTCAAAAACTCATTTGACATTACATTTTCGTTAAGTATATAGCTAATTCTGATATTACTAGTATGTATAGTGGTAGCTAATCCGGCGGTGAATTACCATTTATATTGGTAAACAATATAGATCAGGATGGTTGAGAAATATTGGGAGATTTGCACTTCCTATTCCTAAACATAATGGCAGTTTTGGTATGAAAACTACCAAAGACGTGGTTATGAATGATCAGAAAATATTACCATCCTTAAAATCAAATGATTTAGCTGAATTAAGGAAAGCTCTAGTTGCTGGTATGTTTCAAAAGATGCGCCCGCAGCTCCAGCTCATTATCCAAAACGTAAAAGGCATGGAATATCACGTATAAACAAACCAATGAAAGGCCATGGAACTATATTTGAAAAATGATTTGTTGAAAAATCCGAATTATGTATATTTGATAGACCATCGCCCCAGGCTGTAATTAAATTTGGGACATTTGAGGAAGTTTTTCCTATGAATTCAATTACTGATAGTAGAGATGATATAGAGTTTTATATTAATGGTTCGCAAACTGAATATTTAGATTTGAACGATACTTTATTGACTGTTCATATCAAGGTTGTAGATAACGAGAGAAAAGCTTCGGGTTGTGCTGCAGATGTAATACCATAATATTTCCTGTTTCATACTCTTTTTAAAGATACAGTTTTCGGTTTTAATAAAATCAAGATTAAGGGTGGTAATAATACATTCATTCACAAGGCCCAAATAGAAACTATTTTAAATTACAATTCCAATACTAAAAATACATGTCTTACTCATACGGGTTATGCGGCAACAGATGATGAAAGAAAAAAGTTAATTAAAAACTCAAAGGTTTTCACCGAACCCTGATAGCGCAGTGGGAATTTACTAAATCAGTATTAAGAATAGGCAGCGGTTCAAATCCCAACTGAAATTAGTTTTTTTCAACACAAAATAATATTAAAAATAATATTGAAAATTATTCTACTTTTAATTTTTAAGTAGAATATTTATTTTTTTAGACTTAAATATGAAAAAATAAATTTTAAAAACAAGATTGCTGACTCAGTGGGAATAGACTAGCACAGTGGTTCAAATCCCAACTGAAATTAGTTTTTTTCCCACATAAAATGATATTAAAAATTTGAAAAGAATATTGAAAATAATATTGAAAATAAATATTAAAAAAATATATAGTGTGGGTATCTTAGGAAATGCATCTTGTATATTTTATTTTTTTATTAATTAATTAATTTTAAACAAATGTGAAAAAAGAATTATCGGAACGGGGTGTGGTGGCGAACCGGTAATTATCGACACAGTCTTTCGAACACACCCGGGATCGATCACCATAATGTGCACATTTATTTCGATATGTTTCTTGGTTGTTTTCGGACCTCTTTCGGATTCGCTTACGAATTCATTTGTACTTTCGAGCAGTACGCTTAAAACGCCGATGTGATCGTATTCGATTCGTATGTGATTCGTATCGTGCGTACTGCTATTATCAAATTGGTTCTGATGTGCAAGTCTGGTCAGCTTGTACATTGGAATTGATTTGATAGCCGAAAGAGGTTAAAAATTAAAAAATGATCTGGATCAAATAAAAAAAGACAATAAAAAACTGTTGAGAGGACAGTGGAAAAAAAATAAATAAAAAATACAATAATAAAATAAATACCATTGTCCTCTCATAAAAATTTTTTTTATTCTTTAAATTACAAAATATATTCTTCAGTATTTAAAACTTAGATTTTTCAATTTTTATATTTTTCAATTTTTATATTTTTCAATTTTTATATTTTCCAATTTTTATATTTTTATATTTTTCAATTTTTCAATTTTTATGTTAAAGTGTAGTAGTCTATATAATGGGAACACCGGCTTACCCTTACCTATTTTAGAAATCACTAGATAAAAAAATTACTTAGAATTCAACAAATCTTTAGATTGAAGTTTCTATTACACGCATATTTTGGCTATCTAAATTTTTCAAAGTACCCATCTTTTTTAAAAAAATATTTTTTCAATGTTTATATTTTGGGTATCTAAATTAAAAAAATTTTTTTGTTCGGTGTTAAAAATCGCTAATGTTAAGATTTTTTAAATTAGTAATAACTTAGACGGGTGGGGTGAGCCGGTGTTCCCATTATATACACTACTGTTCGAGTGGACCCATCAGTATTATCTGGACATCAATTGAGTCTTACTTCAAAACATGCAATTTATCCATTAAAAAAAGGTAATTGTACAATTTGTTATTGTTAAAGGTGCTTATGAAAGGTGGCTTCATCATTCTTTAAAGAACAAATATTTGGTGACAGAAGAATGACTAATTTTATTCTGATAATATTTCAATGTGAAACACAATGTAATATAACGTATACTGCTTCCAGCTCAATTTTCAAAAGCTTTGGTGTTATATCGTTGACTTTGTCTAAAAATACTGATTATAGAGAAATATACTCAAGATTTTGAGTGATAATTACTGTACTACATATACGCAGAGTATTGTTAGAAATTTGGGTTATTTAGATAAAATTTTGAATTGTGAAATAACTCTTGAAGAATTTAAAACCAAATACCCATTTTTCACATTTGTTTTAGCCTTCAAATTTTATTTAAATCAGAGTCAATTACCACAAAATGGAAATTTACGGCTGAATATAAAGTTTGCGAGAGCCATTACTGATCCTGTACATATATAGAGTATTAGAAAATGAAGTTCAAATTATTGCATATAGAACAGTGGTGGTATAAATGTATACAGAAATTATGTTAAAGTTGTCATCTAGTAAGTTTTTGATTTATTATTTAATTTATTAATGTAGATCTGTTTAAGTTAATTGAATTGGAAAAGAAATATTAGGAAATAATTTTTAGAAATTTTTCCTCTCGATAAAATTCCATATTTGAGCAATAATCATGCCATAATCGTCAATACTCATTCGTCTCATCTTGGTGGAGAACATTGGATAGCTATATATATGAATGAAATCAAGACATAGAATATAATTTTTATTGTCATATGATAGCGCTATCATTGAACAACCTAATGGTCGCATCTCAGCCGATTGGGTATAGAGCTGATTAATATCCGCAATGCAACGACATATTATATCACAAGGCATTTCATATCCAATTTTAGATTTAAATCGAGCTGCTTCCACTTGTGCACGACATACTTGAGATCGACAATCAGGGATCATACCAGTCATAACACCTCCAGTACTTTCAGTAATATTAAACAATCTTGTAGCTGAACTCTTCTCAATCATTTTATCTGGAACTTTTCTTTTTGCATATCTATCGATTTCATTAAGCCAATTTTTAACATTGTTAAACGAATCTTGATTGGTAACATCAAACACAACAATAATTCCATGAGCTCCTCTGTAATAAGACGAGGTTATAGTTCTAAATCTTTCTTGACCTGCTGTATCCCATATTTGCAATTTCATAGTTTCACCATCTAATTCAATAGTTCTGATGTTAAAGTCAACTCCAGTTGTGCTTATGCAACTTTCAGTATAAGAATCATCTGCAGGTCTGAGTAATAAACAAGATTTTCCCACACCAGAATCTCCAATTAATAGAAGCTTGAATAAATAGTCATACTCTGGATTCATTTAATTATTGTCAACGTCCGGTTTCGAATAACAGATTATTGTAATTACAAAGAATTCCAGAACGATTCGAAAATTCCAAATTCCAGAAAACAATTTCAATATTCTCCTCAGATAAACAAAATCACAAAAAATTAGTATAATTTCTACAAAATAATTTTATAAATTCATAAAAGACCTCGAAATCAAACCCATTGCTCGCGTCTGTGTGCGCACACCCATTTACCATAATTCGGCATACAGACGCGAGAATATTCAACCAACAGAATAATCAACAGCCAGTCAGAGGTGAGTGACATTCCCCCTCTGACTGGTCGAAACATGTTTGGCATGTTTGTTGTATAAAAGAATTTAATGGTTAAAACTGTATAAATGCTAGTAGGTAGTTAGTAGCCCCCTACAGAGCATCATTTACAAATTCTCCAGCAGAACCAGCAGAAGTACTTTTGGCATTTTTTTCGAAAAGCATAATATTAATAATAATGTAATAATGCAATAAATTTTACCATTGATTCTGTTGAAATCTACATCTTGTCCGGCGATATTGAACCTTATTTGAATAATTAAAATAATGAAGTTAGTAAAATAATAAATTTACGGGTAATTTTGGATCGTTCAACGATTTTTCCAATAATTCTTTTTACGTTGCTCATTTAACTTAAATTAAATTAAAGTAATCAATGAGTTCAAAAAAGTTAATTATGGTACAAATTTTTAAAATTAAGTAATCAATGGTCTAAAATTTTGAAGTTAAATAATTATTTTAAATTAAGTAAATTAAAGTAATAATTTTTAAATAATTAAAGTAATGAGTAAATTAAAGTAAGATTTTAAAATTTATTAACAAAAAGTTTGAATAACAAACAGCTTCTGAGAAATGAAATTTTTTAAGATAATTTTTAATGAAAATGTTTATGGAATAATATTTTAAGTCAATTTTTAATACAAATTTTTATGAAATAATTTTTAGAGATAAATTTAGATGCAAATTTCAATGATAATAATAATATTCGTAATGATAAAATAATAATAAAAATAATAATTGTAATGAAAAAATAATAATAATAATAACAATCATAAAAATATTAATTATAATGAAAAAATAATAATAATAATAATAATAATAATAATAATAATAATAATCATAATAATAATAATAATAATCATAATAATAATAATAATAATAATAATAATAATAATAATAATAATAATAATAATAATTCAACAACAAGATACCAAGTACTTACAACTAGCTACCAAGTATCATGTACTAACAACCAAAAACTACCAACAATTATGTACCAGGTACCAAGTACAAACTTTCAAACAATTAGATACTTACAACTAACTACTTACAACCAACTAAGTATTCTTTATTGTATTTTATCAAATGATTTTTAAATTAATTTTTTTATAAGTATTCAAAAATATTTTTAATTACAATCAGTAGAAAAACCTTTTCTAAGTGTCTAAATTTAACAAAAATGATAGAAATTCACAAAAATAAATAATTGTCAACTCAACACCACGTGGAATAAAATTACAATGAAAGACTATTGAATCCTAATTCTAATTTACAAAACATTCTTCTTTTAATTGATTACTACTGACTTATTATTGCAAAATAAAAATCGCATTAAATGAATAGTTATTGCTTGATTCGTTTTATTTTATATACTCGGAGTTTATCTGACAGGATGTTTTGACCCCCTAAGGGTACTGGTCATAAGGGTACTGGTCGTAATGGTATTAGTCGTAAGGGTATTGGTCACACTGAACCCCCACCTACCAAATTAACTAGATACCAAGTACTATCAACCAAGTTAAAACCCATCGAGAAATTAACAAATATCAACCTACAACTATGTAATAATAATCAGTTAACAACATTGTACCAACTACCAAGTACAAGATACCAACAACTTAGTGCCATCTACCAGTAACTTAAGAACACGTATTTTCAACTAGATACCAAGTACTTAGAACAAAATACCAAACGCTATCAGTCAAGTACTTACAACAAGATACCAAGCACTATCAGCAAAAAAATACTATCAACTAGATACCAAGTACCAACAATCAACTAAGAACACATAAAAATAATAGCAATTAAATACAAAATATTAATTATTCACTTATATCCCCC
>CAUHTR010000060.1:0-138830 GCA_959609185.1 Schmidtea polychroa
TTAATTTCACAAGATTATCGATTCCAAAAAAAATTGCTTTTACAGCTTCTGCTCGTGCACTCCATCGTGTTGTTGATTCACGTTTTACAGTCAAAGGAATGACATCGGTTAATTTTTGCCAACGATTGGTTGATCTTGAAAAAAATAAATAAATTTGTTCAATTACACCAAAAAAAGTTAGCATTATGGGATTAGTTTGAACAGAATGTAATCCTGCAAGATTTAAACTATGATTATCGCAGTTAATAAACACTGCGCGAGGGTTCAAATTGGTAATTTTTTGTTGCAATCCAGAAACATGACCAGCCATAACTGCCGCATTATCATAACATTGCGATCGACAGTCCGAGAGTTCTAATCCATCAGTTTGTAATAATTTGAGTATAGTATTTTTAAGAGCTTCGGCATCTTTTTCAGCTAGCTCAATAAATCCCAGAAATGATTCCTTAATTTCCACTGTTTTTTTATCAAAATCTATTTCAACGTGACGAATAACTTCTGAAAATTGTTCACGATGTTGTAAATCTGGAGTAGAATCAAATATCACGCCAAAGTATTTGCTTTTTTTTAATATTTTCAATCAAAACATTTCGAACTATTGAAGCTAAAAGGTGAATAAACTCATTTTGTATGCCTGGTGATAAATAAGATGTTGTTCCTGGATGTAAACGAGAATGTTCCATGTGACTTGCCAAAAGTCGATCATATTGCGCAATCAATTGTAAGAGACCCAGAAAATTACCTGGATTGCCTTCTGTATTCAACAAATTTTCATTATAACCACGTAATGCTAAATTATGAAATGCTAAGAATTTTATGCATGAAAGAAATCTTTTAAAATTTCTCTCCATCGATCTTTTTCCAACAATATTTGAGCTTGAACTTCCATATCGATTCCAGCACCTTGAGACAATCTTCGTTCAGTTTCTTTCCATGTTGTAAAATTCTGACGGTGTATAATATTATTTTCATGATCATTTACTCTTTCTGAATGCTTAAAATCTCTAAAACCAGCTGGTGAAGAAAATGCAGTTTTACAAAAATCATTATAAAATAACAAACAACAAAAGCAGAAAAGTGTTTCTTTATGAGGCGAATAAATTAACCAAGATCGATTAACATATATACCGTTTGCCAACTTCTTCTTAAACCATGATGATGTAATTGAACGTCCATTATGCACTGCAAAGCTTCCTTTATTATTTTGAAATAAACTCGGGCCACGTAAAATGACTTCAGTTCTTATTTTTTGTGAAACTATTGGACTGAATGAATGAACTTTCTTGAAATTCCAAATATCCAAAATCATTGAACAAAAGCAGATTCGGAATATTTTCTGAAATTGTTGAAAGACATGATCTATTGTTGGATTCAGTCATTTTATAATCAAAATCCGACTCTTCATTGTTTTGTGAGGCATCAAAATCAAAAAATTCATAATCTGACTGAGGCATATGTTTGTCTTCTTTAATATCCTCTATCTGGTCATTTTCTTCAACCTTTTCCTTTTTTAAATAATTTTGCAACATTTGACTTGACTTTTTAGCTTCATTTCGGAATATTCTGGCCTTTTTACGATTTTGTGCGCCACTTAATTTCGGTTTCGGCATCTTTGATATTCTAAAGTTTGAAAGTTTTTTCAAATAATTTTGAGCTTAACAAATAATTCTATAAATCTTACGATTGAGTTCTGGATATAACTCAAATTTCATGTATTTTGGAAAGGCTTTGAAATATATAAACAAAGTTCACCATAAAATTTAAATTTAATTTAAATAGTACTAAAATTAAATTTAAATTTTATGGTGAACTTTGTTTATATATTTCAAATAATCAAAATTCGTTATTTTAATGTTGGTTAAATTTCAAAATCGAAAATCTTTAAATAAAGTTTAGGTTTCAAAAATCAATTTGGCGCCCCTAAAATCGTGGCGCCCGGGGCAAAAGCCCCGCTTGCCCGGCCCTAGATGCGCTACTGTATTTCATAATGATGTTTGTTATTGTATTCCTTTTTAATTCCGAGAATACGACCTAATTTGTAATAATCGTAGCCATCTTACATTGCTTTAATGATATTATGTTATGTTGAATATTCCCCAGCATTTCATTTAAAGCTGGAGCTGGTATATCTTGAACATGGGGAATATGACCATTTTCAGGAGGTACATATTGGGCATTTTATCTTCAATTTTTGGAATTGATTAAGTTGTTCTTCATGGTCAAAGTGCAGAGTCTTGGTCCCGTTGGACAGCAGCTGCACTTGATGCAACCATGGCTCTTTAAATTTTCAATTGAACTCATAATGTTGCATATACAGGGTGGCACAGAAAAAGTGAAGCAAAGAAAAAACTCATTTTAACATGATTTTTTAAAATACATTTGAAAAATCTTAAAAGATTTAAAACGAAGTCTCCATCTATTTCACATTTATTAATTAAATTTCAATGTGGCCACCCTTGGCTTTGACAATGGCCATCAATCTGCGTGGGAATGCTTCACATGCGGCACGCACCTGCTCTTCAGGTATTTCAATCCAAATTTTCTGAAGTAAGCACTTAAATTTATCCAAACTCATTGGTTTTAGATTATTTAGACGCTGTTCCATTAAGGCCCACATACAAAAGTCCAAAGGATTTACATCCGGAGATGATGAAGGCCATTGTTCCTTGCTAATGAAATCAGGCAAATTTGACTTGCACCAGTTCTGAACTATTTTAGCGGCATGTGCGGGCGCAGAATCCTGCTGCAATACCCATGGATCATTTCCAAACATGACGTTGTAATACTTCTTCTAAATAATATTTAGAATTAATTTTGACACCCTTTTCTATGAATTTCAGAGGCAAACGACCCTTTTTGGAAATACCTCCGTAAACCATCACAGAAGGACTTCCTTGGAAACGCTGGACCGTGCGGCAATGACTAGGGATATCGGTAATTGATGGCGAGTACACTCGATCATTTTGAGTATTGTGTGACTGTTGGAGGACGAAGAGTTTTTCATCAGTAAACAGGATTACTGATTCAGCGTGCCGAGATAATAAGTCCTTACATCTTGTGACTCGTTTCTTTTTTATTTGTGTCTAATAAACCATGAACACGCCGTTTCTTGTAAGGTGTAAGTCCAAGGTCTTCTTTAAGAACACGAGATACAGATATTCGCGATATTCCAAGACTCTTTGCCATCTTTCTGGCCGACTGGGCTGGTTTTCGGCGAATCCGTTCACGGATAACTTTAACTAGCCTGGGAGTACGAACGGTCCGGCTTCGACCAGGTTTCTTTGGTGGTACAACTGTGCCGGAATCTTTGTACCTTTTTAAGGTTCTGTATACCAACGAACGGCAAATGCCCTCTGCTTTCGTTAACTTTAAAATTTCCGATTGATGCTTTCCCTCCAAAAATAAATTTAAAATTCTTTGTCGTTTGAATTCCAATGCCATTAACTTAAATTTAAGGAACCGCTCATATTATAATTAAATATTAAAATATTAAAACAAACTCAAATATTAAAAATTTATATAATTGCGCAAGCTATATCATTAGGCAAGAAAAAATAAAGTAGTTAAACTTGTGCTTCACTTTATCTGTACCACCCTGTATGGTTCATGGATAATAAAACAACATTGGAGTTTGTACATATTCAGTAGGCATGTGACCATTTGCAACTTGTTAAGGATAGATAACCTAAACAAAATACTTATAATCATATACGTTGTGCATTGCAAAGGACTTAGTTAATTTGAAAATTAAAAAGTTCAAATCAACATGAATATTTTATTAATCTAATAACAGTTATAAATTTCAGCGATTATTAATATTAATATAACGTCGATATTACTTGACTGAAATTTATAAAAGCACTAAAATAATATTTGTCAATAATAGCATCAAAGTCTACTTTTTCAACTGTTTCCTTCTCTATACCGAGAAGTGCAAGATCTCAGAGAAGATCTTATCCGATCGACGCTCTTAGGCATGAGAGAATAAGTTTCAGCTTGCTGAAAGAACGCTCGCAAATAGCTATTGATACTTCAATTTTTAAAAGAATTTGCAGAGTAATACGGAAATTGGGAAAAACATCACCATACGACACGATGAAAAAAACTAGTTCCATATGTGATGATGGTAAGGCATCAACCGTAACCTTTTAAAACAAAAACTTGTAGAAAAAATCCTAATTCTACAATTTACAAAAAAACCAATAAATCAATTACTTAAAAAATAATAATTACCAATTCCTCGCGTCTATGTTACACACCAATACGATACCGTCTAACAATACAGCGCACACAGAGTCGATAAAGAACAACGACAAAATCGACTGAAACAGATAGCATCAGCTTTTATTTTGACTGTATGATCTCTTACGTTTAACATTATTGTAGGCAACCCTTTTCTCTTCCCCAGTGATGATGCGCTTCAAAAATGGATCATTGTTTTGACGTTTGTGAAGCAAATTACATGCGTTAAGTCGACTGCCATAAAAGCACGAGGAACCCGTATGTAGGGCTTTGAGATTTAACTTAGGCGTTTGAATTATCATTGACGGTCAAATTCGATAAATTATCTGTTTCAGTGATCTCACGAGTTGTAATTCACCCTCTTGTCTTACATTAATTAAAATATTCCTATTTTTGCGGCCACACTGGACTCATTTCAATAGGACTTAGTGTTATGTGCGGTCGACATTGCATGAAAAGATATTACCCCTCGCTTTGACGCAGCCAATAAATGTCTTACCATCAAGAAGCCTCGTCCCATCCTTTATCCAGTTATGAATAAAGGGAACTTCATTCGATCCGTTCAAGCCATAACCATCGTTACTCACGTACAGCCAATGCTTCATCGCTTCATAGTAGTCGTTTTTGGTCTTCATGTCTTGTCCATTAACTTTTATCTGCTTTTTTTTTAACTTTTTCAGTCTTTTTAAGATCGCGGGAGTGCTGCAGAACAACACTCTGATCTCCCGAATCTACCAAGCTTTCCAGTCGTTCTACGATCCCGTATTGGATTTCTGCTCTAATCGATGGTATCCCCAGACCGCCGTCCCCACACTTACTGTTGATGAACTCCGGCGTAGTGTCATTTGACAGCTTCAACCATTCCCGTACAAACCTTCTTGTCCTCTTATCCAGTTCTCGCAATTCCCCTAACCTCGACTCCCCTAATATCGCGCGATGCATGATACTAGGGATCAAGAAACTACGAAGTATCTCCAGGCGCTGTTGCGGCTTAAGGGTGCTTTGGTAATTTCAAGAAACTTCTCAACATAGGAAGTAACCTTCCCATGTGAGTTAAAATACACATCAAGGTATTTATAAGTTGAATCGGGGTCGGAGCTCATATGAGGCATGTTCCCATCATTTGTAGTCAGTACATCTGACGTAACAAACCATTATGGCCATCCCTCTGTGCCATTATTGATTTGGGTCCAGCCCGTTCCTTTTGAGCTCTGCTAGGGTTACATTCAGTAATAGTTGCAAACCTTATTTACTCTCAGCACATAAGACGATATCGTCCGCATAAGCCAGAATAGGTACTTTTCTACCTCCAAGTCGGTACCCCATACCAGTTTTCTCCACTTCACCAATCGCCTGCTCAACAATGTTATTAAATAGTATTGGTGAGAGTGTTTCACTCCACGGTTCATCATTGCGGTTGCTGTCCCGATCGTCGTAGACGTGTTAGTGTAGCAATTCTTGATATAGTTTACAAGAACCTTCGGATATCTCTGAATCTTTGCACCTCTAATTATCGACTCATGGTTCACAGAGTCAAATGCTTTCCTCATGTCTATAAACGCCAAAGATATGGGGCGTTTTTGGCTCCTCGCATCGTATAACAAAGGTCTCTAGGAGGCAAATTTTTTCCAGCGTTCCGTCACATTTCTTGAAACCCTTCTGAGCATTTGAGGCTGGGGCCCACTTCGCGACCCGACTCGCCAAAATCTTGTGAAAACCACGTGTCAACACAGATCTAATGGTGATCGGCCTAAAATCTCCCCCTTCCCTGGGATCCTTAATTTTAGGAATTAGAGACGTGCGACTATTCTTGAGATAATCCGGGATGTTACCAGATTTCAGCATGATATTGAACAACTTGCATATCATTCGCGCCGGAATTTTCGTTACTTGAGCAACACTTAGGCCGTCCGGTCCTTTTGCCGTATTCAGCTCCATCTTTTTGAAGCTATAGGTAACACTCCCCATCTCTATCGGAGCAATCATTTCCGTGATTTCCGCTCCTGCCACTACTGTACGGTCATCTTTTTCACTCGGTGTCTCAAACACCTTCCAATATACATCCATACCTTCGATTATTTGAACTTGAGAGTCACACTCTCCATTTTCCATCCAATACCAGATGCGCAGCACTCCTGCGATCGCTCTTATATAGATTCTGCAACTCAGCATATTGCATTTTCCGCAACTCCTTTTTTGTCGCTCTCTTAACGACTTCGAAATCCTTTCCACCCTCTGTATTTCCTTGTCAGTTTTTCTGCGAAATCTTCCAGTAAAACCACCCGCCATTTTGATCCGAATCGATAGCCTTATCCAACAGCTCTTCATACCAGTTTTTCCCAGGAACCTTTCCTTGACACTCTAGGGATCTCAGATATTGTTCTATATCCGGTTTCGATGTTTCGTCTCTAATCCAGAACATTCCGTGATCTTGTTCCTCCGACATAATGCCCTCTGTTGGGCTATCAGTTTGTTCCTCTTGGAGTTCATCCATGGTTTCCTCGCCTATGCCTTCCTCAGGTTTCCCTGATTCCCTCAATGACTCCACCAATTTGATGAACGTTTCCTTCTTTAGCTGTCCACTAATGAATTCGGCTGTTCAACCCTGACCGTGGACTTTTGATAGTACCTTCGGATCCAGACCATTCACCACTACTTCTCTCGCTAGGATCTGAATTTCCTCTTCCTGCCATCTCGATTTCTTTACGACCCTTTCACCCAGCTCTTTTTCTATTAGAGCATCCGTCTTCTCCCTGTGAGCACTCTTCTGGTGCACGCGTCTGCCAATTTTTGTTTTGAAAACCTTCTCACAAAAATTGCATTTATACATCTCGACCTCGCCCGTAAAATCCCGACTGCACCATTCACTGATAAATCGTTATTTATAGTGTTGTTTGTCATGGTGTTTTTAGGCGACGACGGTTTTGTGGACCGAAGTGCCTGTAGATAGCTTCCCAGAAGCGCTTGCTGAGGTTGGACATTCCCCAGCTTAACCTTCTTATCGATCTGTCCTGACCGCCCGGGATAGGAGTTGCCTCCTTTTTGCTCTATAGGTTTCCCTACAGTTACCCTGAGCTTCCAGCTGTTCGAAAAGAATTACGTTTTGTTGCCATTCTTAGAAGAATGGGGAACGAGAGTAACCACGAGAAGGTAGTAAATCTTTTCTTTCCGCTCGAGCAGGAGATATCTCCTACCAGGGACGCTAGCCTGCAGCACCTCGGTCATCCTTTACAGGACGGACTGATCAAGGGCTTTGGGACCAGATTACCATAACTCAAATAGAAGAGAGTCATAGTTATCAAAAACACAATTAGCCGCATACGATACCAGACGCATACGCATCAAAAGTTTGATTGTTTGCTTTTGCATTTTTTTTGCATTGTGTAATTGGAGCAGCCTTCGAGTTTTTTAAGGCTTTATCTCCAAACCTGTCATAGTATATACACTTGTCAAGTATCTGACAGGGTGGTGCTTTGTCTCGCCAATTGCAACCTAGATGGCAGAACCGTGCCTTGTTACGAAACTTAAAATGGAAACGGCACAGGTTCCTGGTTGCAGGAGAAGGTGAACATTGATGTGTATTGTCTATCGTCATTTTTCCGCCTGGTGGACATACTATTCTCAAGCTCGCTGATGCGTTTAGTGAGGCCTGTAATAGCACAAAGTAAGGCTTCTTCGGTCGAAGGTTTCAAAGAAGAAGATAAAATTTCTGTGTTGCTACTTAACTGCACAGAGCAAGTTGGTTATTAATTTTGTTGGCCATCTTTGGTAGCTCTACCACATCTGCTGTTGAAGAAAGCGCTAAAATTTGTTGTGCGTGTGGCGGTAAAGCAGACAGAAAAAATTGCTTCAAGAGTTTTTGATCCGTAGCAGCCTCAGGATGTATTTGAGTTAGTTCTGCCATAGCATGTTGCAAAAACTGTGATGGTTTTCTGCTACCCAAAGTATTTAGTGAAGACGGCAGCTGTAGGCTCTTTAAAAATATCGAGGAATGCCGTACGCAATTCTTCATAAGGATTTTTGACGATAGTAAGTGAAGTACGAAGGATCACGGACGAAAGTTTACTTAATATCGTCCGGGGAATCAACGGCAAAATGCGACAGTATTTGTCTCGTGAACTGTTTACCTTGATTCCATCGAGTGCTAGTTCGGTAGAAATCAGCGAAGTAAGTGGAGAGTTATTCTCATCCAAAAAATATTGACATAAATACATTGATCGCTGATTTTTGGACTTACGTTTATGTTTTGTCTGTTTGTGATTGCTGCCTGAGTCATTCTCCGAATCGGAAGAACTAAAGATGTCAATTATCCAGACTTTCTGGTATCCGGATGTCAAATAGCTTAAACATGAAATATCCGGATATCCGGATACTATTCGGATATTTGCCAATTCTGAAATTTAGAAAAAAAAATCAAAATATTTTAGTTTTTAAGTTCATTTTATTTAATTCAAGAAAAAGAAAGTATATAATAATATAGTTTTATTATTTTTAATCATTATTAATTTATTATTCATTATTGAAATAATATTTCAAGAATACCAAAGCGTTCAACAATGGAAACTGAAGTCTACTTCTTAATTTTGTTGAAAATGTACCAGCCACCGAGAAAACTCTCTCACTGCTAGTGGAGGTTGGTTGAATCGTATTAAGAGCATTCAAAAGTTTTTCTAAGTTGTGAGTTAGTTTTCCATTGCCTTCAAGAAGTTTAAATTCTTTTTGTAAAAAGTCAATTATTTTTTTGAAATTTTGTTGGATTTTCACTGCTCATGGAAGCTATAGATTTTTTCAATTCCATAACCAATGTAATCGGTTCGCAAATTTCATCCTCAGATCCGGACGAATACACATGATTTTCATCTTCTGGAATTGCATACAATCGACTCATTGTATCTTTTGCATAGGCATAGATTGCTGGTTTCGAAGCATATGTAATATCATCAAAATTATCATCTCGGGAGATTGATGAATTTTGTAGAAATTTCATCAAAGATACTACTTCTTTATTTCTTCGTTTTAAAATTTCTGTTTTTAATGACGTCAACATTTCATTGCTCAAATCTGAATCAATATCGTTTAATTTTTTAAACATAAATTTAAAAACACCTTCGCTAGATAAAAGTGTTGCTTGTTCGTTACTCAACTCTTTTACACCTAATTCAAGTGGTTTTAAGATATTTAACATATTTTCTAGGATTACGAAATTTTGTTCATTGTAATATTCTTTTTCCGTTCCTAATAAGTCAATCAATGATTGTTTAATACATTTTTTTAACTTTAGGAGTCGCTCAATCATAGGGACTAATGAGTTTCACCTGGTTTTGCAATCCAACAGTAAATGTAATTCTTTTTTTTCTTGTTCCATAACATATTTTTGAAGAACATTTTTTCGAACAGCAGAAAATTTAAAAAATTTTATAAGCCTCCGTGATTCAGATATAACAACATTAATGTCAGGTTTCATAAGTATATTATTAACACCAGTATTATCAAATCCTAAATTCATATTTTCGTGTTCAATATCACTATTTTCATAATCATAATCAGAATCATTTTCAGACTGCTCATCAAATTTGCTATTATTTTTATCATCAGATGTCGTAACCGTTCCTGTTTTTTTATAAAAAACACCAATCACGGCCAAATGAATGGCGTGATTGTAGCACAATTGACTGATTGCAGAAATATTTCGTCCAACAATATTATTCCCACAATTTGGATATATCACAGTAACATAGACAGACGATGGAATAAATCTTGAGTCAGTAAATGCATAATAGTATATTATTTCTGAAAACTGAATACCGAATTCTAAAAGTTTATCTTTCACTATTTTTTTAGTTTTTTCAGCGTCACAAGATCCATCGATTTTTGCCAATCCTAATTTATACAGATACTCTTGCTATGTAGTGTAACATTCATATAACGCTTCATATTTATGTCCGTCCATTCATCGACTGTAATACTGAATTTTTGTCCATTGTTTTTTTTGTATTTAGATTGTTTTTAAGTTCTTCTCGTTTCTGTTCGTAAACTGAATTATAAGTTTTTTAACTGTGTTTCGACTACGTGGCATTTCGAATCCTCTTTTATGTATAAATTCTCTAATTGCTGATGAATTAGTTATTGCGTGGATTGAAAATCCATCTTTTGCAGCACATTTTGCTAATAACTCACCTAAGCTTTCTCTCTTAACAAACTTTAAAATTTGTTGTGAATTTACAATTTTTGAAGATTTGACACTTGTAGTTTCTTCTTGATTCGACGTTCTTTTGTTGATATAAATTTCATGTCTTTTCAAATGATTTATGAGTGGAGTTGTAGAAGATCCTTTACATTTGATATTTTTACCACATTTTCTACATGTCGCCTCCTCAGAACTATGTTTTTCAAAGTGAATCCAAACCTCCGATTTTTTTGAAGACATTATTATAACGATAACCCTTCAAAATACAAACTAATATATAAATTTTTAAAATTTTAAATATATTCATACATACCTTTAATTTGATTTAAATTCGTTTTTCAGCACAGAAATACCACCAAAACAAAGTGCACTGCACAACTAACTCTGATTTGATTTAAATACGAGTAAAACAAAAATCTCTAAATGTAATGTTAGTGCACAGCCAACTCTGATTATACAGGGNAGGAAGAACCGCCAGAAAGTGGCAACAAAACATTGAATGAGGCTCTATTCTCTGTCACTCCGTAGTTGCCCAGGGAACGACTGTTGGAAAGAATGGTGCCGTTGTACGACAAGAGAAAGTGGCATTTGTGATTGGTTAAAATGCTGTATGTTTGAGAAAGACAATTAATTGTCTACTGAAACAGATTGTGTTTTATTCGTTCCAGGATTTTTAATTAATATTTGGAACTTATTAGGCTCCGGTGCGGCGCTACCCTCGTGTGTTTGCTGATGTTTATTCAATTTTGATTTATTTAAATAATTTATTATAGTTTTATATATATTAATTTGAAAAAGGTTTTACAAATGCATGAATATCCATGTGAAGTTCCAGAATTGTTGGATAAAACTGCTATTATTGTGAATGAATACAACCAAAAACAAACAACCAACACCGCCACAATATCTCATTTGAATTAACCAAATTTCAATAATAATTTGATGCAAAATACAAACAATAGAGAAATACAAATATGCTCAAAGAATGTGAGTTGAATAATGATTTTATATTTATAAATCTGTGTCATATTGAAACTAATATGGAGCATTTACTAAAAAATAATATACTATTATGCATTTACTGACTCAAGATTTATTCCATCGTCTGTCTATGTTACTGTGATATATCCAAATTGTGGGAATAAAATTGGATCCGATGAGGGGGGGAGATTAAAAAAATTCTACAGCCGACTCGGACAGTATTCTTGTAACCAACAAACATTTGTGTTCAAGTTTCCAGCAACATAAAAAAATAACGATCTGAAATTCACAGAAAATATGATTTGATGAAAGCAAAAGAGAAAACTAGCCGATAGAAACAAAAAATAAACATTTTCAGTGCAAAAGAAACAGAATGTTCGGTAAATGCACCAGACACCACCAGCCAAAATGGATCGATTATGCCATGGGACTTTATCGATTGTATGCGGTGCCAATTATTGCTATTGTTGGAATTCTTGGAAATTTTTTATCGTGATTTTGGTATTTCTATTGGAACTTAAAAAGTCAAGATTTTCCATTTATTGTGTTGCAATCTCTAGTACTCATGTTTTGATTTTAATAATGAATTCTTTGATGGACGATGTCATGGGTAAAGGCTTGGTACATTGGCGGCCGGTATATAAGATAAAATTTGTTACATATTCACTTACTATGTGCCGGATAATGGAATACGTTCCAAACTGTATGTATATGGCGTCTTCAGTTTTCACAAGGTGGTGGAGAACGAAAATTCAAAGAGCCAAATAATTGCAGGGAGACCTACAGAAAAATCATGAAATAAATCGAATTTGCGGACATTTAGCTTTAAATACGGTCTTCCTATTGTTCACGGTTCCATTGGTTGTTGCGATGTTAATGCGTCAATACAATGGTTGTTGCCTGTATGCCAAAGTTTTAATCGAGATTATTTTCATTATATTTCATATTCTTTAGATTTATTATATTTTATATTTTTAACTAATTTTCGTTTGATATTTGTTAAATCTCACGCTGCACCACTTTTACACTGTGAGACCGCAAGGAAATAGTCTCTCGGTCTTTATTTAGATTCGAAATCAATGAAGCATGACAGTAATTCAAGCCGCCAAAAGTATAGTGCAATTGCAGCAGCATTATCCACTCGTAACAACCATCATATGTTCCGTGTTTTAATGTATAAAACCAGTGGTAATACATTGAACACTAGACCAATATATGAGCATTGTAATAGTTATAATTCCAGTGATATCCACCATATCCCAATCAGCACCCATACCTTGAAACAGGGATACTCATCAGTGCCTCGTCAAAAAACCGTTTCATATGCTTCCAATGTCAGTCACCACAGAAGATGAAACAAAAAACTGAGTCCAGACAATAATCACATCAAAACATAAATTTCGACGACGAAACATTTTTTTAAGTGGGAGATACGTTGGGGTTATAAAATAATTAAAATCTAAGACTGGTCAACGAGAGAACTGACAATAACGAAGAAATAAAATAGGTAGAAAGGCTCGAAAAGGTGCATCAGTATATAGGAAAAGCACAAAAAAGGTGATTTAAGAAAAATCGATAAAAGATTCATAAGTTCGAATTTAAGTCTGAAAAATTGGTCATGTGGGGAACAGATAGCACTGAATAACATGGAAACAACGGAATTTTCAGAAAGTGCTAAGAAGAGTGCGAAAAGGTGCCTAAAAAGTGAAAGACAAGAAAATGAAATTAATTAATTAATTAGCCAGTAGAAAGAAATCTCGAGCTGGGTAAACAAAGAGAAAAGTAAACAAAAAGATTTCGTCCCATTATCGTGTTACAATGATTAATGGAAGAAGACTAAGAAAAAGATAGTGTGTGCAGAAAGGTCCGGGCGGGCCATCAATTATCTGGGTTCGTTGGACCATTCTGGGTGATAGCCGAATCAGATATGTGGAGTCGAATGTCAAGAGATAGATTGGCTCGGCCATAACCGTTTGTCAAACAAAAAATTAAACGAAAGGTTCGATTCTTAGCCCAAAAAATAATTATAATTACGAAACATTCAAAAGTCGGCTGCTAGAATCTATCAATATTGTTACATTTATCGAAACGAAAATCTTTAAATATCTCATAACAAAAAATGAACTTACCAATTTCCTAATAAAATTTGAGTTGCTCATAATAATTTTTATTATAACATTATGGTTTCTTGGTAGCAGCATAAATTAAATGTTAACAGGAATGTTATGCTCTTTTTTTTAAATCGAACTCGAAAAAGACTATCGTGTTTAAAAGTTCTTATTTTTAGCCATTTTTTAAAAAAATACTTTCCGTTTTTTTCATTAACACAATTTTTGCTGACAAATAAAAAATGCAAATATTAAAATAATTAAAAATGGGTTGAAAACTGTAATAACAAAGTGTGATCAATTTTTTGGAAGGTATCAGAAAGTACATAAAAATGTTAATAGAACTGAATAAAACTGCAAATAAAAATTTTAATAAAAATGTAAGTAAAGATATGAATAGCACAGAACATATCAAAAATATAAATAAAAATCTATATAAAAATCTAAATAAAAATCTAAATAACAATGTAAATAAAAATGTGAATAGCACAGAACATATAAAAAATGTAAATAAAAAACGGCCTGCTGTTAGTCTTGGGTCTTGTGTTCCATCTAAAGTTATAATCAAAAAAATAAGAATTTTATTGCTATTCGCAATAGCTAGAATCTGTTTTCACGCTTTTTTCTTGTTGTACTTGACCTAAATAAAATTAGTTTACTGGTGTCGTTGGCTATTTAGTCTGGTTAATCAGTGGTTAAACTTGGGATCTACACTGGTCTGAGGGTTAAGTTAGAGCACCCTAGTTTTATCCGATACCTTTGTGGGTTACTTGTGGTCAAATATTTGTTCTTTAGTGCTGTTATCAGCGTAACCCAATATACAACGTTGTTTTACCGCTTGATACCCGTTGAGTAATCAACATTGATACTGTATCAAGTGGGTGAGAACTCGCAAAAAGTGAGCGCACTAACAGCGCTATAATTGTCGGGTACTTGATGGGTCCACGGACTACCGATAGAAAGCATGTGTCCGATTTGCTTAGCTGCCTTACTGAAATTGTTTTCCCAAACCCTTTATACAAATTTACTGTTATCGGACGATCATAAAACTCAACCTCATATACATTAAATTGTTAAAAATCCATTTATTAAATCAATCATAATTACAATTTGATGGGAGGACGATTCGATAAATAATTTCCCATTGCGTTCTATATATTCCACATCATAAAGGGGGTTGAGAGGCGGTTTGCTTATCCTACCAGATTTAGTTCTTTTAACAGCATTTGGACTGGACAAGTAAGTTTCCATATACTCAAAAGAGTTGAACAACTTTTCATTCATGCGTTCCTCTTGGTTCATGATTTTTTCCTTGGTCTTAACGGATCAGTAAATCTTTGTCATCTATGTTCGAAGGCTTACTTTATTAATAATGCGAGTTCTTTTACTTGATTTTAGGCCTATATCGAGAATTTGATTGCTCGAATCAGTTCTCTTTGGCCTCTTTATAACTTTGCCTCCATTTTCAGATTGTGTTAGTTTTCTGGCCTTCGCTGAACACGGGAAACTATTGGTTTTTTTCAATTTTGACTTTGATTTCTCAGTAGATATATTTTCAATATTTTCAGAAAATTTCATTTGCTTTGGTAATGTCTAGAAGGCTCATGAAGTTGTGGTTAATCAAGGATAGGCAAAATATATTAATCAAATCCACCAATCACAAATTTTACCTGATTGAGGGTTTTTAACTTATTTGATAATCTTTTCCTTTTCTTATTGTTGGGCTAGAACTGACTTCTAGACCCAAAACCCTAAGTTGTGACTGAAATGCGTAGGTACATAACATGCAAAAAGCAAAAAGTATAGTTAAATATTAAAAATACACAAATAAACAATATTAATTAAAAGAGAAAAATAAGCACAGAAATTAAATAAAATTATACAAAAGCAAGAAGTTATGCAAAATCTAACTCAAAAATAACCAAATAAACATAGAGTTACAAAAAACAAACTCGAATAACTTAAAAGACGGTAAAAACATTAAAAAAATTCAGAAAAGCCCAGAACATTTCATAAAAATGGCGATGACCATCATGAAAGCCATCTAGAACAATAAAAGTTAGAAAAATAAATAAATTAGTAAGAAAAATAAAAAATTCTTAAAAAGAAACTCAGAAAACATCAATTAAAATAAAAATTGAATTAAAAGTAATATGGAATGTTCTGGAACCGTTCCAAATCCATCATGGGGGTAAAATTAGCAAAAATATTTAGAAAATAAAAATAAAAATTATGACGCAAAAATCGCCATTAAAAATATCAAAATTACAAAATAGAAAATTCTGGAATAAAAAGAATTCGAGTTTGTTTTAATGCATCAATACATACACGTGTACAAAATAGGTATATATACCGACGCATTTTAGTCACAATTTAATCTTTTTGTATGCTAAAAATTTTCACAGAAAATCCAGTCGACACCGAAAGTAAGGACTGTTGATTGTATTCATCTTATAATTGTTATTTTGTTATTATATTTCATTTTATTGGTTATTTTTTTTGTCTTTTTATCATATTTGATTCTTACGTAACAAGAGTGACCAGCGCCGTCGTGAACGGGTTGTATTCACGACGCTGATCAGCCTTGTTTCTAACTAATAGTCGACATACACAAATTCGGGTCTACGACCCGACATGCATTAAAATTTCAATTTTTTTAACCGGAGGTCGCCACGAACAATTGGTTTCTAACCAGGAGTAGGGCGGGTAAATCCATCCATGTAGTTGGCATAGTCATATGGACTATGCGGACGAAATAAATTTTGGGATAGTAATCGCGGTAAATAACACAATAGGGCCTATCGTACCGTATTCAGTTGAATCGGGAAAGTAGGTAAATTTTAATTAATTCGACCTTTCAGTAAATTACATACATAAAATGAACACTCAACTATTCTATAGGAAACACATCATTAGGAAAATGTAAACGGGAAATATCCCAGACTTAATATTCTACAAAACACTCTAGTAGTCGGTTAATTACACGAAATAGTTCAAATATTTAATATGCTCAATATCGAATATTATTAATATACTATAATTGATGCTATCTATAATTATGTTTAAATCGAAAGTTCAATGATTAAAACCCCGAATCTAGATCGAGTTCAATAAACCCAAGACATTGTGTAATGATACTTTAATTTTTATAAAGTTAACACCCTGAAAATGTTGTTAAACGAACTTTATATAATGTCATCAAAAATTAATTGGAAATACANTAGACATCCATATTCTGAATGGAATTATCTCTGGTGCCCAATAGATTAGATCCTTGAAAACAAGGGTGTGGACTCGTAAAAAAGTACCGACCGTTGAAATTTTCGACTAATAAAAATGAATCAATATAATATATTTTATTTATTTTAATTTTTACAATTGAACCCATAACGTTCCTTCTAAATTTCTAAAAACTAGTTTACTAAAATTTAATTAATTGATTAATATTTAGGTTTCATTTACAATAGATTTATAATTGATTCAGTTGTTCTTCATGGTCAAAGTGCAGTTGCTTGGTCGCGGTGGACAACAGTTGCACTTGATGCAACCATGTGTTTTCCATTTACAATTGAACCCATAACATAAAATAATTAGTGTGATATTAAAAATACTAACAACATAAAAATTAAAAAACACGACATTATAATAACAAAACATTTATTGATGATCTACAAATAATGAAAAGTGAGCGTTTCTCAACTCTTTCTTAAAATCCATATTGTTGAACAATTATAATATCATTTCCATTTTGAAATTAATTAAACCAATCAACAAAAAATCTTTATTTTCAAACTTTACCGAAACTCACAATATTTAAACAACTGATATAAAAATCCAAAATTTGAACAACCTATTAAAAACTCCAAATTCCATTTAATAAAAAAGTCACAAGTTACAAAATTCCAAAATATTACACTGATCGAGTCTGTGTGCACATACAACTCAATCCAATGTCAAAAGCAAAAAAAAGCACACAGGCGTGACATAAACTCACAATTCACCACATATATTATACCTGCTCTATCAACACGGCCTTCGCATTAGCATGGGTATACTGATGGCTAGGTACTGTCATCAGGGTCAAGATCGTCTTCTAACATTCTCAAGTAATCAAACAAGACCACATTCAATTCTATACCGGTAGACATCTATATTCTGAATGGAATTATCTCTGGTGCCCAATAGATTAGATCCTTTAAAACAGGGGTGTGGACTCGTAAATATCCAGCTTCATTGATGCTCTCAAATCGGATCTGATGATTCTGAGTGCCAAAAATAACCGTTTTACAGAGACTTGTTGGCATTATCATCACAATGCATAATATTTCTTCCTTATTAATACAAATTTCTGTAAGAACATTCATAATTAGTTCTTGCAAATAGCTGCATGTATGATCCCGTATCACAAAAGTTCGTGTAACAACTTTTTTTTGTCATCAAGGAACTTGGCGTTAATGCTGGAAATATTTCAAGTTCGTAAATACATTTCATATATTTTGATAAATCATTTAAAATAACATTTTATTCAATATCAGCAGTAACTGTAAATGATTGAATTTGTAAATCTTTGATTATATATTTTATAACTTCAACTTTGATCAATTTTTTACATCCAATTGTTCGACACTTACCAGACTTGAAAAATATTAATAAATGTTTACCCCTTCTGTCAACAATTTGTTGTGGTTTACCTTTTGGAAATTTGAATTTTGAATCTCATTTGCTAGTACTGCTCTGTGGACTAATCGTTGGACCTCTTGTGATTGATTTACGAGCTTACGAATCCTTTGTTGAGACAATATAAAGCAAAAACTCTTTAAAATGGCTATGCGTCTGCTCTAGGAAAATTAACTTGACTCATTAGCTATCTTCCAATAATTTCTAACTTAATGCTGGTCACTCTTAGATTCATTGCTAATGAGTCAAGCTTATGTCAGAATTCTATGTGATGTATATGCAAGTATTTCTGTTCTTCAGGCAAAAGACTTGCTGCAGCTGTAAAATGTAAACACGGGGGGCGTCATGTTATCAATGTGCTCAAATTTTGACCCAGATTTTAAGGGCAAATTTGCCGTTATTCTTATTAGGGTGTCTGATGCCGTTAACAGAAAGCGGAAGGTTATGCTCTTTTATTTAAATCGAACTCGAAAAAGACTAGCGTTTGCTGATAGAATTTTAGCAGTTCTTATTTTTAGTCATTTTTTAAAAAAATACTTTCCGTTTTTTCATTAACACAATTTTTGCAGACAAATAAAAAATGCAAATATTAAAATAATTAAAAATGGGTTGAAAACTGTAATAACAAAGTGAGATCAATTTTTTGGAAGGTGGTCGGAAAGAACATAAAAATGTTAATAAAACTGAATAAAACTCGAGTAAAAGGCATGTGCCGGGTCATAATTGGAGGTATCTAAAAGATTGTCACGTATCATTTTCCATATTAAATCGTTAATTTTATCGTGCACCCTTAAAATCTACTTCTATTTCTGGTTCATCGTCAATATCAATGAAATATCGTTATCAAAATAGAAATTCAACGTCAGTCTATAGGTGATTCTTCCGAGGGCTCCCTCTCTTCCGTGGGGGCGCGTCTTCGCTCTCGATCTCATCCAGCGGGATCCCCCTTTCTTCTGCCCGAAGCTGGGCCTAGATCCGTCTCTGCCTGATTTGGGTGGCCTCCACTTCCATTATCGCTCTGTCGCGGGCCTCCACCAACCGATTATTATGGGATTCCGTTTTAACCCATGCTAGGGCATCGGGCTCGGGACCACTCCGTATGACTGGGCCGTAGTTGTCCAGGTCTCGACCTCGGTTCCAATCATGTATTCGGTACCAGATGTATCTGGACTGGAGTCGAGTGATTAACCGCCTGTTTGCCTCTTCGTCCTCGTAGTTACTGGTTTTGGGACATTTCTATAATTATTTCTGATATAGTTCTGTCGGTCATCATATGAAAGCAAAATTTAAATTCTATACGTAACATCAATTTTCAACCCGTTTCTATTGAAAAATAAGAAAAATTCATGTTGTTACCACCGACCCATCATCCCACCGGATTTTTTGCATAATTCTAATTTACTTTAATTTTTTAATTTATACAATTCCCTCTACTACCAAAGTTATTTTCCAATATGATTAAATTCATTGTATTAGATTACAACAAAAATTTTAGTAGCTAAAATCTAAAGGAAATTTTCTTTTTTGAGTTCCATATTATTTTTGTTTCTATGCAATGAGAAATTGTGACTTCTTTTCATTTCCGCCGGGTTAAACCAAGTACCCTCGAATTCCCGGCACTTTCCGTTAAGCTTCTGATTCGGAGTCCTTCTGCCTGTTGCTGGGCCTGTTCGCGGTCCTTTCCTAAGTCTTCGAATAGTTTAAACACTAAAAAAAATAAGAAATAATTGTTCAAACCCATATACACGAGGAGGGAAAAATTCATTTAAATCAATATCAAAATTCCTATTCAAATATATGTGTAAGGTATTATTAGTCATTTTTAAAAAAAACATACTTTTTCTCAATCACCTGAGCTCAAGGGTGTACCGCAAAGAGAATGAAATTCAACAATTCGATTTTACAATAATTTATTCAGTTAGCCGAAAGAATAATAAAAATTAATAAAAAATAATAAAGGACTAGACATAATCAAAGAAAATCAACTTAAGTATCAATGAAATATCGTTATCAAAATAGAAAGATAAAAGTAGGTTCGATTCTTAGCCCAAAAATAATAATTATATATGTAGCGAGACGAAATATGATAACAAGTAATTGAACAAATATTTTATTCAATACATCATTGGTTGTTGGTTGAATCGGTTGTTGGTTGAATTGTTTGTAGCTTGAATTAGAGTTGAAGTTTCTTTCTTCTCGTTTTTCTTGACATTTTTGAATCTTTCCAAACTTCCTTTTTTGGATATTCAAACTAAATTTTTCTAAAATATTTAATTAATTTATTAATAAATTATTAATAAATTTCCTATTAAAATTCGAATTGCTCATAATAATTATTACTATAAAATTATGGTTTCTTGGTAGCAGCATAAATTAAATGTTAATCAACGATTATTCTAATTAGGGTTTCTGATGTCGTTAACAGAAAACGGAAGGTTATGCTCTTTTATTTAAATCGACTCGTAAAGGACCAGCATGTGCAGATAGAATTTTAGCAGTTGGTATTTTTAGTCATTTTTAAAAAAACCTACTTTCCGTTTATTTCATTAACACAATTTTGGCAAACAAATAAAAAATGCAAATTTGAAAATAATTTTAAAATGGATTGAAAACTATAATAACAAAGTGTGAAATCAATTTTTCGGAAGGTATCTGAATTTGAAATGTCAAAAAAATTGAAAATCGAAAAAGAGTGAATTAGAATAATACTCGCGCGCGCTCTTTATACACGAACAGACAGTGGTAACTGATTGATATAAAAGATGTTTTTAATATAATAAAATTAACAGCTGCTATTTGCTGCTGGACAGCTACTTGATTAGCTGCTATTTGAGCTTGGCCAGCTGCTTGATTAGATGGAGACAATTATTATTATTATTATTATTATTATTATTATTATTATTATTATTATTATTATTATTATAGAGACATTATATAGTTGCGTGCTCAATTCAAACTAAAGAGGGAATCATAAATTATTATTATTATTAATATATAAAGATAACAATAGTTTTAAACTACTTTGCTCAATTTCTATTATTTTCCTAAAAACTTATTAACGCTAAAATAAATTTTTGAAAAGATTTATTAGTCACTTAATAAAACATCGTCGATATTGACGTCATACTCAATATCAATATTATTATTTACAATTTCTATATTGTCATCTGAATCGGTCCAATCATCGTCATCAAAGCTTGGGCTGAAACCTCGTCACTATCTACAGCACCAGCCCCCCTATAATGCCCAAATGTGACACTAGTATTTTCCCCACCCGTAATGGCTTGTCGTCGTTGTTTGACAGCGCGATTTTACTATTTTTAAAAGTGTATAGTTGGTGGTTCCTCGTTCCTATCCTAGCCTGTGGAACTGAAAACACTACATTGGTATTGTAGCAGTCTAAATATGACTGGTGCCCAATCTCTGTTCCGACTAATTTCACACCCTTAGCTTTCAGACTATCTTTCTCCACTAACAAGCTATAGCACTTGGGCCTTAAGCATACCCATTCCTTATACCCGAGACCTTTGCTTTCGTCACAGAATCTAGGTTTCTCGAGTATAAGGGGTGTGCGGGGTCATAATTGGAGGTATCTAAAAGATTGTCACGTATCATTGCCGGCAAAGGAGTGTCTAGCTTACAGTGCTTAACCTCAAGGAAAAACGAATCAGTGTCGCCGGCAACGATATTTATATCCGCAGTTTAGACAGTTATAACACTGATTAAATTAAAAATGGCGGTATAGTGATAATTGTCACCGTCCTGTAATAGTAAAAGATTAATCGGATTACCGCAAGTGACTTTGGAACGGTGAATTATATTTAGGTGAAGATGATGGGATACATAATCTTTATCGGTATTGTTACTCTTAGACGGGGTACGACTATACTCGAAAACATTGATGGTCAGTTTTAAATCATCGTTTTTTCGTTCAAACTTCGGAATATTACATAGCCTCATTGGGCAATCCTTAATAGGGTCATAATTTAGTTCGTCTAAGTAATTAGTATAACTACTAACACGCTCCCTATGTTGGAAAATTACGTTACGCTTCAATAGTGATAAAACTATATAAAACAAGCATGATCATTGTTTCTTACGTTTGCAATTGCTTGCTTTTTAATCAATGCCGCTGGTGTAGGTATAAAACTATGACCAGCTAATCGACTTATAGGGTAAAATGAGTAGATGGATTGGTCACCGCAATTAAATTCTATCCTATATTTCGCCAGTTCATTATATTGGAGCTGGTACATCCGCAGTTTAGACAGATCTAGAACTGTTTGACCGATGTAACTAGGCCTGTCTAAACAGATAGAATCCTTTTTCAGATGTGCAGCAATCAAGTCATCATCAATTTTGAGTGATTTCTTGAAAGTCGGCTTTGAGGCATATACAATCATCTTTTCAGCTGAATTGCATAGTCTCAAATTCATCCGCTTTTTAAGATTCTCGACGGATTTCCCGTATAAGCTATTATTGTACAACTTAAACAAGTCTCTATATAACTCACTGGTTGACGGTGCTCTTAATGTGGTGTTCTTGTCAATATATTGTTTAAATATAGGTGCTTGCGTGAATTTAACTGCTCGATAAATTTTAACAACCTTCACACCGAGTGAAAGATAAAGTTTAAGAAGTCTCCAATGAAGAACATGGTTCTTCTTTGGCCAATGCGTGAGCATCAACTTCTCAACTTTGGAGTTCGGTGGACACATCTTTTCCGGAGCAATAGGAAAGTCATTTAAAAAATCATGCAAACATTCCGGAATTTCGATATCAACTTCCATAGTATACCCATATGGAAGGTTATCAATATCCGAATTCATACATTCATAAAGTACAGAATCCAAATTATCATACACCCATACAAAGTTAGCATAAGGCAGATTTTGGCTTAAGGCCCAACCATACAAATTATTGATATCTATGTACAGGAGTTCAGTGTCTTCAGAACTTGCAACATAATGTTTGTTAACAAATGTTAACCCACCCCGTATTCCTCCTTCGTAGAAATTAAAGATTTCCATGTCCTGTAAAAGTTTTATGGGTTCTGTTAATGTCATAAGCGCTGAGGCCCATGACATACCGGGAATGCCATAGAAATTTAGAGGTTCAAGACCATTGTATGCAATGGCCTTTTCACGGAATTGCTGAAAATAATCTGCAAGGAGAAATACGTCTAGTTTAAGGTAAGTCAACATGTAATCTAACATGTTGCAATTTTGTTGAGTCCAAATAACTTGGGCTTATTCATATTCATCATTAGACACCGATTCCCAAATAGGAGGAAATTCAAGAGTTGATTCCAGAACCTCAAGAGATGTAGAAAAGTCATAAGGAAAGATACCTTTTGAGCGAACAATTGCGCCATCAAAAACAGAAGAAGTTAAAGGCAGATCTGAAAGAGTCTTAACCGCTTTTGCAAGTGATGAATTAACAAACTGCATGCTGTCAATAAAAGGAACAGGCAATTTGTTAATGTACGCGATGAGGGAGATAAATTTTTCCGTAGTGGTTGGAATAATATTTAATTCCCAAGAAGGAAAATTATTTAAACCATACTTCAAAATATGATGGAGGTCATACCCCCTCAAATTGTGGAACACAACAGGAATTTAGATACTTACTGTCTCTGAATTCTGCGAGACACATTACATTTCCTACAGGCAGCACCAAGATACTTACCTGTGAAGTGACAATGATCCCTAACTTTACTACGAATGAATTTTTTACAGAGATAACAGGTCCTGGAATCAAAGAAAGCACGATCTTCAGCGAAAGACAAGGTTTGCATAGGCCTTCGGCCATTAATATCGTAATATGGCAGGACAATTGTGACAGCAATTTCCTCCACCTTACGTAAGAAAGACAGCACACAATCTTCACCAACAAACTCGTAATAAAATTTTGTTTTTGTGTAATTATTTATTAGTAATAGGCCTGCTGTTATTGGCAAGTGTTTTTGATGGTGGGTAATATCTTCGGGTAAAATTGCCTCAAAATCGGCATATATTACGAATGGCGGGGTTATTGTTTTTGAATAATCTTTATAAATTAAATTTTTCTCTTTAGGGAGCGTATATAAAGTAGTACCTATCTGATTCTTACGGCATAGGTCTACATGAAGGTCAAAAGCACTCCTGTGTCTGAAACCATTAAGGCAATGGGGGCACCAGTTTACGCAAATTTGGATATTACATGAATTACTAGGGTGGCAATTCATTAATTTTTTAAGATTAAAAACTGCGGTGTAATGGAAAGTAGCACCGTCTTCCAATAGACATAAATATAGGGGTTCACCATCTATAACCTTAGATCGGTGAATGATGTCTAATTGAGGATGATGGGGTACATAATTTATATCTAGATGTTCTATAGGCTTAGCTGGACTTTTCCTATATGTCAATACATTTATTGCTAAATTTAATTCTTTATTTTTCCTCTCGAATTTAGGAATATTGCATAATTTCATCTATAGGGTCAAAATTCAGTTCACCTAAATATTTTTGGTAAGTACTAGCACGGGTGTTATTCATGCGTACTTCGTCACGTTTTAAAAGTGCTAATATACTATATATAAAGCACATATCGTCGTTGTTTTTGATGTTTAATATTGCTTTCTTAGCTTTTAAAGCCGAAGGTGTGGGGATGTAACTATGGCCAGCTAACCTATTTATATTTGTAAATTTATTTAATATAAAATCAATCTCTTTAATTTTAACTACCCGCCATCCGCTCCCTAAATATGTAAATCGTTCTATTTTATTATTTAATTTTGTAATACCGTTAATTAAAAAAGTGTCTGAAAAAACTTCAGCGCTATTAGAGAAGAAATTATCTCTAATTTCCCCATCTTTCTCAAACTGGATGAGGATGGTGAACTGAATTTTGACAGTGCCCATTCCTTTCATTTCGGAAATTAATTTATCAACAATCTTATTTGTGAGGGAAATTTCAACCAAATTATCCTTTTCAACGTCAAATCTTAAATTTTTTCGTGCCCCCTTAAAATCGATTTCAATTTCTGGTTCATCATCAAGATCCACCGAACCACCTACTTGATAAAACATGGGGTTATCATTAATTTTAGTAATTTTTGAGGGAACACCAGACCCAATACTAACAGCAGGCCGTTTATTATTATTATTATTATTATTATTTACAAAAGAACTTATCACAGAAGATTTATTACCGATGAACTTATCACAGTTGAATTTAACACAAAAGAACTTATCCCAGAAGGATTTATTACCGTTGAATTTATCGCAGTTTGTTTATTTATAGAAGGTGAATTTAACACAGACGAATTTGGAACAAAGGATGGATTATTATGTTGTGTTTTCTTATGTGTAGGTCGCGCTTTATCTACTGTTCGTGTTGGTTTGCTTTTTAATATACTAAAAAGCTGTTTTTTACTAATTCTAAATTGATTTAAATGTCTTTTATGTATCTTAAAAAAGGGTTTATATTTTATGTCCTGACAAGTTTCGCATATGGGACATAAATAGTACTTGACGCCATAGAATTTATGGCCATAGTATTTTTTCATATCCCTTATGACATTTATTTGAATGGCCAAGTGAGGACATACAGTATTGAGGGTATAATCTACAATAAAGTTATTAACAATAAAGTTATTTAAAAATTGTATATATATAATTCTATAATAACTAATTGTTATTAGTTAATCTATTTTATAATCGAATAATTATAAAATAGAATAACTGATAACATTCCTATGTTATATCAATTATTATTATTATATCAATTATTATTATTATTATTATTATTATTATTATTATTATTATTATTATTATTATTATTATTATTATAAAGAAATGTAGTCGCATGCTCACTGCAACATACATTAGACATGGGGCATTATTATTATTATTATTATTATTATTATTATTATTATTATTATTATTATTATTATTATAAAGAAATGTTGTCGCATGCTCACTGCAACATACATTAGACATGGGGCAATATTATTATTATTATTATTATTATTATTATTATTATTTCTAAACTTAAATAAAAATAACATTCTCTAGATTAGTTAGAATCATTAATTTCATATAAATTTCAGCATTTTTCATATAAATTTCATCATGTTTCATATAAATTTCAGCATTTTTCATATAAATTTCAGCATTTTTCATATAAATTTCATCATGTTTCATATAAATTTCAGCATTTTTCATATAAATTTCATCATGTTTCATATAATTTTCGGTATTTTTATCATCATGTTTCATATAATTTTCGGCATTTTTCATATAAAATTTATGTTTAAAATAATTTAAATATTCTACAGAATGTTATTTTTAATTTAAGAAATTATTAAAATAAATATTTATAAAATAAATAAAAAAAAAAAAACTAACATTTAGATTCAGAATCTGAATCTGTGTCATCCTCAGAGAGGTCATCACCGGTTAAAGTGGGGGTATCAAAAACCTCATGAATAGAAGCATCCCGAATAGGGGTATTAAATAATTTTGTCTCTGGAGCAATTTCCTTGACATCCACATTAATGGGAGCATATAGATCATCCCTGATAGGATCATATATGTCCTCCAAAATAATTGAACTTTCTAAATCAATTTTTAAAAATTACATATAATAATAAAAATTTACGTGTGTCTTCAATGATGGCACCTATTAAATTTTCTGTTTCTCCAACAAAATTGGGGGAATTTTCTCTTTGACTATTTCCTAAAACAGTTTTTTTTTTTTAAAATTAAATAATAATAATTTACTTGATAAGTCGTGATCATTAATAATTGGTGATTCCTCTTCTTCTTCATCGCTAATAATTATTATTTCGTCTTCTTCATCACTCAACATTATAACATCTAAATAATAATAATAATAAATAAATAAAAATAAAATTACCATAGGTGCAATTCAAATTAAATCCATTCTCGTTTTCGGTCACCTGGTACCATAAATCATCTACAAAATAAATATATAAAAATAAAAATAAATAATATACCATTATCGCAAGCCATCATGCTTCTTAAAATATTATTTTTGCCCATTTTGAAAATTGGTGAAAAATTGGTGAAATTTTTGAAAATTTAAATAATTGTGACAAATTTTAGATTTTGTCGATGTTTATAAAGAGAATGAAAAATTTCATGTCCCAGCCAATCAGAATTAGGACACACACATTACACCTAATATTTTACTCTCTCAACCAATCACACGCATGCATGTATGTAATGTAAATCATTCAAAATTACATGTGACTGCCTTTGTTAGTCATGCCTTTGTTAACTTGCACTGTGCATGCCTCAGGCAAAGGCAGTCTTTATGTTACAAATAATAATATTTATTTCAATAATAATAAAATTAATTAAAATAATAATATTTGTTTTCACAATAATATTAATAATAATATTAATAATAATAATAATAATAATAATAATAATAATAATATTAATAATAATAATAATAATAATAATAATATTAATAATAATAATAATAATAATAATAATAATAATAATAATAATAATAATAATAATAATAATTACAATAACAACAAAGGAAAGGATACATTTATTAAACATCAAATTTTATTAAACATCAAATTTTTTGTACAATAACCAAGCTAAACAATGTTGACCACATGTTTGGGTCAATGGATTTTGAAACATAGTTTTATTATACACAATAGATTTTCCCATTGTTTGTAGTTTTGATATCAACAAAGCCGGGTAATAAAAACCCATAGGATCGAACACGAATATATTACCAGGTTTCACATATATAGCTATCCAATGTTCTCCACCAAGGTGAGACGATTGAGTATTGACGATTATTGCTTGATTATTGCTCAAATATGGAATTTTATCAAGAGGAAAAACTCCAACAAATTCATTTCCCAATATCTGTTTTCCGATTTTATTGACCTGAACAGAACTACTTAAATAAATCCAGAGCATAAAAAACAACTTACTCCATGACAACTTTTTATGTTTCAATATACATTTATACCAACACAGTTCTATTTGCAGTAATTTGAACTTCATTTTCAAATACTCCATATATTATAACATGTACGGGTTCAGTAATGGCTTTTGCAAACTTTATATCCAGTCGTAAATTTCCATTTTGAGGTAATTGACTTTGATTTAAATCAAAATCAGGGGCTAAAACAAATGTAAAAAATGGATATTTGCTTTTAAAATCTTCTAGAGTTATTCCGCAATTTAAATTTTTATCTAAATAACCCAGATTTCTAACAATACTCTGCATATATGTCGCGCAGTAATTGTCATTCTCGAAATCTTGAATATATGTTTCTCTATAATCAGTATTTTTCGACAAAGTCAATGATGTAACACCAAAGTTTTTGAAAATTGAGCTGGAAGCAATATATGATCCATTATATTGTGTTTCACTTTGAAATGTTATCAGAATAAAATTAGGCATTCTTCTGTCACCAAATATTTGTTCTTTATAGAATGATGAAGCACCTTTAGCAATAGCAAATTGTACAATTTCCTTTGTTTTTAATGGATAAATTGCATGTTTTGAATTAAGACCCAATTGATGACCTGCTAATACTGAGGGGTCTACTCGTACTCTTCTCACCAATAATTTTGCATCAACTAATTGACATATTGGTGTAGTAGTTGCACTAGTAAGAGATAATGCAGAATCAGACCTTTTCAGTCTAATATGTACATTAACTCCCGGTAGTAAATATTTCGGTTGATCCATAAAATCAAGTTGTAATGATGAGCACATGGTGAAAACCTTTGAGCCTTTTACCCACTTTTTCCTTTCATCATCACTACCATAACCCATAGGAGTAAGACATGTATTTTTAGTATCGGAATTGTAATTTAAAATAGTTTCTATCAAAGCCTTGTGAATGAATGTATTATTTCCGCCCTCAATCTTGATATTATTAAATCCCAACACTGCATCTTTAAAAAGAGTATGAAACAGGAAATTGTTCGGTATAACATCTGCATTGGCATCCAAAACCTTTCTATCTTTATCTACAACCTTGATCTGAACAGTCAATAAAGTATCGTTCAAATCTAAATATTCGGTTTGCGAACCATTAATATAAAACTCGATATCATTTCTACTATCGGTAATTGAATTCATAGGAAAAACTTCCTCAAATGCCCCAAATTCTATTACAGCCTGGGGCGACGGTCTATCAAATATACATAATTCGGATTTACCACAAATCATTTTGCAAATATAGTTCCATGTCCTTTCATTCGTTTGTATATACGTGATATTCCATGTCTTTTACGTTTTGGAGCATGAGCTGGAGCTGGAGCTGGAGGTTTTTCTTTTTGAAACATACTTGCAACCCCGGGTAAAACTTTCCCTAATTCTGCTAAAGCATTTGTTTTTAGAGATGGTAGTATTTTCTGTTCATTCATAATAACATCTTTTGCAGTTTTCATACCAAAACTACCAATACGTTTAAGAATAGGCAGGGCAAATCTACCAATTGTTTTCAACCATCCTGATCCGTACTGTTTACCAATAAAATATGGTAATTCACCACCAGATTGGCTACCACTATACATACTAATAATATCAGAATTAGCCATTTATTTTACGAAAATGTAATGTCAAATGAGTTTTTGAGCCTTTTGGAAATTCGATTAATTGACCAGAATCATCTCTTATATTTATTTCTATATTGTTTATACAAGATGTTGAAACAGGTAAATACATGGGATTTTCTACATTGATTTGTACAACTTCATCTTGATCATGTTTTTCAATCCATATAGATTTCATTAAAGGAACACTAGAATCGCCAACAATAACTGGTTCCACGATATTACTGTAAATGAACATTTGCTGATGATGTTTAAGGATTTTCGGTTTGTTTGTTCCTTCACAAATTTGTTCATTTTGTGTACATACAGGTTTAGTCAATCCTAATGTTTTTGCCAAATTTGAGTCAAATTTAACTTGACTAAGATTAGAATTTATACTAAATCTAAATACTTTATCTTTTTGAAGCTCAAAAACTGTTAAAATATCGCTACAATTCTCACCTAAATAAGGTTGTAATTGTTCGAGGTCTGTAATATATAAATTATCTTTAAAAGTATATGCATGCTCTGTTATTTCAATGTATGATAGCTTAAATTTGAATTCCACTAAATTAATAGTTTTTGGAAGAGTAGAGAGATTTATTTTGACTGTATCATTAAATACATTACGTAAATCACTAAATCCAAGACGTTTAGCATCAGCCACTGTAGAAAATATAATTTCGAATGGCTTATTCAAGCAATTCATGTATAAATATTGACCATCATCATAAATTATAGGTTTCCTTGATTTCGATGAACTCGTCAAGTTATAACTATCTTTATCAATAAGAACACTAATATATTCCGTTACTGCTACTTTCTTATTATATTCAATAACTGATTTGCTATAGATTGGGAATAAATTGTATACAAATGTAAAATCCAACAGAGCAACTTCCCAGTCATTATCCAAATAGATGGGGTTTTGGAGTTCGATGATGAATTTGCTTGCTCGATTGTCTGGATGAATTAATGGACAACTATTGCTCGGCAAAATAGTATAAAAATTCACTTTACTAGGTCTTTTGCTGATATCCATGACGGGTTTTGATAACCATGCCATTTGACATAGTATTGTTTATACTTACCGACCTTTTTAGTTTTCAATATTTTTTGAATTCTAAATACTTTTGGGGGAGGAATGACTTGTAATTCCTGCTCATAAAATTTCCCCTGTACAATATTATTATCATTGTCTTTGATGACATACATTACAGGATTCTGTTTAGTATTTATTTTTGAAATTACAAAGACTTCATCACTCCAATTTGTATCAAAATTTTTAATAAATGGTGATGCACTAATTTTACTAATTCTAACATGGTCACCGACTTTATATTTAGGTTTTGCAATTTTTACAGATTTCTTAGAAGTCAAGTGTTGTTTTTGATGTAATATCAATCGGTCTCAATCCATTCAGTCCTCGATGTGATGAATGATTATAACTTGTTATTACTTTCGGTAAAGCATTTACCCATTTTTTATTACCTTGATGCACGAACAATTTCTTCAATCTATCTCTCAATGTTCGATTAAATCTTTCAACATGGGCAGCTTTGTATTGAGAATGTACCGAGTAGTGATTTATTTTCAGTTTATCGAGGATTTGCTTAACTTTACTATTGTAGAATTCTTTACCTAACATAATAATAATAATAATAATAATAATAATAATAATAATAATAATAATAATAATAATAATACCCAAATCTGTTTGCAAGTTATTAGGATGTCCATCTTTAAATAAAATATTAATTGCCTTGGACATTTCTTCTGCAGATTTTGCCTTGACTGGTATTGCTCGTGCAAACCTGCTGTATACATTAATACATGTTAAAATATATTTATTCCCATTGTTAATTTTCGAATAAGGTATCATCTCCATCAAATCCATTTGCCATAAATCATCAATACCAAATGTTTTATACGCTCTTGTTGGAAATCTTTTCCGCATTAGTTTGTTCAAACTGAACGCAAGCTGATCTGATAACCACTTCTGGGTTTCTTTTTTCGAATTCGGAACTCTTTTCTTTAATTTTGCCACTCCACCGAAACCGGCTTCGTCTTCTGGGTTCGTCCAAATCTTCTCCATTACAACAAGAAGATTTAAAATTAAATTTTATGTCGGGCAATGAAGGATTAGCACCCATTGTTTATGATTAAATTTGATTTCTTATCCGGCATGCTTTCAATGATTGATGTCAAAACTATTGATGATGTTTTTAAACGGATAGATTCGAATCTATCGTGTAATCAACATGCATGGTTCAACAATAGATATGCAAGATTTTATGATGCTTTTGATGAAATCAGTTTCAAAGAAAATGAAAATTGGTATATAACAATAGCAATCCAGGGATATAAAGTTGATAATAATGATGTATATTCTCCTATTTGGAAAATTATGTCTGCTAGACTTTCACAAATATTTTAATGTTATATTTAATAAATGTATTAGTCAGATTTGTTTTTCTCTTTATTAATTGCAACATAAATGCAAATGACATGCAAATTTAACAAAGAAAATCTATAAACAAAATTATAATATAGTTTTAAAGTGATGAAAATGACTGCAGAAAAAGGTTAACATGATTAATTAATTACCGAATTATTTATTATTTAGAATTTTTAATCAACTTTTTGTTGGAAAAGTTAGCAGAAATATCTGGTGTGAAAATTGAGGACATATTATCTATTAGAAATGCCTTAAATATCGGCTGGATAGTTGAGAGTCAAGATACAGGATTTGATGATGATGAGGAAGAAACTCAAGAAACCGATACTCAAGAAATTGATGAGGAAATCTATGAACCTATAGAGGAACCTATAGAGGAACCTATAGAGGAACCTATAAATAATATTACGAATGATTGTATTGATCATGTCGTTGAAAATATAATGAAATGTGGAGATGACGACTGCGAATGTGTTAATTAATAAATCTTAGTTAATTAGTGTTTGTAAATTTATTTAAAATTTTATTTAGAAATCAAACAAAAAATAACTATATTAATTTTTATTTAAAAATCTTGATAAAATATACAAAATAGCAATACCTGTTGCAAGTTTTACATAGTTTTTAAATTTTCTTTTCTGCTCATCAATTTCCTTCGCATTTCTAGCGAGTTGATTGAATACGCCCCATCCGCCATTGGCTTCAATCCATGGTTGGAACTTTGACTTGATTATCTAGAAAATAAATATTAATAAAATATAAATTATAAAAGTATTACTTCTTGAGACCACTGATAATAGTGCTCTGAGTCCCATAGACTTCTTTCGATAATTATTTTCATATAAGCGAACCCTACTAGTATTCGGGTCCACTTCATCTGATCGTCGCATAGACAGTTAAAAATTCTATTAAAATAGAATTTTTTGGTTTCCAGACAATCGGAATTGATCACATCTTCATAATCAATGTGATTACCTTCTATGACCTTTTCGGTTCGATCGACCAGGAAACATAGGCTTTCCATAATATTCCTGTTGACGAGTTCTCTTAAAAGATTTTCCATAAATTGAGACATTTTTACAATAATTTAAAATATGATGTTTTATTTATACTAATACCGGGTGATTTTGATTGGTTGATAGTCTAGGCGAAAATTATAAAAAGCGCCCTATTTTAAAAATTAGGTACAAAAATTATGATAAAATAAAAAAGTTTAACAAAAAACAATCCATTTATTACTTTATTTCATTTTTTTCGATTGACATATATATAAAAAAACAGAATTTATAAGAATGATTTTTTCCTGGCTTTCATGTCTGCAAATTTTTCTATTGCTGCCTCCAAATTTAGGTTTGCTACAACATTATTTTCAATTGAAATAATGGCCAAATTATTCAACCTATCTTCCGTCATAGTAGATCGCAAATACGTTTTTATTAGTTTTAATTTACTAAAACTTCATTCACCACTCGTAACACTAACAGGAATTGTTACGAGGATTCGTAAAGCCACCTACAGATTTGGTACTGTACTTTTCAAATTATTATCATTGATAAATTGTAAACATATTAAAGGATCTTTAACATCATCTGGTACCAATTGCTTCAATGATTCGATTTCCTCGCACAATTCTATTCCATTTATATCACTACTGGCCTCATTTGTTAATTTCAGATGTAAATCTTTGCAACTCTTCAGCAAATCACAACGATTTTTATTATTGTGAATATTGAACAAAAAACCCCACGAATCTTCGAAATCTTTCATTTGCTGAAACCTTTCTGATATAGATATCAACGATTGATCCAGCATAACATTAAAAACATGATTTTTATAATATTTTTCTGGGTCATTTACATCTGGAGTTTCATCGTCACACTCATAACTAAATTGTTTTTGTCGCCTTCTGATTCTTATAGCTTTAAATTGTGCGTTCACGTTTAATAGCGCAACGAGATCTTTGGCCGATTTTAAAGCATCAGAAAAACCGGAGTCTCTATAATTTTCTAGAAAAATCTTACAATTCCGAAGAAGCTCGATGGCGTTACTCATATCAAATGTAGCTTTTTGCATGGATTTGCTGACAATATTAAATTTTGACAAAAGTACGTACCAGACAGATAATGTTAACAAAAACTCGAAATCTTCTATTTTTTCAGATAAAGAGCTAGCTTCTGAAACAACTGCAGCATCTAATATTGTGTCTTGCAACTCATTTAATGCGTTTCTAATTTCCGTGATTTCAAACATAATTGCTTTAATGCATTCGATTCTACATTCCCACCTCGTTTCACTTAAAGGTTTAGGATTTAATGATTTAATATGTTTTTTCAATATATTCCATCGTCCAACAGATGCAGCAAACAAAGTATAAATTCTTTGAACATATCCGAAAAACTTTATGCACATTATTGAAGAAGAAGACTATCAAAGACTGCAAATTCTTATCAATTGTTTTATTGCCCTTTAATCTTAATCGAGTTTCTATCCAGTTTTTTTCACATTTTAAATGTGAAACTGACCGTTCGTGCATTTTCAAGCTGTCGTGAATATTTTTCCAATCCCATAAACCAGATTTGGCTAGATTTGACCTACCTGATGGATCAAAAATGTTTGCAAAAAAAACAAAATACAGAATTTTTGGATTCTGAATAGTGCAACCATTTTCTTAGGAATTTTTCACCATTACTTATTTGACGATAAAAAAGCGAATTGGAAAAGCTTCGATTATTTTCATCTCTTGGATAAATATGTTGTTGATTACACCTTTCTTCGTTTCCATATAAGTCAGTTACAACTATATGGTCAATTTCCGTATGTTTTAAATTTTGTGGCCATAGCCCAATATCATTATAATTTAAAATATTTTCAAATACAGAATGAGTTGAATCACAAGGAACAATTATTTCAGTTCCGTGAGAAGACATTAAATTATCCTCATTGATAATATTACAATTTTCATCTTCTGATGACACATTACCTATATCGTCCTCTGAGCTTGAAGATGTTGACTCGAAATGTTGATTATCATCGGCTACTGATTTACTGGAATTAAAATATTTCAATATTTTATCGTGCTTATCAGCTTGTTGTTGTCTATTTATTTTTCGTTTCCGATATTCATACCCACTCAATTTTTTTGGTGGCATCTTAGCTATGGCATAAATTTATATAAATATATTATATATTTTCCAATATATTTTTAAAAAATGATCTTAATCTTACCTTACCTCTTATATATTTATATTTTTAAAACAGAATAGGAATACAAATTTAATTTGAATAAACTGCAACAACACAACACATTAGTTACACACTTGAAACAAAAAAATTGTTAAAAAAAACTGGTAGCTATAGCTGTTAATTTAACTCGCACATCAGTTTTTGTAATACATACATATAATTTTTTTTATTTCAATTTTCAATACATATCAGAATTTCTCAGAATTGGAAATTCGTATATTTTGCATGTACTTTTTTTTTGTTTTTTCTTATTTTCAATTTTTTTTAAAACGGTTGGTTTCATAGATAAATTTCAAAATATAAAGTTTTGGAGGCTTATTTTATAATTTACTTTGATTGTTTATAATAAATTTTGGCGCCCTCTAAAAAAAGGCGCCCTAGACTATAAATGTAAAAGAAAGGTTTTGATTTGATACACCATGAAAACTATATTCATATTGATAATTATTATAACGAGTGTGTGCTCACACAATACAACAATAACAGTGGAGTCTTTTAATAAATCAATATGTGTTTGTCCGAATACAGCCAAGTTGATGGATATTTTATATATTCTCGACAAACCAAAATGGTCAAAGCATCCAGGAAAAAGAATATCTCAAAGATTGGAGAATTTAGAAAACAGTTATGAACTATCATTTGAATATATACAAAATATAAAATTTGAATTGATTCATCATATTAAAGTTTTCAATAACTCCATTGCTGAAAATAAAAAGAATATGAAAATTATTGATAAGAAGCATGATTATTTGTTAAAAAAGATTGATTTATTATTAAGAGAAATTCAAACAATCAAAGGATCAATAGAATCTCTGAAAATCAATTCAACGTTACCAATTTCAAACAATATTGCTGCAAATAGTAGTACATCAATATTTAGTTTACCTTTGTTAATTTTACATTATTTTATTGTTTAAATAAATGTATGTTTTGTTGATTTGTTGAGCGTGACCAGTACCCTTGTGAGCCGTACCCATAGGGGGACAAAATATTTTGTCGGATAAACTCGGGGCAGTACCCTTGCGAGCATTACCCAATAATAATAATAATCAAAGTCGTACCTGATGTGTGTGTGTGTGTGTGTGTGTGTGTTGAGCAGTACCCTTGTTGAGTGTGACCAGTACCCTTGCGAGCATTACCCAATAATAATAATAATAATAATAATAATCAAAGTCGTACCTGATTGGATGATTGACAAATCACCCGAAAATTACTTAGTAAATTTGAACATTTTTGAAAATTTTAACCATAAATCAGTCTCTGACTAAAAAATTAATAACTTTTGTACCACTGATGATAAAAATTATTTTAATGGCTCAAAAGATAGATTTTCGTCTGGCCTTCAAAATGATGTATAAATATTTAAATAATTTTGAAAATTGAAAAAGTTCTGGGAAGTCAAAAGGTAGGTCACCGCTAGATCACTTAATAATATTTTGAAAAATAATAATAATTTTAACCAAATTAGTGTCTGACTAAAAAATTAATAACTTTTGTATCACTGATGATAAAAATTATTTTAATGGCTCAAAAGATAGATTTTCGTCTGGCCTTCAAAATGATGTATAAATATTTAAATAATTTTGAAAACTCAAAAAGTTCTGGGAAGTCAAAAGGTAGGTCACCGCTAGATCACTTAATAATAATCGATAATTAAAACAAAAAAAAAATCTTTGTTTCAATGACCTTGATGAGTCATTGTCTTTGTTAAAAATTTGACCTTGAAAAAAAAATCTTAAAAAATTTTTTCTTGCCGGGGGGGGTAGGTGATCTAGCGGTGACCAATCCATCGACTAAAATGTGCTCAAAATAAAATCAATTTCCTTAATCCTTACTACCCTCCATCCTCTACCTAAATAAGTAAATTTTTCAATTTTCTCATTTAATCGACTCACACCATCGATAAGAAAATTGTCTGAAAAAACAATCGCACTATTTGAAAAGAAATTATCTTTAATATCCCCATTTTTTTCAAATTGAATAAGTACTGTAAACTGTACTTTAACAGACCCCATCTTTCCAATTACCCAATTTAGCTTATAAATAATTTTATCGGCGAGGGCGATTTGAAATAAGTTCTTGAGTTCCAAATCAAAACGAATATTTTTGCGAGACCCTCTCAAATCAATTTCTATTTCGGGCTCATCATTTATACCTTCCTATTTGATTAATTAAAATATCGTTTAAAATATTCTATTAATTAAAAAACAATTCTGGGGCTCTGTTTTAACCTATGCTGGGGCATGGGCTCTGGACCGCTCCGTATGACTGGGCCGTAATTGTCCTCGGTTCCAATCGTGGATTCGGTACCAGATGTACCTGGACTGGAGTCGCGTGACCAACTGCCTGTCTGTTTCTTCTCCACTGTGGTTGCTAGAATGTGACATTTCTGCAATATCGCCCTTTGAGTTTCTCGATTCTGACTCAGAGTCCTTCAGCCTGTTGCTGGGCCTGTTCGCGGTCCTTTCGTAAGTTGTCGTATATACACGAGGAGGGAAAAATTCATTTAAATCAATATCAGAACCAGATCCGGATGAAGAATGCTTATCCAATTGTTGTTGAAATTCTGCTGTAATGTATTTATCAAATTTATGTTTATACTTAGTAAATTTTTTTGTTTTCTCATTAAGCCAGCGGAATTCATTTACGTGTTGGCATTAAATCGTTTGTAGTCGACTTACTTTAAGGTCGGGGAAGCGTAAGAATTCGAGTGGTGTAAACTGCGAGATTTTGAACTTCATCCCCATCTGACGCGATGATTTGAATCTATATGATTCATTCATTGTGTAGATATGTATTGAGTCTTTATGATTCATTCATGTCGTTTTTAAAATAAACTTTAAATTTAATCATTGCCTGCATAATTTTATAATTTATACAATTCCCTCTACTATCAAAGTTATTTTCCAATATGATTAAATTCATTGTATTAGATTACAAAAAAAATTTTAGTAACTGAACTTTAACTAATGTAATATTTTGAGTTCCATATTATTTTTGTTTCCATGCTATATAAAAGTTATTTAGTTTCAGTTGTTTTGTTATGGTATTTGCAATTTCTTTTTGAATAAATAAATCAATATGATTTCAGTAATTTAATTAATTAAAGTAATATAAACGTTTGGGGGCATGTCACACTTCAGACATGATTAGAAGTTCGTCGATAAATACTTCGCCGAAAATCCCTGGAAGCGATTGCTATGGATCGATAGTATCTCATGGTAACTTAAATGATTAAAAATCATTTAACCACACTAATAAAAAAAAATTGAAGTTCTATTAGCGATGTTAACGTTGGATACATATGATTTATATTGCAATTCAATATCAGCGAGTTTATGATGATCCATTATGATACGAAGGATTGATTGTTCTAAAGTCAGTTCCACCAACTAATCTTTTGAATGGAGTTCATCTCAAGTTATCTGAATTGACTACTTAAAAGAAGATGCAAGAGATCTCGTTGGCCATTCAACCTCGATACTCTGGAATAATATGTAGACCCGGACAAGCGTATCTTCTATTGAACTGACTATCTAAGATAATGTAACAACTGAAACGGAAACCTAAGAAATCGCCGACATGGAGATCTACCGGTGGATATTGACGACTCTCAAGCCGCTGATGATCAATGCAGCTTGACTTTGTCATGCTTCCAGGCACAGGACCTAAAAACCATCCTGACTGCCAACGCCAACTATGCATGATGACTCGAATGATGATACAGCTGAATTTCGATGGCTGAATGAATGTCCGATGAGACTACTCAAGGACAGAACCGGGATGCCTCAGAGCCCAGATACAGAAGGAATGAGTAAGTCCTCATTTTCATTGTATAAATGTGCTGAGAGAATAAATCCTAATAATAATTTGAATATAAATATCCACAATTACCATAATGATAAACAAATAACTTGTGTTAATAAAATGAATGGTACGACTGCTGCATCTTAATCTCATCAAGCCCAATCAACCTATAGGGATAAGCTGATCAATGGAAAGGATTCCGAAATGGGCAAACTGATTGAGCAAAAGCAGATAATAGTGGCTGCACTGGAAAGCTACAACAAAATGATCAATAAATATAATAAGGTTAAAATGAAAAAAAAATGAAATTCATGATATAAAAATTGCAAAGATTACTAAAGATAAAAATCTGGCTACTACTTATAAAAATGTTACATCTGATCCAGATGTTTTTAATTTTAATTTAGTTTCTTTAATTGATAAACAAAATTTTAAATTAAATGTTGAAAATTAAGTTAATAATAAACAAATTAAAAACAAATGATTTATTTAATATTAATAATGATAAATTAAATTTTAGATTTAATACAATAATAATGATGATAATAATAATAATAATAATAATAATAATAATAATAATAATAATAATAATAATAATAATAATAATAATAATAATAATAATAATAATAATAATAATAATGATAATATCAATTAAAATAATAATAAAATTAATTAAGAAATTTTTGTTTCGTTAAAAGCACTTATTTGCTTAAAATAATTTATCGGCACTTTGCCTTTCTTTAAAAAATATTTTTTGTTATCTCGTTATCTAGACAATCTTGTCTAGATAACGGATTGTAATTTTATTTAGATTGGCATTTATGTGCTTATGAATTTCTGAATCGGCACTTTGTGCCTTTTAATTTAATTTTTTATTTATTCTTATCTAGACAACTAGTAGATAGATGGGGGCCATCTGGATCATATACCCCCTCCCCCCTAGTGGAAATTTTTGAAATTCTTTTCAAGGTCAAATTTTTTTTTAATGTAAAGTTCAATTTTTTTATGTTAATTTGAAATTCGAGAGTTCCCGACAAGAGATATTATTATTTGAAAATAAAGGCCTTTGAAACACAGGGATTATTATTATATATACTCCTAGTCTATCCGACAAGATATTCTGTCACCCCTATCGGTATTGTTTACAAAGGGACTGGTCACATTCAACAAGTCGCAAGGGTATTATTAAACAAATCAATAAAACATACATTTATTTAAACAATAATTTAACAAGGGTTATGTAAATACAAAGTCATTTAATTCTTGCCAACGTCCGGTTTCGAAACAAAAATAGCTTATTAATTCCAACGAATTCCCGTACGATTCCAGAAAAAATTACACAAAGAATTCACACTTCCAGAATTCTAAACTTTGGCATTTTAAACAAAAACCAAATCAATAATCTATAAAAATTGATTGTAAAAAATTACAATTTAACAATAAAACCTACTTCTCGCGTCTGTGTGCGCACACCCACAATATTCGAACAAAACCAGACCACGCACACAGACGCGAACCAAAAGAAGCATCCAACAAACTGCCAGTCAGAGGTGAGTGACATTCCCCCTCTGACTAGTCGAAACAATTATTATTACTATTTTCATTAATATTACTATTATTATTATTATTATTATTATTATTATTATTATTATTATTATTATTATTATTATTATTATTATCATTTTTATTATTATTATTATTATTATTATTATTATTATTATTATTATTATTATCATTTTATTATTATTATTATTATTATTATTATTATTATTATTATTATTTTATTATTATTATTATTTTATTATTATTATTATTATTAAGATTTACAAAATTATTATTAGTTTTCATAATAAATTAAAACATTAAAATATATATTGAATCACAGATCAATTCGATAACAATACGTCATCTATATCAATATCATTGGCTTCATTGTCATTGAAATCTGGATTTAGACCTCCTAATAGTGGACGAATTTCCGAAATTACTTGATCAACATCTGGAACATCGACTCCTAAATAATGTCCATATGCGAGACTGGAATTTTTCCCCACCCATAATCGTTTGTCATCGTTGTTTGACAACGCGATCTTATTGTTCTTAAAAGTATATAATTGGTGGTTACGCGTCCCTATTCTAGTTTGTGGCACCGAAAATACTACGCTGTTGTTGTATCAGTCTAAATAAGACTGGTGTCCTATCTCAGTATTACCAAGCTGAACTCCCTTTGTTTTTAAATGATCTTTAGCCCCTAACAAACTATAGCACTTGGGTCTTAAGAAAACCCATTCCTTATACCCTAAACCTTTACTTTCATCTTTAAACTTCCCTATCATAGAATCAAGGTTTTAAGGGATGAGCAGGATCATAATTGCTAGTATCTAAAAGATTATCACGAATCATTGCTGGCAAAAGAGTGTCAAGCTTACAGTGCTTTATCTCTAAGAAAAAGGAGTCAGTGTCACCGGCAACGATATTTATATCACAGTTAAACTCTAAGCGATATTTAGACAATTCTATATACTGTAACTGGTACATCCTCAGTTTAGACAAATCTAACACTGTTTGACCAATGTAGCTAGGCCTGTCTAAACATATAGAATCTTTATCCAGATGAGCCGCAATCAGATCATCAGCAATTTTGATAGATTTTCTGAAAGTAGGTTTTGATGCATATATCTTTTCAGCTGAATTGCATAGCCTCAAATTCATCCGTTTTTTCAGATTCTCCACCGATTTACCATACAAACTATTATTAAATAATTTGTATAGATCCCTATATAATTCGCATGTAGAATTGACTCGTAAATTAGTGTTTATCTATGTACAATTTAAAAATTGGTGCATGCTTAAATTTAATTGCCCTATGTACATTTTTAATTACAGCCCCCAATTCTATATACAACTTGAGAAGTCGCCAATGAAGAACATGGTTCTTCTTCGGCCAATGCGTGAGCATCAGCTTCTCAACTTTAGAATCTGGCGGGCACATCTTTTCCGGAGCAATCGGAAAATCATTCAAAAAATCATGCACACATTGAGGGATATCGATATCCACTTCCATATGGAAGATTTTCAATATCAGCATTCATACATTCATTCAAGACATAATCAAGATCATCATACACCCATTCAAAGTCAGCATACGGAGTTCAGTGTCTTCAGAACTAGCAAGATAATGTTTGTTAACAAATGTTAACCCACCCCGTATCCCTCCTTAGAAATAAAACATTTCCATGTCCTGCAAAAGTTCTATGGGTTCCGGTAATGTCACAAGCGCTGAGACCCATGACATATCGGGAATTCCGTAGAAATTAAGAGGTTCAAGACCATTGTATGCAATGGCCTTTTCACGGAATTGTTGAAGATAATCTGCAAGGAGAAACACGTCTAATTTAAGGTAAGTTAACATGTAATCTAACATGTTGTTGCAATTTTGCTGAGTCCAAATACCTTGGGCTAATGCATATACATCATTAGACACAGAATCCCAGATAGGAGGTAGTTCAAGAGATGTTGCGAAGTCATAAGGAAAGATACCTTTGGCTCGAACAATTGCGCCATCAAAAACAGAAGAAGTTAAAGGCAGATCGGAAAGAGTCTTAACCGCTTTTGCTAAAGATGAATTAACAAACTGCATGCTGTCAATAAAACGAACAAGCAATTTGTTAATATATGCGATGAGAGAGATGAATTTCTCGGTAGTGGTCGGAATAATATTTAATTCCCAAGAAGGAAAATTATTCAAACCATACTTCAAAATATGATGGAGATCATACCCCCACCAAATTATGAAAGACAACCGGTAACTGTCTCTGAATTCGCCGAGAAACATTACATTTCCTACAAGCAGCACCTAAATACTTACCTGAGAAGTGACAATGGTCCCTAACCCTATCTACAATAAATATTTTGCAAAGGTAACAGGTTCTGGAATCTCTATATTCCCGCTCTTCAACGAAAGACAAAGTTTGAATAGGTTTTCGCCCATTCATTTCGTAATATGGCAGGACAATTGTGACAGCAATTTCCTCCACCTTACGAAGGAAAGACAACACACAATCATCACCAACAAACTCATAATAAAATCGTAATATATGCTTGTTGTTATTGGCAAAGTGTTTTTGATGATGTGTAATATCCTCGCGTAAAATTGCCTCAAAATCGGCATATATTACGAATGGCTGGGTGATAATCTTGGAGTAATCTTTAAATAATAAATTTTTATCTGTAGGGAATGTATATAATGTAGTACCTAACTGGTTCTTACTGCATAGGCCTACATGAATCTCATAAGCATGTCTAAGTCTGAAGCCATTAAGGCAAGTGGGGCACCAGTTTACACAAATTTTAACACTACAAGAGCTACTACGGTGCGAGTTCATTAATTTTTGCAAATCGAAAACTGCGGTATAATGGAAATTATCACCGTCTTCCAATAAAAGTAAGTATAAGGGTTCACCACATATAACCTTAGATCGGTGAATAATATCTACATTAATTGCCAATAGGATTTTGCTCTGGAAGTTAGAAGAGAAATTTCTAGTAGATTAATTGAAAGAGATCTTTGCCTCTACATTTGCCAGATTTGATTTCTTGCCATCAGTAAGTACATTCCCAATGAAAATACAATATTTTAATAAAGAAACCAACGATGAAAAATTCTATAATATAACTTTATTAAATTTTTAAAATAATATTTCGAAATATTGCACAATCATATTTGTGGCCCTAAAGAGGGTCGATTGAACGTTCACATATGTTTAATATAATATTTAATTCCTTACCAATAAATTATTATTGGATTCTCTGACTATCAACATTAACTGATATTCGTGTGAATTTCTACTAAATGTTGACATAAACCTGATTTGAATACCATCAGCCGTCAAGTCCTCTCTTTTTTTGGAAGTATGCCATTTTGCATCGGTATAGAGCAGTCTTCCATCAAACGAAATAAATCTCTTTATTTTCGTTTTTTCAACATATTCTTCCAATATCTTCATATTTTTTGTTGTTTCTCGGTTCGGGGAACATTACTTCATAAATATAGAAGCTTCGGCTTTTGAGTCCTCCTCGTTCCAATTGATTCATTGATAAATTATCTGATATTAATAATAATATATATACTCTTACTTGAAAATAACTAATTGAAATGGAGAAATTTCAAACAATTTATGAGTTCTTATCTATAGTTGCTATCTCTACTCCAACTCATAAGACAGCTTAGAAAGCCTGCGCCATAGGAGTAAATTAATAATAATAAAATAAAATAATAAAAATAATAACTTTGAAAATGATAATAATAATATTTTATAAATAAAATAAGAATTTTGAAGTAAATTATCTTGAAATCATGAAAATAATAGTATTAATAATAATTATAATAATAATAAATTTGAAAATAATAATAAAATTAATAATAATACTACTAATAATAATAATAAATCGTGAAAATCATGAAAATAATAATAATAATGGTCTTTGTTCTAAAAAGTGATGAGTCATCGGATGAGTAATTGTCTTTGTTCTAAAAAATTTCTTTCCGGCCGGGGGGTATGTGGTCTTGCGGGTACACTACCATCTACTACAGCTATCTGTCTAGATAAAGAATTTGTCTATAATCTGGCCTTTCGTGCCTTTCAAATATTTTTCGGGCACTTATGTGTGATTTTTGTTTTGATACCACTCGACAATTCATGGAACGGCAATCATAAAGGTGCAGGCATGCGATGAATGTATGTGTGTATCCGTGCATGTGTTCACTGTACCTTTCCCAATCAAATAGTTTCACTGTGATTTATTGGTGATTCGATTGGCTGATTTTTGTGTCAGTAAAAACTGGATGAATTTTACAAAACCAATGCCAACCTCAAAAATCATTTATTGTCTCTTCCCACATGAAACTGATTTTTAAATTTTTTTTCAACTGTAATTGTCTAGTGGATATAAATTCTGGTACTAATTGCCGCAAGTATACATTTATTGTACCGATATACAATTGAATATTGCTGTAATATATTTTTTGAATCAAAATTATATAACATAAAAATCGCACCAAGTTAAATTAGAACACCAATTAATACAAATTAAAGTACATGACACATTGATGATAAATAAGACCGGGTAATAAAATAAAGGAACGCAAAAAAAGGTCGCGATCACTAACACAGTTAGGAGAAATATTCCATTCGGAATAGCTAACAACAAAAAAATAAAATAATGGATAATTAATTAATTAATAATATTGTTGGGTTTTATAATAACAAAAGATTGATCGTTGGTTACTCTGACTCCTCGTGTTCAGACAAATCAATAAACTCCGATTTCCCAACGTATATTTGTGTTGGACTAGAACTGATTTCTAGACCCAAAGTTATAATTGTGACTGAAATGTGTAGGTACACAACATGCAAAAAGCAAAAAGTATAGTTAAATATTAAAAATACACCAAATAAACAATAATGATTAAAGGGGAAACAAATATATAAATATATATAAATATAAACAAATATAAACACAGAAATTAAATAAAATTATACAAAAGCAAGAAGTTATACAAAATCTAACTCAAAAATAACCAAACAAACATAGAGTTACAAAAAAACAAACTCGAATAACTTAAAAGACGGAAAAAACAGTAAAAAATTCCAGAAAAACCCAGAACATTCCATAAAAATGGCGATGACCATCATAAAAGCTACCTAGAACAATAAAAGTTAGAAAAATAAATAAATTAGTAAGAAAAATAAAAAAAATTCTTAAAAAGAAATTTAGAAAACATCAATTAAAATAAAAATTGAATTAAAAGTAATATGGAATGTCCTAGACCGTTCCAAATCCATCATGGAGGTAAAATTAGCAAAAAATATTTAGAAAATAAAAATTTAAAAATAAAAATTATGACGCAAAAATCGCCTTTAAAAATATCAAAATTACAAAATAGAAAATTCTGGAATAAAAAGAATTCGAGTTTGTTTTAATGCATCAATACATACACGTGTACAAAATAGGTATATATACCGACGCATTTTAGTCACAATTTAATCTTTTTTGTATGCCAAAAATTTTCGCAACAAACTTAAACGACACCGAAAGTAAGGACTATTGTCTGTATATAATTTATAATTGTTATCTTATTATTCTGTTTTATTATATTGATTATTATTGAATTATTCTTTTTGTCTTTTTATTCTACTATTACGGAATAAGAGTGACCAGCATCGTCGTGGACGGGTTATAGCCACGATGCTGATCAGCCTTGTTTCCAACTAATAGTCCACATGCACACATTCGGGTCTACGACCCTACATGCATTAAAATTTCAATTTTTTTTACCGGAGGTCGCCACGAACAAATGGTTTCTAACCAGGAGTAGGGCGGGTAAATCCATCCCGGTAGTTGGTATAGTCACAGGGACTATGCGGACGAAATAAAATTTGGGAAAGTAATCGCGGGAAACAATACAATAAGACCTATCGTACCGTATTCAGTTGAGTCGGGAAAGTAGGAAAATTTTAATTAATTCGACCTTTCGGTAAATGACATACCAAAATAAACACTTAACTATTCTATAGGAAATATATCACTAGGAATACCTAAAAAGGAAATATCCCAGACTTAAATCATCACAAAAGTGCTCAAGTAGTCGGTTAATTGCACCAAATTATTCAAATGTTTTTGACCTCGAATATTATACTCTAATGGATATTATATTTAATTATATTTATATTTAATTGGAAATTTAATAATCAAGAACCCTAATCTAGTTAAAGTTCGATGAGATGATCATCCAGTTTATGACTTCTTAATTGATACCCTTAAAGGTGCTTTGAATTAGCCCCGTCTCTACAATGTAGCATCATAAAAATATTGATATCATGAAAGCCATTCTATCTCTGTAAAACAAAATTCTTCAACTTTCTAAAACAAAGATCACCATTATGTGGTATAGCACCTTATCGATCGGGCCGGAGAAGAATCTGAAACTGTTATGCTTTTAAATCGCCTCTTAATGAATACGAAAAGATTGAGTCTAAACTTACCCACGATTTTATTAATGTCTAGACTATGGAGTCAATGAATACAAATTTTTAATGCTACATTGTCGAAAATATATTATTTTGATAATACGAACCAAACTTGTGCTTCATATAATTTAGATTAATATCATGTCGTTAGCATATTTCGAATCGATACTATTTAAAAATGTATTTCCGAGATTCATATGTCTATATTGTTAAACTTATACTAGATAAAATATTTTCTACATTCCCATGTTAGTGTCTACTTCATCTGATTATTTTAGAAATGTATATATTGATTAAAAAGATTAAATTATTGCACCTGCCCGTCCAAAAGGACGTTCAATAGATATATACCTGAGTGGCTAAATTGTTTGGTCAATAGATGTTAATTACTAAACCATAACGTCGATAATTATGTTATAAGAATTTATATATGAACATCTATAGTAATTTGGTTGATGACTTTTTAAATTATTTTTTATGTTTACTTGTATATCTATCCATATATTAAAGTCTAGTTTTTATGAAAACTTCGAATTTTTCATGCCATAACATGCCGGACTTTCTAAAATTAATACTTGACTGGCTTGTACGTATATTTAACTTATATTATTCCTATAAAATAAATTTAGAGAATATTTCTCAATTGACCCCCCTCAAACCATATTGTCATTAACCGTTACCCACAAATGCTAATTTAACTTAGTCTTAAATATGTTGTAGTTCATGTTGAAAGGAAATTTTTTTTTATTTTAATTTTCACAAAGGACCCCCGGTTCATACCGTCGTTAATAACTGCCTAGTCATACTAATTTAGTTCATATCGAGAAAAAATCACCCATAATTCATCACATAAAAATTTTACGCTTTATGATTGACCCCGGCTCTAGTCTCTATAATTATAAATCTACGTTAATATTTGATCATCATTTAATACTACTTAGACTTTATCCATAAATAATTAACATAATAAAATTTATTTAATAAAAACGTTGGATCACAGAATATTATTGAGAACTCAATTAATTTCTTCCTATTTTTACCCCTTAATGATATCATCGATCTAACATCCCATCCTACCCTCCTTATTCCCTATATAACTTACTCCAACCAATGTATCGATTTTCTTAAAACGTTTCTATTAATAGAAAAATTCAAAACCGACATTAACGATTTTCTTTTCCTTATAGAAAAATTTGACCAATAGAACCGATTCTATTTATAGAAGTAACCCTGAAAACTAAGGGGTGCCCTCACTGAAATTACCCTGACTGACCGAATGGACGATGCATGCGTTCTCGTAAACGAATCAATCACCATCGACCCAGACAGCAGGAGCCCTGATCTTCGAATAAAACCACCGACACCTTGGCGAATTTAACTCCTGTTATTCCAGAAGTAGATTCCATACATCGGCTGCTTAAGCTAGGATACATATACCTTATAACCATAGACGAGGAATAATGTGTGTTATAATCATAATCGTTGATTACTTAAATGCAAATGAAAACAATTGACAAAACTATTACTTGACGATAAAGCGATTTATTCAATTAAATTCAACAAGAGCGAAAATTTTTATTTAATAAAAATCATAAAACTTATATAAAAAAAATCATCTCAGTCACTGTAAAAGGCTTACCGACGATGTAGAAAGGCAAATGAGAAGAAGGCCTCTCCAAATCCCCTTCGGATTAACATTTTTGTCCTGCATTCCCACTGCACGTATAACCATAGACACGAGAATTGGGTTGCCCAAAATTTGGGGCACAAATGCATTACAAATTGGGTAAATCGGCACATTTTAGACTATCATTAGGCCACGACTGTTTCGAGAATTCATCCGAATACACTTCTCGATTAGGCTGGAAGTTGGAAAGATCGAATTCCTAAAATTGAACGAATGGAAAATTTAACCAATTTTTTAGTTACTTGTCCCATTAGAATGATGGTAGAGCTACCCACAACCCTTACGGTTAGGAATTGCTAGGGACCGAATATAATTCTCGATACGTAGCAATGTCCCTCCTCGTAGTGGGTCTTAGTAGCATAGTTTGGTTGAATAATGTCTTTAAATAAAAATTTTTAAAAAAGGAAATTAATGTTAGACATTAAAATAACAAATTAAACTTTTAAATAAGTTAAACAAAAATCATTTGAATATGTGATTTTAAGTTTAATTTACGAAATTTTAATTTTTCCATTTTTATTTTTGTCCACTCTTAACTTGTTAAACCTAAATTTACCAATCCTTAATGCACGAACTTAATTTAATTTAGCAATCCGCGATCTAATTTATTAAATTGGATATACAAATCAAATATGGAAATTAATTCGTAATTTAATCTACTTTACCTACAAAATCATTGTCTGTTGGATTGGATACATATTATGCTTGAATGTAAATTGTAATGGGGTGTTTAGACATTTTGGAGTAAACGAACGTAGATGGAGGGACAAGGATTCGTTTTAATATCTCTTATCATTACAGCCATGCCCAGCACTGAACCAAGGAAAGTACAAGAAGGTCACTCGTCGACCGACTGGAGCCTCGGAAGTATCGGGGAGGAGGCAAACGAAGCCGTCCGATTGAGGGAGGAAGAAGAAATCGCCCGGCTAAGGTCTAGATGGATCTGGTATAAGATTCATGATTGGACCTATCAGAATGTCTGTCCCGGTGATCCCGAAGGTGGAGCCGTATATCAATTATACTTCATTGGCTCTGAGCGACGCATTCGACGATGCGAAGGAGGCGGTGGAACGGTTGCATCGGCTCGAAATATCAGTCCTGGCCGGCGAGCTGGAAGACATCGACGGCTACGCTCGAGCCCAATGCCATCCAAAGCGGACCGCAGCTCTTCGCCGGGGGCTGGAATGCCCAAGAAGTCCTCGACGGGGACCGGAACAGCTGAGAAAACGAAAAACCGCCAGCTCAGCCAAGGAGATTACCGAACTGAAAACTAGCGCTGCACGACACACCTAACATCTGTGTAATGACTAAAGTCTTGTGATAAAAAATAATTATCCTGTAATGACTCTGTTATTAATGTACCTTGCGATATTATGTACTGGGTTAGATAACTTTGACCCAGAGTTAAAATAATATTCGTTATGTCTTAGTAGTTTGTATTAATTTAAATGTTTGGTTGAGTTTTGGTTGTCGATACTAATTTAATTGTGTATTGCTTGATTCTTGGTAATGTTCTTAGCGTTGACTATTATTGTTATCGACTACAATTTTCCGTAACATTGACAGCCCGATAGGGTTTGGTAAGATTCATAGAACTCGGTTTGGGTGCGCGTAGAGGAGGGCTGCGACGAGGAGATTACATTCATTTAGTATTGATGATCATAATAGTGCTCGACACTCGATGCTGATGCGAAACTCACTAATGTTATCTTGTTTTAGTGCTAAAACTCCTGGAAGAGATGCGAGCAGATAGAGAGCGGGCGCAACAACAGGCAGGGGAGTACCGGACCAAGCTAGCACGAGTCAAGGCCCATTGTCGGAACTTCGAATGTACCTGGTTCCCGCCAGCAGAAATGAAAAAACAGATGAAGCTGATCACCCAACTGCAACTCCAGAGTGCACAGGATCAGGTTGAGTTACGGGCCCTCCGCCTGAGAGTAAAGGAGCTGGAGATCAAGGTACACCAACAGGACCTTGATCGAGAGGTCATTTCCCAGATCCGACCCATGAGTGAGCTGCTCCACAAACTGAAGGAAAGCGCCCCACCAATTATTCGGAGGAAGAAGATCCGGCCGGGTAAAGCGGCGCGGGGAGAATAAGACAAGCCAGCCAGGCCCAATTAACGCTCCATTCTGTTGAGTCAGAGTCTACTCCAAAAGAATCGACTAGGACATTATAAGTTGATCATGTTTTCCAAATAATTCTTTACTAGTACATCCATATCGGGGCATTTTGATTTTTTTTATTATAATGTTAATTGTCGTATCGGCAGTCCGTGAACCCCAGTGGGTGCTAGACAATTATAGTATGTTAAACATGCTCACTTTTTGCTAGTACCCAAACCCTTGATACAGTACCAACGTTGAATGCTCAACGGGTATCAAGTGGTCAGCTATAAATTGTATTCTGGGTTACGCTGGAAACAGCATAAGGAGGTAGAGATTTTGCAGTACCTGTAACCCACCATTTGTTATTACACTTTACAATTCTCAATCACAACAAATTTCACACAATAATTTAATAATCAAACTTTTTATCTATTCGATCAAGCCTCACCTCGGAAGTCTCGACTCTGTGCGATCTTGAGAGTAACTATCACCTTTTAATTCCTTTATTCGACTCCTTGTCTTTGATTCGATTTGTTTGACTGTTTTGAATTTAATTCACTCAACTCCTTGATTCACTTTTGATACCCTTTAATTTCCTTGATCTGACTTCTTTGATTCCTTAATTTTCCATGTCTCTTCAATTTCACCTCTTCTAACAATCTCCAAAACCTATTGTAAATTTCTACTTCACTACCTAAGGCTAACGCCAAATTTTCTGAATTTGGAGTCTCCTTATATACTCCAATAATCATTTTGATTACCAGCGGCTTTCTTTGATATTATGATAAAATAACTGTAATTAATCACTTCTACCGTTCCTTCATGTTATTTCCGATCTTTTTTTATTTACCCTCACTTATCCTGTTGATTCCATTTTAGTTCTCAAAAAGTTAAACTGTTTATTTTTCTCGATTGCAGCGCTCGGTTGTTAAGATAATGTCTCTCCAAAAGTCGTTTTGTTTGTTTTGATAATCGTTCTCCAACGTTCAGTTTGTTTATTTTCCCTAATAACCGTGCTCGAGGTTTCTTCATCTCTCGGGTTTTCCATTGGCTCGGACTTCCCATTAGCCCGGGTTTTCCATTAGCCAATTAATTAATTAATGATTTCTGTTTTAACCTTTTTACCTATTTTCAACCCTTTCAAGACATTTCGCCAATCCCTGATCTACACCTATTCCGTTTTCCAGCTTCGATTTTGATAACTTTTCAATTTATTCCAATTTCTCCGATTTGCACTTTTTCTCCATTCCGTATCTGCTTACACCTTTTTCTCGTTCTGTTTTCCTTATGTCTTTCTTTAACTTCAATTCTCTGCTTGATTGCGATTCTCTTTCGTTCCACTTCAATGTTCTTTTGAATCAAATTAATTCTAATTTAATTTAAGATAATTTTAATTTGACAACCTCAACAATATGAAAAGTTGTTAAATAAATAAATTTAAAATAAAATATCTATTAAACTGATAACACGATAAAAAGTTGAATAAAAGTAGAAAAATTAGATGAATTATAAAATTTATAAAACCAGATTGTTTAAATCAATGAAACTAAAATAAAGTTAACTAAACTTAATTGGATATAGTAGCAGAGAATGCATAGGCGTACAATTCAATCAGTATAAATACGGATTGAAATTTCAGTTGTTCAACTTGTTAAACTGGTTTTCAGATTTACACAACAAATCGTTTGTCAGGTAGATTTTATGCCATCGTGGATTGGACTGGGTAATTTTATTTTAATATGAAATTTTTATGTAATGTTTAAAGTTAAATAAATTGTATATTCAATTTAGTTTAGTTGTTTAATTGTTTAATTTTAATTTAATTTTTAAGTTTTGGATAATAATTTTTATTGGGTTCAATTGTTAGGCTTATTATTTATGAAAAATAGTTACAGTGAAGCTGAGATCCAGTAGGCCACAGCTTAAGGGACACTAGTTGTTCCTAGTGCGAGTAGCTCAGCTGGCTTTTCAGATTCACACGGATTGATCTGGTCCGTCTCCGTAAGTATTTTCTAGTCGGAAATAGGTTTGACTTTAAATTTAAACATGGGAAGTGTGGAGTAACTTGGAAATAAGGGCCAATCCCTGCTCAAATTTTTTGAAGGATAATTTGGATATTATAGGAAGAATAGAACAATAATTATTAGAAGGATTATTAAAATTTTATAAGAGAACAATTGGAAATACCCATAATTGAGGACCACAAATTATTTAAAAACAGCATACATAATGAATAATGACGTAAGACCTTCTATCGGCAGTCTAGAATCCGAAAAGAAAATACAATGGGGAGTAGTTTTAGTAATAGAGCTCACCTGCTCATTGTTTTTTAACCTTTGTGTACAGTACCAACATGGTCGTGGTCATGGGTACACAAATGGTTTAAATTGCAATAGTCATGGAGGTGCTTAGGAAAGAGTCAAACGAGTATGATAACCCCTAACGTATTTTAAAATGTAAAAATGACACACCCCTAAGTAACCAACATGATTTTTGGGGGCTCAGTCGGTATCATATTTATATTTCTTTTGATCAGAAAAACCAAAACCAAATAATCATAATAAATTCGTAATAATAAAGTTCGAAAATTTATTGTTGCCGAAAAACCATGCTCAAATAACAATAGATTGCACTCGGAAAAATTCCGACTTTAACAACAAAAACGAAAAATTGGGAAAATAGGAAAACTAGAATTTAAAATTTATAAAAATAAGTTAATCCAGAAATAAAATCAATTGGGGTAAAAGGAAATTTTAAAATAAAAATTATAGTAGTAAGAAAATTAAATAGATTGAAATAAAATTTAACTTAACTATGAAAATAGAAATTTAAAATAAAAATTAATTTAGATAAAATCACAAAAAGTAAATTATAAAAGCATCAAAAGCGAATTCAAAATACAAAAATTAAATTCGAAAAGATTTATTTAAAAAACAAATAGGCAAAATATATCGAACTTACCTGCCAACGAAGTAATCCAAAATGAATCAAAATAAAAGAAGCTAATAATAATTCTAATAATAATTTTAAATTCCAAAACACTTAGTTAATTGAAATTGGAAAATAGACAGATTATATTTAACTTATCTTTCAACGAAAATAATCCGAAAATAAAATATGACCAATTTCACAGAGATTACCAAAATCTTGATCTCCCCCCGAGGTACATATTGGCGTTTTGATCGGTTGTAGAAATAAATCGGAAAAATATATTATTCTATTTAGTTTTTCATTATTTTAACTTTAAATATAAATTATATTGCAATTATTTTTATCCTTGATGCTTTTATAATTTAGTTTATAGGTTTTGTGAAGGTGAGAAAAAAATAACTCAACACACCAACAGAAAACACATAATGAAAAATATATGCAAAATTCTTATATAGGTTTTTGTTCCGAATCAAATAACTGTTAACATATTGTTAAAATATAATTATTTTAAAATTATTAAAAAATGGAAGAAAATAATTTTAATTTAGATTCCGACAGCTCTACCTTGAGCTTTAGGGAAAAGGAAGAAAATACAATGTAAGTTTTATTCATTAAATTACAAAACATTAAAATATTTTATAGTATGTGTGAAGGCAGTATTTCAAATATTGAAGGTCCTTCGAGATCTTTTGATTTACAGAAAGAAATTCGCAAATCGTAAATTTAAATAAATTATTTTAATAAATTAATATTTTGATAGATATACAGAAAATGATAAAATACGGCTTATTAATGCCTTTGAAAATGGAGACAATTACCAAGAATTTGGAAGATTACTAGGAATGACCAAATCTTCAATTAAAGCAATAAATTATAAATATAAAATTATGGGGCAGTTAGCAAAGGGAAAGAGGTGGCAGAAAGAAGATTATAAAAATTTAAAAAACTATTTCGTTCATGTACGCCGATTTTTCCCTAAATGTCTTAAAAAAATAAATGTGTTTGGTGATTAATTTTATTTATTTATAAATATAAAAATATCTAACTTACATTTTAGCGAAATAATTCCATATTAATGCATAAAATATCATAAATTTCCTAAAATAACACCTGAAATTTAATTATTAATATATTATATTATAAATGATGACTAACAGTAATATTTAAGAACTTGAATAATGATCTCATAATTATATAAGATCAAAATTCAAGTCTTAAAACATACTTGAAATTAAAAAAATTACCTGAAAACCATTTTTGTTGCTAAAAAATTATAGAATAAATGAAATTGAGTAACTTCATTTTCACGTAAATGGTGACTCACTCAACTGGTGTGCACACCAACGTGAATTATAGAGGTTACTCAATTTCGGAATTTGGTGTATCGTTGTTGATTAGTGACCGAGTAGGGTTTGAAATTGTTTGTGTGCAAAAATTTTTTTTTGTGAATTAAAGTCGATCAAATTCCGACTGGGTAAAACGCAGCTATGAACTCATTTTCAATGCCCAAATCAGGGGTTGATTGAAATATGCTGGAATCGATTTTGTTCAAATTACAATACTGTACATTTATTTATTTTAAGTTACGAATATAACATTTGTTCGTGCATTCAATGACAATAGAGCTTCGTTTCGGTATTATGATAATCAATTGCCGGTTGGTGTAGCAATGCCAATCGAGCTTTGTTTCGATTGCAGTTGTATCTCAAGTTTTGCTAAAATAATGAATAAAAATTCACCTGAAATATCTAGTTCCTTCGAGTAGTTGAGAAGAATTTCTAATGTGATTATTAATATGACTCTAATATGATTTTGGAAATTGCTGGGAGCTGATCTTTGAAGTCCTCGTTGACTGCTTGAGATGTTGCGGCGTAGCATTCAGTGAAGTGTTTGCCCCGTTTTGATTTAGCTAAATACTTCTGACGGGGTTCAAAATGGATTATATGGCAACTTTTCGATTTGAATTGTCAATGAATATATATTATTGTGAATGGATTAGTTCATCTTTGGATATTGCCCAAAGTGGGAGAAACATTGGGACCTCGATTTGGTGGCGTGTTGCTGTGGATTCGGTTGCCTGCTCGTGGTCTACAGAGTTTCTTGCTTATCTGTGCATTGAAAGAGCATTCGTCCGTGGGTTTCTTAACATGGAGTAGTCGATTCTGATGGAGCTTAGGACATCCTTGTACATTTTCTTTTAGTTAATTGATTTTGAATTGGGAGTTTTAGCTGATTGAGTGTTCTTGTTGAGTCAATGTCTTGTTGGGTGCACTTTGCGAGCCGTGGTTGTGTGTGTGTTTGTTTTTTCTATTTTGCTGTAGTGTGGTTGCCAATTTGGTGTCACATCTGACTATGACACACGCACATTCGTTATAGGTGGGTTAGTGTTATGAAAAGTCAAATCAGTATCCATTCGATGGTGATCGGTTGCCCGTTGGTGTAGTTTACAGTTATTTACAAATTATGATGATAGTAAAGACAAAAGGGTGGATGCATATGTGAGATGTCAAGAAACATAAAAAATAAACTGGAAGGAAAAGAAGCTGGCAGAAATATTACATCCGAAGAGCATGTAGATATACTGGTAAGACAAGCCACTTGCAACTATAAGCTTTGTCAAATGTATTTCGGTTGGGGCGCATTTTGGCAATGATTTGGATTGACACACTTTGAGTTCTCGTGATTGGATCTTAATCGAATTGTACATTATTGACTCCTATAAAATGATGATATGGTGTTACAGGCTATTGCTAGCAGTGCATTGAAGAATTTATTGGGAAATTATAAGTCATACGGAGTAGCAAATCGTAATTAATTGGTTTCGACAAAATCACTTTATTTATAGACGGAATGTTCTTTGCTAAAAATGATTGGATACGCCCAGAACAAAAGAATAATGTATGATTACCCCTGACGTATTTTAAAATGTAAAAATGACACACCGCTAAGTAACCAACAATATGTAATATTAATATAGATTTTTATAAATAAGATATTATAGGGGTAATTTGTAAGATCATAGTTTATAAATTTTATAAATAGAATATATAACATTATTATGAACAGTATAGATAAGTAGTTATGGGGGTAATTTATAAAATTATAACTTATACATTTTATATATCCATAGAAGTAATATTAAGGTGCAAGTAGTATATACAAATAATATTTGCATATACCCATAGGACCTAGGGGTGATCTAAAAAATTTTCTTTATCCAACTTTATTTGTTGGGAGAGATTTGTAAAGATACATTAATCCAATTATAAGATCTAGTTTATCGATTTATGTTCGCAGATAATATATAAGGTTAATATGAGAGTATAACTATTCATAGGTAAAATCATTTTGGCACATAAAATATTACACTTTACCAAAATAGATATAATAAAATTATAGGTAGCCATGATATGATATTTATAGATTTGGATCTTATGAGTAAGGTAACATAACCATATATAATTCTAAGTGCGGTTAGGAATAAAAATGAATATTAAATTGTTATGTATAATTATGAGGAAGGGTTAAGCATAGAATAGACATAGAATTATCATAGATCATTATAAAAATTATACATAAATTGTTAAATTATCAAGTTAGATATCATACTATTATTTTAGAATTGATGAAAATTATCTTAAGGTATATTTTAATAAGAGGTTTACTGCTATAAATTTGATTAATTTTAAAATCGGCAGATTGATTTTTGGTTAATCGAATGAATGGTGAACTCCTGAATTACGCGTATGCATTTCGAACTATCCCAAACTGTAGTCGTTTTCTTTGCTTAAATTTTCCGCTTACGACATTCAATCCGTCTTTGTGGTTATTCATTCATTATCTCTGAACATCGGAAGTATCATTGCAGTCATTGGAAGCTTATTCCACTGACTGCAATTTATCATTTTCAGTTCGAAATGCATAGGCATAATGGGAATCCGTGTATAATTTGATATTTTCTTATAATTTAATTTTAGCCAACTACATTCGTGTTCCATATTGTGATTAATTAAGTCTGGAGCTATACTCCGTTTATCATACCTAGGGTACTGTATTTGTGTTGATTTTAAGTGTGTACGTTATATGTATTTTATACATGAAAAAGGTCGATTTAAAGAAAAGTTGCTTGCTTTCGGGGCCTCACTGTGCTCCCTACGACAAGCCCTAATGTGTGTATACGTCGGTAATATACTACCGTACTATAATAACGATAACGAGCTCTGAGAACTCCATCGCCCGGAGGTAATTCATCGACGAACCCAGTGGCCTATACCACTGAGTCGGTACGACCTCCGACGACCCCACCATTTATAGTATCGATGTGCTTGCCAGGCAGTGGCCTCCAGACGTCAAGGCTGCATGCACAATGACGTTAGATTTTATAAAATAACAATTTTCATGTGAGACAGATCAAAATCGATGACGCGTTCGATCGATGTTGATCCCTCCAAAAAAAATTTTAAAGAAAATACCTTTAATATTATCATATTGATATTACAATTAATCTAATCATTTTAATATCAATGCAAGACACATTTAACATAATTAATAAATATGTATGAAATACAACAAACATCCTTACTTTGAAGTTTTCTGATAGATAACAAAATTTTTGGCATAAAAATTGAAATTGTGACTAAAATGCGTCGGTATATATACCTATTTTTGTGTGTGCAAGTACACGTGTATGTATTGATGCATTAAAACAAACTCGAATTCTTTTTATTCTAGAATTTTCTATTTTCTCTTTTTTAAATTTTTATTTTCTAATTATTTTTTGTTAAAATTGTTTTTTTGGTGTATTTTTCTATTTAACTGGACTTATTGCTATTTGCATGCTATGTACCTACGCACCTTAGTCACGAATCATTGTTTTGGGTGCAGAAATTAGTTCTAGCCCAACACGACATTCCAATGCCATCCACGCAATTCCGTTTGCCGCTCTTAATTTTTTGTGCCACACTTCTTTCATAATTTGCCACGAAGATTTTCCGGTACTGTTTTGTAATTAGATCCATCATTCTTCACAATTTCTATCGTTCCTCTAACTATGTGGATTTGCCATTGCTCTTCGTTTTTCCTTACTAACAGCTCTGCCAATTTTATGTTTGATTTCCTTTCTAACTCAAAAAGGCATAGCCTCATCTCTTCATTCCCTATTCTAGCCCAATTCGGTATTTTTAAATTTTCTTCTACTACTATGCTCTTCTCTGTTCGACTTCTTTCTCTGTCTCAGTTTTCATAAAGCTTCGTGCTTCTCTTAATTTATTCCATTTGGTAATTTGAATTTTCTTTTGTAATTTTCTTTAAAAATTTCTTTTGTCGTCAAACCATTTGAACAATTTTCACTTTTATACCCCAAATATTTTTCGTGACGGTGTGTGATTATTCACCCAGTCAAATTACATGACCCATAAATTCAATTGAAATATTAAATATTATACAATTATTTGTTTAGATAAAGCTGAATGTTTCTAACCACATCATTGTCTGTGGTTTTAAATGTCGCGATTGATGAACATGATTGTTCTTTCCTTTTGTTTTCAATTTGATGATGATATAGATGAGTAGGATGCTGCTTGGTATTGTCACAATAACACATATGAAGAGTAATTCAACATAATTGTTACGAGATGAATTCTCTTCACTGTTTAATGATGGACTGTTGTTTTTTACACGTGAGAATGTCAATGATAACTTTAACCTTTGATTAATAGTTATGTTCTCAAAGAATTTATTATTATGAAGATCAATATGTCTTTTTTCGATTAACACGATATGCCACCGGTCAGCGTTAGTTTTCGCTTGCAATGCATAATTCTCGTCATTAATTCATTTGATGTTGCTTTCGGTTTTGAATTTTGAAGGCTACTCTTTGCTTGTTGTCGATGTTCGTCCCACATTACCTGAATTTTATCATTTATAAAAACATTTACCCCTTTTCCGACTTTTGTCTTGTATAATACAATTATTTCTTTATAAATCTGCATTTGAACACTATTTCCTTTGTTATTAACGTATTTTATTTCAGCTTTATATTCTAATTTTGACCATTGATTGTTCGTACAGGTTTCATAACCATGAAAAGATTTCTGTAGATTCCCATTTTTGACAAAAGATTTTTCTTTACTCAATATCTCAATTACATGGTATTGAAAAATTATTTTGATTTTCTGCTGTTCTTTGGCTGTCCAATACATATAAACTTTCTTCATCATCGGTTCGATTACGACAAGATTCCTCCACACTTTTGTCCAAAGATGAATGTGTATGAAATTATACAGTTTTTGAATTGTCTTTAATTTTGTTGCGATATTAGAGCACGTAAATTTTCCCAATCTTTATTTGAGTGCAATCATATGCAATTAACGAAGAGGTTTTATTTATAATTGCACATAATATTAAGATCATAGACATTAAAAACGGAACTTTTACGGGTTTTCTTTTTAATACACCATCATAATTTTCTCTTATTTTTACAACTGGTTCAAATTTTTGTTTAATCAGCTTTTCCCAACCTCCATTCTCTTTTATCCATTTGCCAACATGAACTTTACTCGCCGTTTTAATTATTTCCTCTTGTTTTTCCATATCTGAGCAATCATATGTTCCGATTTCTAACAAAATATAACTCATAATTGTTAATACCATATCTCTATCTATTTTCCTTGTCATCATCTCAGTTATCACATTATCATCGCAAAATTCCATACTTTCTTTTGCTTGTTTTAACACTACACAAAATCTCTTAATTTTCTTTGCAATTTTTCTCATATATTTCTCTACTTGTAATTTCTCTGTTGATTCACCATATAATTCGTTTACTAGAGCACGTACAATTTTCTCAGTTTCCTTTGAGTCTTTCTGATCTTTCTCCTCTTGAAATTTCTGTATTATTTTACATCTCATTTCATTCTCAACAATAATCTGCTCCGCTTCATTTTCTATTTCATCTTTTTCAGTCTTCATCTCATTTTTAACAATAATCTCTTCAGTTTCATTTTCTATTTCATCTCTTCTCATTTCTTGTTTATCGTGAATCTCATCATCATTACTCATTATCTCATTTTTCCAGTTTGGTAATTCCATTTTAAAGCTTTCTTCTACTTCCTTTGATTCAAATTGTTTCATCGCAACTAAATCATTAATAAACATTTCCTGATTCGCCAAAGATACATTTTTATCAAATTTTCGTGGTACACAGCCACAGTCAAATAAATTCTCATCATTATCTAACTCAAAACCTTTGTATGTCAATACAATTATTCCATCATTGCCCATAATTTCTGCTGCTCTCCGTCGTATTTTGCTCACTTTCGTACACCAATGCTCGTTGGTACATTCCACTTCTTTATCATTTATTTTTAACATTTTATACGAATGGCTCAATATAAACTCCTTTTTCTCTAAATTCTTGTCCAAATTTACGAATAAGTTTTTTTTATCATTTCACTATATTCATTATCATAATTTACGTAGGGTCTGACACAATCTAAAATTTTCAATTTATCTTCCACTGTATCTCCCTTGACCAATGCTTCATTTAATTCAAATTTAATATTATCGACATCATATTTGACTGGTTTTTCATTGGCAATCATGCTTATTATTGTTTCTCATTTTCAACACCGGGGAGTAATCCATAATCTATCAAAAATTCGTCGTCTCCCAACACTCGGCCCATAAATCCAAGTTCTACTGCCCAAACTTCACATTTGTGCATTATTTCTCTTTTTAACTCGCGTATTTTTTCGTATGCTTCAATTTCATACTCGGATTTGGTGCCGTTTAATGTATTTGCCTTAATAAATATTGGGTCTAACCATTTGAATTTTCGTAGAGTTTGACCAAATTCCTTCATATATTTTTCAAATACATCTCGCTTTTCCACACTTGCTGCATAACATTCCGTACAAAGTTTAATAACAGTTTTAATTTTTGTTAAACTCAACGGTATTTCCGTTAGCTTCATTAACACTTCTGTCAATTTCTGAGAGTTTGCATCAGGTTCTGTTACTAATTTTCTGGCCTTAGCAATAAGTATTGTACTCTTTTCACTTTGCATATCCGTTTAACTCTGTTTCTTGTAACATCATCAAGTTTGGATTCATCTGTCTTCACTTTTCGTCTTGTCATCATATGAGAATCTGTTTCTTCATCTGATTCAAATTTCGCCATCAATTTATTCAATTTTTGATTCAATTGTTTGACATCGTTCTCAATCTTTTCTCTAAATTTATCTTTTTGAACATAAGCAACATTATTCCTTGATTGGTTTTCATCCTGAAATCTAATTGTTCGCTTCAAAATTGGTCTTTGAAATTTATCGGAATTCCTGGAACAAGATCTTGCAATATGCCCGTAATTTCTGCATAAATGACATTGAATTTGCCCATTTAAATTCACATTATCTCTTTGTGGTGATGGTGACATTGATGGTGATCTTGATCTTGAAAAACAATTTCTAGAAACATGTCCTTTTCTACCACAGCGATAACATTGTATTTCATTAAAATTTGACTTCACATTAGGAATTGCTCTCCGAAAATTCGTTCCTCTATTATCTCTTTGCAAATCTGGACTCAATCTCCTGGGTACTCTTTCAGAATTATTTTTAAACCAACACTGATTTGTATAATGGCCAATTTTCTTACAAATATCACACTGAATAACTTTAGCTCTCTCAGTGCCTGGTGAGTTTTGGCTTGCTCTGTTCATATTATTATCGTTTCTCCATTTGGGTGATGGGCTCTTTGGTCGTTGAAATCTATTTCATGATTCCCAATTGTCTTGGGTTGGAGTTACTGATCTCTCTCTTTGTACTGGAATTATTGCAAATGCCTCAGATTTACTTTTAGAGCTCTTTAGATTCAATTCGATTTTCATTGCTTTTTTAACTAGTTCATCGAAATTGTCATATTCTACAAAACATAATGCCGTTTTTATTTCTTTATTTACTCCGGACAAAAATTGATCTTGAATCAGTTCCTGCATCTGTTGGGCTAATCCTGGTTGTTTCGAATCTTCTTCAAAGGATTTGCTGGCAAGGGTCGATAAATGATATGCAAATTCGCTCACTGTTTCATTTTGATTTTGAACTCTATTATAAAATTTCTGATGCATTAATCTCTTTATATCTCCTCCAATAAGTTTAGCAGCCAATGCATCTTTTAATTTGGCCCAATCATTGCCGATTGTTTTCCTGTCGATTTGTTACCAAACCTCTCTAGCAGCTCCTTTAAGATATAAGGGTAATCTTTGAATCATGATTGCTTGAGACCATCCATAGGCCGTTGCATACATATAGTAATCACTCATAAAATCAACAAATATAATTGGATCTCCTCCATATTGCTCTACAGGCAACCTCTGACAACTGGCAAAATCATTATTTTCTTTAATAACTGAAACTGGTAAATCTTCACTGCTCATTATCTTTTCCTTTTTACTCTGGCTTCGTAAATAATATCGGTTCACTTTAATAAATTATTTCGTTTTCAATTTGCACAAAATCTAAATCTCAAATTATTATTACAATAAATAATTTACCTTTTCACAATCACTTTAATAATTTCAATTTACCACACTTTATTTTTACAATTTTCCTTTTAACAATCTTTTCACCAACTTTTGATCACGTCGGGCTCACCAAGATATGTTGGGTTATTGAATTGGTGACAATATTTGTAAATTCAAACCTTTAATCTGGCTCCAAAGCGTGTTTATTAATTCGCAATTCAACACTCTCGAACACAATAAGCTTTATTAATATCCACACGTAATAGTACAAATTTCAATTACAACCAATTAACTATAACCAATTTATCACACAGAGCTTATTTCGACACTACACGAAGAATAGCCCTTTCTGTAAACACAGCAATAATCACTAGCCGTCAACTACTCAATTACAGAATATGTTGATCGATTGTTCTATTTGCTTTGACCACACAATTTATTTACTCCACCTTTACTTTATATTCAATTTTATAAAGGATTCTTTAACTTCTCTTTTCACTCTGTTTTGATTCCCCTTTTTACTCTGTCGTCTCTAATTTTACTCTAATTTTTGTCTCTAATTTCGTTTCGTTTTTCTCTCAACTTCATTCTGTTTCCGTTCTACTTTTCGCTGAAAATTTGTCTAAATTTGCTCTCAATTTGTTCTAATTTCATGTTCGCCAGTTTTCCCTTATATAGTTCGCTTCTCTTGTGGCACTCCAGATAATCGAGTGTTTTTTCACTTTCCATCTCCTGGTTTCGCCGACTGTCCCATTTTTATCTCTGACAGCTGTCAAGTTGTTTTTCCCTTTTTCCTTTCTTGTTCGACCGCCTTCTCCCATCAATTCTATTATCACCGGCAAGCTGTCGAGATAAGGGTATTGTTGTTTTCCTTTTTCTCTGATTTCAAAATTCCTTTTCCTTTTTGTACTAATTAATTAGTACTGACCTTGATTTTTATTTTCCTGTTTGATAACTTTTATTTCCTTTCTCTTTCTCATTTTTGATTTCTTTTCACTTCCGTTTTCTTTTGAGTTTCTATAGATCCTCTCGTTTGTCATGGCGATCTTCCCCCTGGTAATTTTATTTATTTCTTTATGAATTATTATTTAGGTATCCTCAACAATTGTATTAGATTTCAAAAAAAATTTTAATAGCTAAAATTTAACTAAAGTAAAGTAAATGTTCTTTTTTGAGTTCCATATTATTTTTGTTTCCTATATAAAAGTTATTTAGTTTCAGTTGTTTTGTTATGGTATTTGCAATTTCTTTTTGAATAAATAAATCAATATGATTTCAGTAATTTAATTAATTAAAGTAATATAAACGTTTGGGGGCATGTCACACTTCAGACATGATTATAAGTTTGTCGATAAATACTTCGCCGAAAATCCCTGGAAGCGATTGCTATGGATCGATAGTATCTCATGGTAACTTAAATGATTAAAAATCATTTAACCACACTAATAAAAAAAAATTGAAGTTCTATTAGCGATGTTAACGTTGGATACATATGATTTATATTGCAATTCAATATCAGCGAGTTTATGATGATCCATTATGATACGAAGGATTGATTGTTCTAAAGTCAGTTCCACCAACTAATCTTTTGAATGGAGTTCATCTCAAGTTATCTGAATTGACTACTTAAAAGAAGATGCAAGAGATCTCGTTGGCCATTCAACCTCGATACTCTGGAATAATATGTAGACCCGGACAAGCGTATCTTCTATTGAACTGACTATCTAAGATAATGTAACAACTGAAACGGAAACCTAAGAAATCGCCGACATGGAGATCTACCGGTGGATATTGACGACTCTCAAGCCGCTGATGATCAATGCAGCTTGACTTTGTCATGCTACCAGGCACAGGACCTAAAAACCATCCTGACTGCCAACGCCAACTATGCATGATGACTCGAATGATGATACAGTTGAATTTCGATGGCTGAATGAATGTCCGATGAGACTACTCAAGGACAGAACCGGGATGCCTCAGAGCCCAGATACAGAAGGAATGAGTAAGTCCTCATTTTCATTGTATAAATGTGCTGAGAGAATAAATCCTAATAATAATTTGAATATAAATATCCACAATGACCATAATGATAAACAAATAACTTGTGTTAATAAAATGAATGGTACGACTGCTGCATCTTAATCTCATCAAGCCCAATCAACCTATAGGGATAAGCTGATCAATGGAAAGGATTCCGAAATGGGCAAACTGATTGAGCAAAAGCAGATAATAGTGGCTGCACTGGAAAGCTACAACAAAATGATCAATAAATATAATAAGGATAAAATGAAAAAAAATGAAATTCATAATATAAAAATTGCAAAGATTACTAAAGATAAAAATCTGGCTACTACTTATAAAAATGTTACATCTGATCCAGATGTTTTTAATTTTAATTTAGTTTCTTTAATTGATAAAAAAATTTTTAAATTAAATGCTGAAAATTATGTTAATAATACTACTAAAACAAATGATTTATTTAATATTAATAATGATAAATTAAATTTTAGATTTAATACAAAATTGTTTAATGAAAATTATATATTTACTAAATCAAACCTAAATAAAGATAATGTTCAAAATCCAAATTTAGTTAAAGAAAATTATATAAATAATAAATGAAACTTAAATATAAATAATCATACAGCTAATAATACAAATTTAATTAATAGAAATTATATGAATAATAAATCAAATTTAAATTTACAAAAAACGGGGCACTACAAATAAAGGCCCAAATATGTATAAAGAGTATACAAGTGAAAAGAGCCATTCCACTCAGGTTAACCATTTCAATGGTCTAATGCAAGACGATGACAATGTACTGATGGAAGATGACGGCATACAAGAACCAGAAGCACCTGCTCAGAGGCCCCAACTACAACAAAGGACTCAGTCCGCAAAGAAGAACTGGGCACAAAAGCTGGCACAAAATGTGGATACCAGCACCCATGGACTCACCAGAATGATGGTCTGCAGAGGGGACAGACCCGCAACACAATTCCTCTGGTGAAGAAGAGATCAGTAATGGTCACAAGAAAAGATAACGTTCACCAGATCCCATTGGACAGGTCATGGCTCCCAGCGGAAGAAGGTGTCTTGCCCAGCAAGGATCAGGGTAAGATCATGGAGGACCTAAGGAAGAAAAACGAAAAAAGATACATATTTAATAAGAAGAATGTGGAATGGAAATAACCAGTGAGAGCTTCACAGTCCTTAGGAAGTTCTTCCTATGCCTGTTCAGATACAGCTTTGATAGGACAGACATCCAGCAGATCATCCATCTGGTGGTTGAAGAAGAAATGTATTCCGAGAAATGTATTTCGTTGGGATGTTACAACGACTAAGTTCGAAGGACTTGGATATAAATATAATTTGACGAAAAACGAACTGAGAATTTAGTGTTTGAGATAACTAGATTTTAACAATTGCATTTTTCTTTTTATTTAATTTGGAAAAAAAATTTGTTTTTATAGCTTTAATAAATTATTGTCTTCTTTATTCTATTATCTTAAAGGGTTATGGCTAATGTACAAACTTGGGGTCTTTTCGGGAGACAGCTTAATTCATATATTTATATATACTTACCTACACATACCTACATATATACCTATATATAATTTTAGTTTGAATTATTACTATTGACATCGTTTGCGGGGGGGGGGGCTGTTACTATAATAGATTGTTATAATTTTTATTGGATTTACAGTATGCTAATTTTAATTTTGACAATCCTAAAATCGATAATTTGTTTTATAATTTTAGTTGTATAAAATGAATATAATATTTTAACAATATCGGAATAAAATCATGGTGATAATGAAAATGATGAAAGTAGGTATGATAAAAATGAGAGGGATAGTACAAATAGCCATAATACTAATAGGATTAATAATAATAATAATAATAATAATAATAATAATAATAATAATAATAATAATAATAATAATAATAAGAAGAAGAAGAAGAAGAAGAAGAAGAAGAAGAAGAAGAAGAAGAAGTCTTTTTAATGACGATAATAATAATAATAATAGTTATAATTTTATATTTTTATAAGATTACTACATAGGAGGGGTCATTTATGAAAAATTTATAATCCATATTTCCAAATACTCTCTAATTTAAACATGTATTAAGATAAACTAATTTGATATACTTAGGTAATGAATAATGACTGTATAATTTGAGGGGGGTCGTCATTCTTTTTTTAATTCTTATAGCTTTAGGGAATGGAATCTATAATTATTATCTTATAACTAATTATAATTTACATTTAATAGAATCGAATTTATATTTTATATTTTATTGACTATTACAAATTTACAATTACTAATTTGTAAGTTTATACTTGACACATATATAATTAATCGATAATTTATTCTTCAGACTTATAATTTATATCTTATGAGTTTATAATTTATATATACATACAATTTGCGTTTATACTTCTGGTTTATAATTGCTGATATAAGTTTATTATTCATATATATATATATATATATATATATATATATATATATATATATATATATATATATATATATATAATAATTAATTTATAATTTATACTTTACGAGCTTATAATCTATGCATAACTAGTTATAATTTATTATTTTTGGAATTTATAATTTATATTTATGAATATCGAAATTATAGTTTATAACCAAAGTTGTAACTCTAAATATTATCAATGAATTTAATTTCCCCACACTCCCAAATTTACCTTAAATAAAATAGTAAATTACAAATTGATAAAATCACTTAAAAAATTTATTAAAATTCAAAAAAAGTAAAATACAATATTTTTCGAAGAGAAAAGTTGTAGCCTGTGGCAAATAAAATTTTGAAGACGTATAAAATAATTATACATTGAAAAGATAGTCCTAGGAAGATCAAGAACCAAAAATCAAATTAATTAATTTTAATGCAAGCCCAAAAATAATGGAGAATCGAGCTGAATGTCAGATTAATTGATCAATAAATAAAATTAGGAGAAACAAAATCGATTTGGATAACCATCTTGAAGGCAGAATTACAGACTAAATGAGCCATAAACTTTGCAGAATTTGTATAAATACCAAGAGCAAATAGTTGAATTTGCCAATAAAGTTATTGAAATAAAGTTATTTGCTGGGATTAATTAATAATTATTTAAAATAATAATAATAATAATAATAATAATAATAATAATAATAATAATAATAATAATAATAATAATAATAATAATAATTATTATTATTATTATTATTATTATTATAAATAATAAAATGATTAAATAAAACGATTTATAAACGTAAACATTTACAATTATAAAAAATATCCACAATTTTGATAATTAAATTGAGCTTAAATAATCTCCTGTTTAATAAATATTTTTAATTGTTTTTATCTCAGTAATTAAAATAGAAAATTTAACAAGAATTTACCAAAAAACATTTTAATATCCATAAAGTTTATTTTCTAACAATAATAATTCAACAAAATAAAAATTTACTACCAGATTAATAACTTAAAAATTAAAAATAATATAATTTAATGTTTTAGTTTTAGAAATTTCTAATCAGTGAGTGAGATAAGGCTTCCTGGATGATGGCAATGTTGCTTTGAATTATTAATTATTATTTATCGCGAAATGAAATTTATTTTCGGATGGAATATTTATCATCGTATAAAAATCATGTCTGAAAATATGGAATTTTCCTCCAAGAATATCATATTAACTATTTCTCACAGAGGCTAGCATAACTGTATGAAGCAGTGCTACTTAGTGAAACAGAGAAATAAAAGCCAATTAAATAAATTTATATTCCTAATTATCTCGTAAACATTTTTATGAAAAATTATTATTTTTATTTTCATTTATGAAATACAATATTTTGTTGTTGTTATTATTCTTAATTAAGTCAATTGCATGTCTATTTTTCGTTATCATTTATCATTATTATTATTATTATTATTATTATTATTATTATTATTTTATTATTATTATTATTATTATTATTATTATTATTAATTATTATTATTATTATTATTATTATTATTATTATTATTATTATTTTATTATTATTATTATTATTATTATTTATTTTATTTTATTATTATTATTAAAACAATAAAGTGATAATTTAAGCCTTTTGTTGCGAATGTATTTAATAAAAAATTTTTGACTGTAAGGCAGTAATTGAAAACTTCTTTGTGGCAATGTATTTATTACTAATATAACTATTATTACTTATCGATTTTCGTGATTTTATGTTTTGTTTTATCACTTCAATTGTATGATATTCGTGAGTTTTATTTAAAAATTTACGTAATTTACGTAAGCGTACTTTGAAATACATTATTTCTATCTGAATTTAGTTTCAATTTGTTTGTCATGTTCTCTGTTAATTCGTGTTTCGGGCTTGTTGTAATCAATTAGAATTAGGGAAGTTTTTATTGATCCCCTCATTGATTTCTGTGAAAAAGAATAAATATTCCACCAAATAATGTCATCACAATGCATTTTAAAAAGAAAAGGATTCTTACATGGCTTATAGAAAATTGAATATACTCAAAGATTGAAACAAAAATAATTCTCGTTAAGATTTAGTTTTACTTTTCAGCATAACAAATGCAAAAAATATAAATTTTTAATTTTTTAGTTCATTGTTTTATAAGGGAAATTCTTTTCGTTTCTCTTTGTTAATAGAATCTTTAAAAAATCCTATGAGACTTTTAATTTTGATGGAATGAATACGGATATAATTATTCCGTTGAGATTTATATAAATATAGGTTTACTATTTGTAAGTAAATTTTATCCAGCACAGCGAGTTTTTTCGCGTTGTAAATAATCTCAAAATATATTATAAATAAATAATAACTATAGAAATGGACAAAATATTCACTGATATCACTTGATATTAAAACTGATATTTTTCTACAATTTTCATAGTTGTCCCATCGGGTTAATACCAGCATGAGACCATTTCGTTTCTCTTTGTTTATAAAATCTTTAAAAAATCCTATGAGATTTTTAATTTTGATGGAATGAACCCGGATATAATTATTCCGTTGAGATTTATCTAAATATCTAAATATAAGTGACAAGTGAGGAGTATAAACCAAGCCAAATATCCCATGATATACAGTATTACGTAATATTTGTATTGGTATCCTGGGTTAGTATGGTGGTCCATAATTCTATAAAGTTACGTACTTGTATCTAATATGATGTGATTATAAGTTGATTATCTAATATTATATTTCTTCATGTATTATGTAATATTTGACCCCTTATTTAATAATTCGCATTTGACATCTTATGTAATAATTGACCTCTGACCTCTTCCGTAATAATTGTTCTTTATTAGAGTAGTGAGGAGAATAAACAAAGCCAAATATCCCAGGAAAATACAGTATGCATTTTGATAGAGTAGTGACAAGTAAGGAGTATCAACCAAGCCAAATACCTCCAGGATATACAGTATTATGTAATATTTGTATGGGTATCTCGGGGGTAGTATGGTGTTAGATAATTGTATCATTTTATTATTGATATATATTTATTGTATTATAATTATATAAGAAAAAGTCATACATACAAGTAGAACCATTGACTGTACTCTGAATATAAGCTATTAAATAAAATTTCTGGTATATTACTAAAAGGGAATTAATTCTAATCAAAATAGTTATTTGTTTTGTCACATCAAATTTAATAATAAATTGTGATTAGATTTTAATTAATTTAATAACGATTAATTAGAAAAAAATAGACAATTTCACATAATGTGGAATTTCACAATCTACAAAGAAGAGAAATGAAATTTTATGGAATTTATTAAAATTATTTCAATTTATGAATGCATCACTCCTTGTTAAATTTAAACTCATTTTCTTTTATAATTTTGCAAAATAGTTTTTTATTATTATTTCTATTTCTTTCAATTTACTCTATTGTTTTGCTTTAGGTAGAAAATTTATAATTAGCTTTCTTTTACATTTGTTTATATTTGTATATTTTTTGTTTGTATCGATTATTTGTATTAATATTTTTTCTAAAATAAAATCATCACAACCTTCTTTACCCTTCTCCTACTAAACAATTATTAAAATGAAAATAATTAATTATAAAAAAAATAATTATGTAATACTAAACCTACCGACATTTCATGTTTACCTAATCTACCATGAGCGGTCATGTGACTGGGTAGTGCCTCTGACTTCCAACTTAAAATATATCAATTTAATAATTAAATTTAACTGATCGTTACAAAAGCTTGACTAACCCATCAGTCTTGGATAGCCAAAAGGAGTTAATGATTAAAGTTATCCAGATAAAGATTTCAATACTTTAACATTGTACGATATGACAAAAGCCGAACACATCAACAATCTTGATACAATCGCCATATCAGGTACAATAGATCTCATGGAAGCCTTGATTTCGGCTCTCTTCTTGTTCCATAAATATGATAGATCCATACTTTGAACCTCATATGCGCCGCGTGCATATAAAAGTCCAATAAATGAAATTGATAAATTCCACTCGAAATTCTTCTAATTCCTTATATTTTCTTACATGTTCAACTGAACTGCCATTTATTTCGTTTAGCGTATCCTGTCTGTCCTGATATTTCCTTGAAAATATTATAAATCGGTGCTCTTCCGCGATTAGGCCCTTCTTTTATTTTTTACCAAAAAGTTCCGTCCGCAGCAGTTTCAATCTCTTCCTCATTTTCACTTTCAGAACTTGTAATAAATCTCTTTCTTTATTGTCTTCTTCGCATATTGAAAGTATTCTCTTCGTTGGTATCTTGACACTTTTGAGGATGAATATACCTACAAATTATAAAGTAAAAACTAAAATATTTAAATACATAAATATTATTTTTTTGTAAAAAGATTGTTCTTCGTTTGTCCTTATTCCGATCGGTTCTTTTTTCTAATATGACATCCGTTTCTGAAGATTACGTAAGTAAATAAGTATTTTTAAATTAACTGTATGTGGATTATTACATTCATGGAATGCCAAGATTAAAGTCATAGATTACCTGTAAGTTGTTGTAGACCCCTGTGGTCGATACACTGTAGATCCACAATTACACCGTGGACTTGTAAAACAATTTCAGGAGTGCGTTTTCCAAAGAAAATAATAGTAAATAACATGAATTGTTCAAATGGTCAAATCACTGCTCGTGCTAGACTAGGCATGCAATAAAAAAATTCAGAAAGTAAACAATAAAAAAAGTTGTGAATATTAAAAAATGGGTCGTATGTAAATTATAGGAAAAGTCAGTGAGTTACATGGTGATACAATTCCGTTGTATATAAGAAATTCTAAACGAAATTTCAAAATCAGTCATTTTACCGCGCAAAGTATATTTAATGTTAAAAAGTGGAAAATAATTGCACAATTGATATTTTTTCAATCGATAACATTATCATTTTCTAATATTGTTATAGGCTGTGTGTAAAACTCATGTTAAATATAAAACAAAATATTGATCGATAGTAAAAAATGAAAAAATATTTCATCGATAACGTTCTAAAAAAAATATAAATAATTTTATGAGTTTATAAATTCTCTTCTTTTTCCAACATATATCCACGAGAGGTCTTATGGTGGACTTTGTAAAAAAAAGACTAACAAAAATTGGATAGCGGAAAACATTCTGATAATAAAAATCGTATGACAAATTATCCTTTCATTCGCCTTAACTATTTTAATATAAAATAAATTATCATTGATAAATATTCTAATTTTCCTCCGAATTCTGATCCAGTAAAACAAAATTTTCTCCCTCATGAATCAACAGATGCAGGTTGGCGTTTTCATGTTTTCCCAATATTATTTTGTTCTCTACTATAAACATTAGATGAAGTATTTTATAGGAAAATCAAACATGTAGATAAATTAAACAAATTTACTATTATTTTTTTTTATTCGTTCCATTGAAACTTTGTGCTGACATTTAATGGAAAGGGAAATTATTAATCGGGTCTCGTAGGCGTAATGAGATATATTAAAATAAATTGCCTCCCAAAAATAGAACCGAATTCAAATCAAGTGCGTCAAGGATAACAGGGGCTGTCAGAAAATTGCCCAATTGAAAAATGTTGATGATAGTTATAAATAAATTAGTTATTATTAATTCATAAAATCAAATTGGGAGAATTGATGGACTTATTGTCCCATTTGACGTGGATCAACAAGTGGCTTTAAAGTTTTGATTTTGATGATTCTAATATATTTGTTTTTTTTACTTTTTTTTGTTTTATTGCCAATTCAAATTCTCAAGTAAATAAGTTGACAAAAACAAATTGTTGCGCTTTAATTATATGGTTGAATAAATAATTACAAAATGACTGAATAAACAACGTCTCACATAGACGAGTATTCAACAGATTAGTTTACTTCACAGGAGAACGGTATTCAACTTCCTAAGACTCTGGGTGGGAGCAGTGCCGTATATACAAATAGGCTCACCAGCCCTTAGCCTAGGGGCCCCAAATATTTATATTATATATTTTATTATAAGAAAGATTTTTCCAATTTCACCACAGATTATTTTTTCCATTGAATTTATTAAAAAGAGAGATTGAAGACTATAAATCAGTAATATATCGATGTTTGTTGATACTCACAAATTGTCGGCACTGCCTTTTTCAAGTGAATTTATATACACAGAAGAACAAATTTTATTTCTATCGAGGAGGTTGTAACCCCCCGAAACTCTATAAAATTTAATTATTATTATTAAAAAAACTTTTTACAAAAGACTGGTGCCTGCAAGGAAATACAAAAAATACGAAAAAACATACGACAAAGGCCGTACCGAAACATTGTATAATTATTGATAATTATTAATAAGACATTAAATAAGATAAGTCAATTGAGCTTTGGTTTGGTTTTAATACTAAATTTTATGTTAAATTTAATGTATTTTAATGATTTATTCTGATTTTCTTTCATTTAACCATTTCTGTGGTCAACCTCTTGGAAAAAAGTGGGTCAAAAAACCCACCTTTTTTTCACTATTATGTTTTTATCATGCGTTCTCTAGACTGATGGGGGAATGACCCGAGCTGTTCTCAAGCAAATCACTATAAAATGTTTCGTGTACGATTTGCCCGAATCCAGTCAGCAAAATACTTACCCGAATCACACAACTATTTTTAATTACTTTTTAGATTTATTATGAAAAAAAAGTTATGATGAAAATGTTTATCATTTTTTTAATTTAATTTATTTATTAAATTTCAGTTTTTATATTTTATTTTAACACATCACTGTTTTCTTTCTGATTCCAAGAATATGGTCTATCTCGTTACAAAGCTAATTCAATGTCAGTTCTGGCTATGATTTACACACATTTATTATAGGCAGGTTAATATTTATATTATGAAAAGCCTATTCAATGTCCATTAGATGATTATCATTCCGGTTGGTGTATTGTTTTTATCTGTAGCCTTACAAACATTAATATGAGAATAACTGTTTATTATATTAGTTAGGAATTCTTAGGATTTTATCTGTTGAAAAATATGAATGCATAAACCATTTCGAACAAAATACTTTTCTTCATTGAGGCGATTTAGGTTGAATTCATAAAAAATAATAAGTTAAGGGTATGATGGTTATTTTATGATGGCAAAGACAAATAGAGGTGTATAAAAGAACAATATCCTACAGGAAGCTTTTCTCACTGCTAAATCTTGTTGCAAATGAGTTAAATAACGTAAAAGTTATCAAACCGTCGAAACGATGAAATTCTAAACGAAATATCCAGCTTATCAACGACATAAAACGGAAATATTCGATAATATGCCTGTTACGTCATTGCTATGTTGAAAATATTTTTATTTATCTAAATGTGAATTTAATAAATTTAATTAATAATTTAATTAATAAATTAAATGCCAGTCCATTGAAAGAAAACGTGATTTCATTTCTGATGAATTTTCATAACCTGGGTTCAAAATATTTCCCCACTTAAATGTCAAATACAATAAATGAGGTTGCAAATTTGCCCACAAATTCTCGCGGATATTTGTTAGGTTTCAGAATTTGCTCTATTTTCAAACGGTCAACTCTATAAATGTCACGATTGGAATGATATGATTAAGAAATTTACATTTCCAATTTAAACGAGTTATAAAAGTTCATAATTCATAAAATATATCCTATCCACTTTCACTTCTTAATAGACTTTCTTTAGAACTACTATAGCCTGTGTTCTACTTACCAATTCCTCACAATAGCGTGACTAACTTAGACATACAAATCTCTTTCAATTTATTACACAAAATGTATATTATGAATGTTTCTCTTCTTAAATATATACTCAAATACGCTCAACTCTCAAGAATGTAGGTAAAGTACATGCTATAGTCAGTGGTGGCTCGAGGTCGCTTAACCGCCTTGGCATAGAAGTAATGGAGCGCCCTTTTTGTAATGTTTATATTCTCATATATAAAAGTACCCGTAACTTTTATTAACATATCTAAAAGATTTAGACACCATGCACAAACTATTGTATTTGCGATTCAAAATAAAAATAACGGACATCTCTTCATAAACAAATGAAAAAAATATATTATAAATGTCATTATACAAACATAGGAATTGAAAAAATATTACTTTCATTATAAAATCATTTCCCTATACTCTCTACAACACAACACATTTTATTAAAAATTCAAATTTCTAAGTGAACTGAATTTATTTGAATCAAAAATTCTAAGAATTGTGTAGGATGTCAAGGGCATCAAAGACTTAGGGGGACTCGCTTTGCGCTCAAAATTCGAAAAAAAAATTGTTGCAAAATAATTCATTTTAAAGTTAATTGCATTGCATTTTACGGATTTTTATTTTTTGCTGTCTAAAAATATTTCTTGATATTAAATTCATTACAAAATCAATGTATGTATTTCTTTTCATTTGATGATATAAGTATACTCGTATCTAGTTGAAACTATATAAATAAGAAAATAACACGAGAGAATTACGTTAGAATTTTTATTGGCTATTAAACCATTTACTAGGTAAAAACCGCATTTTAAAATCCTAATTTCTCAAAATTATACATTTGCATCAGATAATTTGTGAGTACTGCAAAGATTGATCTAAAGCAGGGGTTCTTAACCTTTTCAAACTTATGGACCCCATAAATATATAATTGGTACCGACGGACCCCTGAAATGTTAAAAAATTAATAAATTGATAGTAAAACACATACATTATTTAATAATTATTTATAAATCTGTTTATTCAGCTTCAAACAAAAATAAAAAAGGTTTTTGGTAAATAGTGCCGCGGACCACTTGGAACCCGTTAGCGGACCCCTGGGGGTCCATGGACCCCAGGTTAAGAACCACTGATCTTAAAGGGATCTAATGAAAGAATTAGATACAAATGATTTAATCACCAAAATTGCTTGCAAATAAATCACGAAAACTAGTATTGTAATCTTTAAGATGAAAATGTTGTGTTGTAGGGAATATAGGGAGATGATTTTATGATGAAAAGAATATTTTTTCAATTCCTATGTTCGCATAATATATGACATTTATAATATATTCTTTCCATTTGTTTATGCATTACTATTGTTGAATTGAGACTGGCCATACTAAAAATAAAACAGAATAGGTAAAACTTTTGCTCTTAACATACTTGTTGACATCACCACCTATCAATCATATTATTTTTTGTTTTATTGTGGCTTAAACAGTTCCATGCTGCACTTGTAAGCCCAATTCTTAACATTTTATCCTGCACCTGTGAATCACTAGAAATACAGGGTCCCTAAAAATTGTTTCAAATTCAACTTCTGATATTTAATACTAGTGGAGAACTAGAGGTTTTCATTTTGTCAATTTTATATATAATTGTGAATATATGTATGTAAGTTACAATTTCTAAATACTGAAATTTTTAAATTGAATCCAATATAAAAATCCTTATTATTACAAAAAAATCAATTTGGTCCATTTAAATTCTTAGGTTAAGCCTGCTCAATTCAGATCAGCACTAATGTGAGTGACCATTAAAAAATCCGGTAATTTAATATTTTATTTTTTGTCTAATCCTTCACCAAATATCTTTATTGTATTACATTAACATTAAGCATCGTGCCTTGCAATGTATAAAACTGTATCTGTCTATCTGCTCACTATTATAATTTATAGATACATAAAAAAATTAGTTCTTTATTATCAGATACAAAACCTGAATCATTTTAAAATCATTATATTGTAATAAATTTTATTTCCCTTATAATGTTATTTAAAAGATAAATGCCAATTGGATCTGTTAATTCTTCTGGTAAAAGAGCTGCAAATCGAAGGGCAAATGAAATCCCACGACAGCAACAAGAAAGACTGGCTGGGGTTAGAACTCGGTCTGCTACAGTAAGAACAAACGAGACGCAAGAACAGTGATAAGCAAAACTTGTGCCCGAGCAACGCTAGGTAGCCCGGCGAGTAGAATATAATCTCGATGAAAGGATACAGTGGAATTTCCATTTTTACGTCCCTAGTATTTACTTACAATCCATAATTTAATTAAATGTAATAAAATTACTAATAAATTTACTAATAAAAAATGTTAATTTCTTATTCGATTCTATTAAATGGCAGTCGAGGAAATAGAAAATAAAACTTAAACTCTCTCCGTAATAATTCGCCCTTAACATTATTACCTAATTCACAAATTGGTCCTAAACTGTAATCGTCAAACTCGTATGGCGAGATTAGTCCGCCTAGTCTGATTCTGCAAAAATATCTAAAACTCTTAAATACAACAACCAATCAGAATTCAGTAAAATAATAATTTCAAAGGGAATTTATGTGTATGAATTTATTTTATTTTTTCAATTATTATAAAATTTTTACATAAATTCTTAAACATCTATGTGGTTATCCAACGATTTCTGTTATGGAAACAGCAGTTACGGTCCAAAGGATTTAGAATATTATTTACAATTTCGGATTATGTGCAAATTCTATTTGTCATGGGTGCTGCCGTTGATTATTATCGTGGGAATTGTTGGATCGGTTTTCTGTTTGATTTTTCTCCTATTTTCCAAGCTATTTCCGAAAAATCTCTTGCTTTGGTTGGTGAGTATATGCGTAGCAGATTTGATGATTCTGCTGTTGGATGGATTGTGGATGTTGATGAAAATGTGGATCGGATTCGATGTTAGAGATATCAACAATTTTCTCTGCATTTCTCATAAATTTTTGTCGAATTATTTTTTCTATTGGTCCGCTTACATGCAAACGATGGTGTCAATTCAAAGGGCTTATTTGATAATGAGACCACTGCAGGCGAGAACTTCGCTCGTTTTACCGAGACTCGTAATTGTTTGGATTGGATTGTCGATTTTGTTAATATTTCCACACATTATTTACGTTGTGAAATGGCGAGTTCGTAAAGGAGATTGTGATCCAAAAGACAGCTCAGATTTCCATGTCACATCTTTGTGCGATTTGATTATCTGGGGAATAGTTCCATTCTTAGCCATGGTAATTTCAACGTGTATTATTTCCTTCAATGTCTGCACATTTCAATCGAGAACATTCGCACCGAGACTCAGTACTCCGAAGGTTGTGTACAGTTTTGTTAGAAATAACCCCTCAACATTTATTGGTCGCACTCAAACCGTAAATCCGTCAGATACGTCATCAAACAATAGCCATTCGATGAAATTTATTAAACAAATTAATTACGGGCATGAAGGGTCTCCGGAATATTTATCACAGAATTACGTCTCACCAGGAAGGAAGCACGGAGGTGTTGATACCGCAAAGCACGTCACCCAGCTTTTGATCGGAATGAATTTATGGTATTTACTGACGACCTTTCCGTTGTTGATCTTTTTGATCTACATCAACTTCATTGATCCAGATATCAATAGTTGGAAAAGAAAATTTCTTTATTATCTTTTGCGATCATTTTCATTTTACAATGCTTGTTCAAATTGGATTTTTTATTGCGCCGCAGGAAAGCTGTTTCGTACGACAGCAAAACAGATTCTAATCAAAATGGTCTGTTCAAAATGCGTTTCTACGTCATTTTCGAGCAACAGCCAAGCAAGCGGGATTTTCGGAATCCCTAATAAGTGCACAGTAAATCAGAAAAAAACAATTTGTTGACGCAAATTCGGCTGATCTCATTCCATATCCAAGAAAGATTTTTTTTGAAATTATGAAGAATATGAAATATATATTAAAAATTATAATTTTTCTCTCAAATGTGCTAATATTATTTGTGAATAAAATTTGAGATTTTATTATTACTGATGAACAGTTTATTTCCCCTCTCCCCTATTATTGTCAACGTAATCCGTTGAGAGGATTAATCAAACGGAGGTCATAACGTAATAAAGAGAACATTCAACATCTGTCGACTAAACTGCCAAAGTCTTACGTAATCAATTTTGAAAGAAAATAATTATGATAATTTTCCCATCAATTTATTTACTAATAAAATGTGCGTCATACACGGCAAATTATCGGAAACAAATCGCGTTGTTTAAAACAACCCGGAGAGTTTATTAATTAATTTTGAATATTTATTTAATTAATTTTCGAGATATTTGTTGAGTTCGTAGAGAAATTTGGAAGCAATGTTCACGAAATGACATTGGTAATTATTTTTCGAAATAAATGATTTAATTAATTTTTTATTGGATATTTTGCATTGTTTATATTGCTTATATTCAAGGGCGCTTTAAGAATTTTATTAAGACGGATAAAAAATTTCTCTTTTGTTAAAACTCAATTTTGACATTTTCCAAAAATTTTTTAAATACTAATTTGGTAATAAATAAATTTACATTTTCAATATATAATAAAAAATATGGACCTAATTAACATATTATGTTAACATAAATGTAAGTCAATATATTTGTTGTTGATAATTCCAATTAGTCTACTTCAAATGAATCGAATTTACAATATCCAATCAAAACGTGGTTTATAATGCCAATTATTAAATAATTCCCAGATCTGAAAAAATGTTCCAATTAACTTTTTTTTATTTAAATATAGAATAGGAATGAAAATTTGATAAAACCCAGTTATAAGTGATAATAATAGCTGTTTCTAAGGATGGAAACAATACAAATTTTCAATAGGTGGTTTACTACAACTTTGAAAACGATTTTGAAACTCTGGAAAAATTGATCAAGTTTGCTAATGTCACCAAAAAAGCATAAATAGAAACCAACGTGCAAAAAATTAAGGATTCGAATTATTCCAATATTGAACTAAGCTGGAGAAGTCTTGTAAACAATATATTCCAAACAATAGTAAACTTTTAGACATACTTGAATTTATGGTAACTTTTTTACACCACAATATTATACAGCTACTTTTTAAAATGCTTTAAAATTATTTTTTAATTGAAGATTTATCATCATCCTTGTATTTTAAATGTGGCAAAAGAAATCATACAAAAACATATAAAGATATAATTAAAAGGTGCTATAACTATAAAATGATAACTGAAAGAAATTTTGTTTTTATTATTGGAATTTACTTGTATTTTAAAGATGAATGTTGTATTCCCATATATGACTTTGAGTTACTCGAAGACCTGAAAAATTTAATTACTTACATCTCCAAACATTGCACCGAAATGGAGATTTTACAATTCATACAAGTTAACCTCCAAAAATAATATCCCAATAATGGTGCACCTATCATAATAATATAAGCAATATTTCTGTCGTGGATTGAATTTAGCATTAACCACATAATACAGTTCTGGAAATTACGCACCTGAACCTAGCTCCTTATTTAGGGGTCTTTAAATATAGGGGAAAATCTGAATTTTATATATACTAATAAAACTGATAGAAGTTGATGCAAATCCAATTTGCTATAAACATTAACATGTTTACACTGCCTTATTAAACACACACACACTTGCTAATTACATACAGTCAGATTCATAGGACTAATACATCTAAATTTAAACGCACCTTTTAATATAACAAACAAGATTTTATTATGCAATGATAATTAAATAAAAGCCCCCATCAAATAAATATTCATTTAATAAATAATTTAAGTAATATTTCATAATTCTATTATGTAATTATTTTTTAAATAATATTGAAAGAATCTTGCGATGCCTATCTAACAATTGCGTTACTAGGGCTGATGTCACACAGTGCGGTAACTCATGGTATCACCCCTCACGACCTACCCCATGGTCCTCCTCTGAGTCCATTAGAGCCAAGTTACGGGACCATACAGAATCCTTAGTAGCCTTTGTAAATTTGAAAATTGAATTGTAAAATTGAATTCAAGTATAGTGAGATGTTTGACATCATTATCGAAATCTATTAAAATCTTATACGAAGAAAAGTTTTCTGAAGCTATATTTTCAATAAACTCTAAAATTCAGTTCCAATAAAAATTAAGGTAATTCTCCCCCATTGAATACTAAAATAAATTAATATTATAAAACTCGAATGAAAAAAAATTGAAAAACAATCGATTTCCATCGAAAATTTCTTCGTGGCAATGCTATTAATTATTGTGTTTACTGATATAACTATTATTACTTATCGATTTTCCTGATTTTATGCTTTGTTTTATTACTTCAATTGTATTTTTATAAGTGTGTTTTGTTAAAAAATGTAAATTAATAAATTTGATTATTTCAAAATTACGTTTGTTAAAGTAGTTTTATTATCTACGTGAAATTACTTATGTTTCGATATTTGCAATTTTATCACATTAAAATTTCAATATCAGATTTCATTTTAATTTTTGATCCTCCAAAAGTTTTAAAATACTCGAATATAAGTTGCCTGAAAAGCATGATAGACGCAATTACAGTGAAATACGTGCTCAATCACTTGACAAATGACAACTTACCGTATCATCCCGAATATAACGCGACCCCGAATTTAGAAAAAAATACTCATATAAAAATTAAAATTAAGGGAAATTCAATCAGATAAGCGTTTGGTTAGGTAATTAAAAGTAATCCATAGGTTATATTCATGACAATAAATTTAATTAATTTAAACCAAAATTTAATAAAAATAAAATGTTAAAAATTGTCGCGTTATATTCGGGATAATACGGTAATAAGCTTAAAATTGACAAAAAAATATCTTTCCAAATTTGGCGTTGTCTATTCAAATTCAAGAAATTTCTGTAGATTGTGTAAATGGAGTCAACTTAGTAGTTAATTAGAAATCGATCAAACCGGATGCCAGGAATTATTTCAACTCAGATTTTTTCTCAGATAATTCGTACCATACAAGTCATATAATCAAAACTCGTATTTTCCGGCCACCACGTCAAGTTTGAAGGTAAAGGATTTTAAGAACTAAGAACTATAAAGAAAATATGTTACTTTTTATTTTTATAAAAAGGCAGTGCCGAAAATTCGTGAGTATCAAAAAACATCAATATATTACTGATTTATAGTTTTCAAGCTCTCTTTCTAATAAATTCTAACTTTAAATTTTACTGTTACAGGGGAGAAAGTTGTAACCGTTCCACATTGCTTTTGCATAATCAGCAACTGCCCGAATAGTGTATGGCAGTAAAAAATCAAGACTTTTCTTTTCTAGCCTTTAAAACTATAAACTTGTTAATTACTTCATCAAATCAACTTTAATCCAAATCACTTTCAATTGATAATATCGCAAAATGATAAAGTCTTGATTATCCCATTGTAGATCACAAATAATTCTTTATAAACTTCAACATTGAAAAACTCCTCTGACATTAAACCACGAACACACTTATTCTTCAGTGGTAGATATCAAACTCTTGGTCTGAACAACCTTTAACAAGAGTGCTACCATCTTGTTTTCTTTCTCTAGAGTTATTCCAGCATCCATTCTCTTCTTGAATCAAGGTCTGCTCTCTACTGAAATTACATATTGGTCTGATTTTAAAAGCGCCTGTTCAGTAGCCTACTCCATTAGATGATTGAGCTGCTCGTACAGAAAAGGTCTTAGCGTTTCTACCTTTGTCACCCCTTTATCAAGAATTAAGCCTTTAGTCTGAACGTACAACTGCGTAAGATAAACTTCTTCAAGTATGTGACAGAAAAATTCGACGTAGCACAGAAATCTGAAATTGCAGACAGCAAGCAAAAGATCTTGTGTCTAAATTTTCACATCGATCACATAAAGCTTCATTCGTCGCCACACATGCATCAAATCTTTCTTTTATTACTTTTATTGCAGCACGATGAGCATCCTAGCGTGTTGTTGATTGTCTTAATAGCTAAATTCTGCTTGGCAAGAAACAATATTATATCGAGTAACTATGTCCATCAAAGCATTATTTCCTGTCAATTTCTTAGTGCAATCTAAGTCCTGTTGCCAATTTTTTTCACTTTACAAGACAATGCAAGATCTCTTTGGATATTTATTGATTAAGCACTTTCGAGCACAGTTTCCGTCACATCCGAAACCCAGTCATGAATTTGGATGTCGTGTCTAAAGCATTAATGACAAAGAGTTGGCAGCAAAACAGTATAATTTCTCACTGACAGGTGAGTAAACCATCCATGATCGCAACATTTTCTCGCCAACTTTTTGATAGGTGAAAAAAATCGTCTTTTGGTTTTGCATTTTAACTTGTCACAATTCTGAAAGGGTCATTGTTCTGGAAAGAAGCACTTCATATCTAGACGACTAAACCCCCCCCCCCCCCCAATTTATCCATTTCATTCCTTGATTTCTGCTTCATTTTTTTCATATTTTACCTCCTCCTCTTTTGCAGAATACATATTAGCACAAGAAGGATCAGCACTATCAATTGGAGGCTGTAGAACTGTCTTTTGATGAACTCTGATCATCATCTTGTCTCTTGAAGTATGGATCCACGAATTATTAAGAGTAATTCATTTTTTCATATTTTTACACGTTTTTGTGTTTATAACAAACATAATCGAGATATTTCAATAATAAATTTCCGTAGCTGGGCTTAAACAATTCATAGGTATAATTTCCTAAAGTTACATAGAATTCATAAAAGTAATATTTTGCATGTTGGTGTCACCCGGTGCGGTCCGCAACTCCACACCTTTCCTTAAATGCTAATTAATCCACTACTAGTCATATGATCGAGCTGAAACTTGGCGAATAGACTCATTGTCGTTGACAATAGGTTTTATTTCGTTTTGGTACAATACTCACACACAAACACACTGACAGATCGAATATGTATTTACTGCGCAAAAACTTAAAATTTTAAAAGACTTTTGAAATTTGAAAAAAAAATTATGAATTTAAAAATGATTTGAAAGCGTGAGTTAGGGGGTTAGGTTAGGGTTAGGGTAAGGGTTAGGGTTAGGGTTAGGGTTAGAATTAGGGTTAGGTGTGAGTTTTATGTATATAAAGGATTTATACTAAAAATTGTGTTTTATGAGTTGATTTTTTGTTTATATGATATTAACCATAGAATCGCTGATTGTAGATGAGCTTCATGTTTTTGAAACTTATCTCTATTTGAAATAAATAATATTTTAATTATTGTTTGTTATTTTAAATGTTAGATAATGAATCAAATATTTTGATTAATATAAATTATTTAAAAAATTGTTGTTTTTATTGAAATAATTTTTTTTAATATTGTTTAGTTTTAAAAGAAATAAATTCATCATATCTGGTGGTGGGTCTGTGCCAGAATAATAACATTTTCATGCCCTCCCCAACTTTCTGTCGAACAGATTGCTACGAGAAAGCCTTTTAATGGCGTCTATCTAAGTCTAAATTCTTACAATTTGATCGAGATTTCATTCAATCATTAAAACAAAATGTGAAATGTAACTCTTTTTAAATACGAATGCATTCAGGTAATTTTATATAGTTAATATCAACTGACTTCATGAATTTTGGTACAGAAAGGAATTTGATAAAATAACTGTAAAATTTTAAAATATTTCAACTCCTGCCGTCGACATTAAAAGAACCTTCGAGTTACAATGGTAAAATTAATTCTTCATCATTATTTCTTTTCATATTATAGAGATTATTATTTTTATTATTATTATTATTATTATTATTATTATTATTATTATTATTATTATTATTATTATTATTATTATTATTATTATTATTATTATTATTATTATTATTATTATTATTATTATTATTATTATTATTATTATTATTATTATTATTATTATTATTATTATTATTATTATTATTATTATTATTATTATTATTATTATTATTGTTATTATTATTATTATTATTATTATTATTATTATTATTATTATTATTATTATTATTTTATTATTATTATTATTATTATTATTATTATTATTATTATTATTATTATTATTATTATTATTATTATTATTATTATTATTATTATTATTATTATTATTATTATTATTATTATTATTATTTTACACATAGTTGAAGATAAAAGTTAAAAACGGCCCGCTGGGTTTTAATTCTAAATCAAAATAGATTGAATAGAAAAGATTGTATAGAAAAATGAAACAAGAAAAAGGTGTATTTTGGCAATCAGTTTGTTTCGAAACATTCCAAAAAGTGCAGTTTATTAAATGGAAATTGTAACAGATATGGTAACAGATACTTCAGTATTTTGTTCAAAATTAAATTTTAGACTTTACTGAAGCCAATTTCATGTTTTGCTAAATGCATTCCGTAAAAATATTCTATGATTATGCTTGATTGGTGGTCAATGCTACCTCTAATGTCGTAAGTCAAAAATTTATTTTTTCAAATTATCTTTAAAAAAATCACTGAAATACATGTTTTAATGATAAAATATATTTTTATCTGTAAAGTTTGTTAAACTCCCTAAAAATTCTACCACCGTGAGTTGAACGCAGTGGTACCTTGATTATCCATCGACTCTACACTAAGCAGAAAACTTTTAAAAAGTTGAACAAGAAAAATATATTTGACTCATATAAACTCCGAAAAATGAAATTGAATATTGTGGGTTGTTATAAAGTCCACTTAATAACAAAATGACTTATATTCATATTGACAATCTTCAAAATCAGTTTGCTAACTCTATTCCACTTCAGTGAATTTCTTTATTTTTTAAACCTATCAACTGTGGATTTTAGTTTTAAACATCTATTTCTGAGTGTGTAATTAAAATTAATTAATAAATAACAATTATAATTAAACATTCCGTCACTGTATATTGTGGATTGATACTGTTGGAGTCTTTATTTATACATTACGACATTGAAAGAATTTCCTCGGGAGATTTTGTTTAAATAATATTCTAGAAATGATTATTTGAATAAATTAAACTTGGTTATAATATGACTTTGGTTATGGACACTATCAATACAGAAAGCACTGTAGCCAATAACGAGTAAGTTTTCACACGAAAATGTGCTTCTCAAACGCAGTTAACATGGTAAATTTTACCTGATTTTCATTTCTTTAAAACTATAAATAAATATTGGTGCTAGATAAATAGAAATATTTATCAATAGTTTAAAAAGAAATGAAGATGAATGAAATTCAAAATATGAATAGAACAATGATGAGAAGGATAAAAGATTTTACTGATAAAACTTTAATCAAATAAAATTTTTAAGGAATAATTCCTTCAACAAATTATTTTATAAAACCAATTATTATAAAATAAATTCAAGTAATTTAATTATATAAATGCTAATTCGAGACTTGTAAGTTATAATTACCTGCCGAACCGGGGTACACAGACTGCCATCAACCGGAAGTGGTCAAATATAAAAAAATCACATTCTCATCACAAAAGACGAACAAATAGTAATTATTTTCAACCTTATTAAAAAAATTATAAAATGAGCTTGACTTGTTTATTCATTTAATTAAGTTTTCTCATTTTAATTATAATATTTCTCTCTTAATTTACAATTAATGTATGTGGAAGGAATTACAAATCGAAATGTGTTGGTTGGAAAAAATGATAAACTATAATTCTATTGAAATTTGAAAAATATTTTTTTAAATAAAAAAATATAATAATACTCGAATATCCCCCCCCCCGCCTTTAGCGCTTAGGTCGCGTTATCAGAAACGCCCCGTGACAGTTACTTATTTAATTTGTGACAAGGAGCTTCAATTACCAAGCAATTATAGTAACCTTTTAGATACTTTCGCTGGATTCTTTAAATATTCTAAAGGGAAAACACAATATTCTTTTCAGTTAAAAATAGGAGAGCGCTAACATAAAATAATAATAATAATAATAATAATAATAATAATAATAATAATAATAATAATAATAATAATAATAATAATAATAATAATATTGCAGTTCGCTGATATATATTATTATTTTGATTATTTATGAAATATTACAAATACTGGTATTGGTGGTAGCAATTTTGTTGATATTATAATTGACATGATTAGGAGAAATTATTATTTATTGCTGTAATTGTTATTTCAGTATTATTATTATTATTATTATTATTATTATTATTATTATTATTATTATTATTATTATTATTATTATTATTATTATTACTATTATTATTATTATTATTATTATTATTATTATTATTATTATTATTATTATTATTATTATTATTACTATTATTATTATTATTATTATTATTATTATTATTATTATTATTATTATTATTATTACTATTATTATTATTATTCAAACCCGCATTACAGCGGTCTTATGACAATACTTATACTAATACAAATATTATTTATTAGAAACAATTTCTCTGTAATAAAATTCCTAACATTAACCCAAGAATCTAGACTATTTCATTTTTATTATAAATTAAAAATTGAAAATCTAACTAAAAATGGAAGTTCGGCCATAAAATTTGTCTGACAATTAAAATTAGTTCTCTGAATTATACCTCATTTGTTTGTATCCAAATGTTGACCTAAAATATAATTTTAGGAAGAAAATCCAATTAGCCTATTTGAGGCAGTATAAGATATTTTTGCCGATGAAAGATTTTTATATATCTTTGGAATTTTTGGCTGGTTGTTTAAACGCATCAAAATATATTTTAAATATAAATTAGTGTGACAGTTTTACAAATTTTTGTTTCATAGAAAATTAAGTTTTGATTTTTTGTCACAATGAAAATATTTGAATAATCAAAAAAAAGAAAACAAGTTTGATTCAGTAAAATAAATTTATTATTACCTATTCCAAGCGTGTTTCTAAAATTTATAAGATAAAAAGTTTTCATTGATATTCATTTATTTGCTAGTTATAAGCAGGCAAATGCATACAGTACTTGATGCATACACACATACTCATTAGAAGCATACAGTCTTAAGCATGTAAAAATTAAACGTATTTGATTGGTCAATCTACGAAAGAAAATGTTATTTCATTTTTTTCAGTTATTGAACTTTAGTGTAATTTTGAAGGTTGAATTTTGTAGGTAAAAAATATGAATATAAAATATTAAAATCACATAAATATGTTCACAAATTATTTACTATCGAACACATGCAACTTAACAATTGTTCGGATAATTACAATTATTTCCTACAAGTTATTCTTTTTCAGTTTTGTTTTCTACATTCCTTTAACCGCTCAAATTAGTCTTTTATATCTAAAAACCATTTTCTTTAAATTTTTTTATCAACTTCATTGAACCTTTGGCACATCTTTACCTAAGGGTTTGTATAGTCAACAGACCTTTCTGAATTTATCATCACAATCAAACTATTTAGCGTCTTAGGATAGTTTGTTCGATTATTCGAGACGTACTGTTAACAAAATAAGTTAATTAATAGTCGGATGTTATTTTTTGTATCAATCTCTAATTTTGATTAGTTTTGTTTTAATTCAGTTATCATATAAGAAACTCAATTCTATTATATACAGGGTGGGGTCAAAAATATCTGACACATTAGAAATTTAAATAAAACCAAATTAAAATAAATGAATAAAAAAGTATTTTTATTTATCATTTGTTTATATGTTATTTTATTTTATGTTGGTTGAATAATAAAAAAAATATTTTTATTTACCAAATATTCATATGATATCATTTTATTTCAATTAAGCTTACCAATATGGATTGGATAGCCCAGCATCGCGCTTTTACTGTGGGTCAGTAGCTACCACGCAAAGAGCATTTTGTGTGCATTTGAAGCTTCATAGACATGATCCCATCCCTACACGCAACAGAATTTTATTATGGGTTGCCAACTTCAGAGCTGGTGGATCAGCACTGAAAACAAAATCACCCGGTCGGCCGCGAACCGCAAGCACACCAGGGAATATTGACGCGGTAAATGTCTCAATTAATTAGTCTTCACGACGTTCGACACGAAAACATGCCGCCGCTCTTAATCTTTTAATTAGAAGTTTGAGAAGAATCCTTCGTCAGGATCAGCAAATGCATCCATATAAAATGATGTTGATACATGAACTCAGTGAAAGAGACTATGAAAATCCCAAAATATTACGTAATGAAATAAAATGACATCATATGTACAGTTTATAAATAAAAATACTTTTATATTTATTTATTTTAATTTGGTTTTATTTAAATTTCAAATGTGCCAGATCTTTTTGCCACACCTTGTATATATATATATATATATATAACATTTGACATCTGTAAAACTAGGGATGCAATATATTTATCATCAAACTTGTGTAAATGCAATTATGGTATGAATTTTTTATAAGCTTACCTTGCAGGATGGTCAAATAATAATAGAAACGAACCAAATAAGCTCGCAACTAGTCTGTCATTAGAGATTTATCATGGCTTATCACGCCAAATATAAGTTAGTCACTTGTTAACCATTTAATTTCATATTATGCATTTTGATATTTTAATTATTTTATTAAGTTTTTATTAATAATTTAATTAACCGAAAAAAATAGAAAAAAATTACAATTTATATAATAGAATTTAAAGTAAATTTTTTAATATTTAAAACAAAATAACTGAATAATTTTAGAAAATAAATTTCTAGTAAAATCAGCGTGGGCGGAAATCAGAAAAATGATTCGTAATTAATATTTTCAAATAAACTATTTTAACAATTGAAAATTATATTTATTTCAAATTAGTTTCTTTTTTAGTCAGGATTATTATTTGGAATTTTATTTTATTGTTTTAATGCATTCACTTGGTATGGCTTTTCAAAAGAAAATTGCAGATTAACGTTTTAATCTAAATAAATATTTAACATTGAGTTTAACTGAAAAATCTGAATAAAATTTTTCAATTCTACTCAAATGAATAATAAGAAAAATAAATAAATACTCACTATTTGTTAAATAAGCATGGAAACCTGGAATTTCCGGGGGTTTAGTTTGTCATGATCCCGGAATCGGAATCGTATTTGCATATTGAAATGTTCGACTTCTGAGGAATCGCGAAATTGCTGTAGTTGTTTTATTGAAATTTCAAGTACCAACCACACTAATATGATCCTGAAGCACTGAACCTTAAGCATTCATTGGACAGATAAAGACCCAATAGCATCGTTATAGTTTTCGTTTGATCATTTGGTCAATGGGAACATAAATATTTATATTGTATTTGTCAATTAAATCATCAGCATTCAGTCCCGAAATTGGCTTGACATCTTGATAAGAGCACTAAATAAGAAATACATTGTTAAATTTAATTTATTTTCACAAGAAAACTTTTTGAAACTAATGAAAAAGAGAAATTAAATCGGTGAGATTAACCCTTTGACCACTGTCGGGACATATATGTCCCAGTCAAATTTAAAAAATATATAGATGCCCACTCGTGTTTATAGTATTTTCGACTAGTTTCGTCTATACTCGTTAATATACGTTCTGCCGACTAGCAGTTTACAGCATGTGCTTTGTGAAATAGTGGTTGTAATACCTACATTATTGTTTATTTTGGGAAGTATTTATATCAAAAGGTAAGCACATTTAGTTTTTTGTGTATATGTTTATATTTTTTTTATAAAACTGCATGCAACAATAATTTTTTCCTTACATTTAGTTAGTGGGTCATATATGTCCCGCACTCAAATTTCAAATTTGCAGCATAGGAAAAATTTGAAATCAACATTACACGTTTTAAACAAGCTATATAGCTGATTTCTATCGTTAAAGTTACAGAAATTTCATTTTTTAAAATTTGTCGTCAAAGCGTTAAAGGACAATTAGAGTATAAGAGGATTGCTAAATTTATTCATCTTTACCATAAATGATGACATTTCAACATTTTATCAGTCAATTTCAACATCATAATCAAAAACAATAAAAGAATAACAAAAAAATATTTATAAATGAATATAAGGTAATTCCGCCGCACAGTTAATGATATTTCGAATTATATGCCTAAAATATCCTGCACAATCATTTGCTGTAACGTTATCAACTTCTAGTAACATTAATTCAGATAAATTACCAGTGGCACCTAATCGCAATCTACTTCCACCCATTTTAGTATGAACGATCACTGACTTCTTACGAAAATTTATGAACGTGCGGAACTATGATTAATTTTTAACAGTTCTGCTTCCTCTTTTGTTGTTTTTCCTTGTCCCTGAACCATATATATTAAATTCTTCCGGGTTTCGTTTGAAAGTTTACTATATTTAACTCTTGGTCTTGAATTATTTTCTGAATTGCTTTTGGTTTCGGATATACTATTAACAACCATTGGTGTATTTTATTAATTTTTAATTATAAGCGCTGAACAGTATCTGTAATTTTATAAATTCGTTTAAAATTTTTAAGATTTGAAATGTTGAAATTGATTGATAAAATGTTGACATTGATTGATAAAATGTTGAAATTGAATGATAAATGGTATAGAACAGGGGCGGGGAACCTTTTTATTTCCATAGGCCACATTGAAATTTGTCGCCTTCAAATGAGACCGGAGTCAAAAAGTATTTCGTTTATATTTCGTTCTTTGTACTCGGCGGGATGCTTGTACAGTACGGTATATATACAATTCAGTAGTTATAAGCATTTTTATTTGTAAACCCTTAAAATTCATGTTTTTTTATATAAATTAGGATTTATCATGATAAGGCTCCGGAGGCCGCATGCGGCCTAAAGGCCGCAGGTTCCCCACCCCTGGTATAGAATAAAAGTATTGAAAATTTGGAATAGCTGTAATTGAGAATGGTATATTTTGTAAAATTGTACGTTAAATAAAGTTTCAATATTATTCGGTCTTGATTATTGCATAATGAACAAGGGAAGTCCGAGTTATATTTTGTTTCCATCGAAACTTTAATAAACCCAACTGTCATATAATAATGTGAAACATTATTAAGATAAAAAGACTAACAAGCAATATGTATAAAAGATTTGTGACAGTGAATTAAAAAAGAAGAAATTTGATATGAGATCAGTCTGAAAACTGGAATTTCTTTGAAAACATTCTCCATTAAAACAAATCCTTCATTGGGGTAATGTATAATTGGGATTTGGGAATAATTCTAAACCCAGCCATTTGCTATTCCCGATAAATGTCGAAATGAAATTTATCTTATAATGTCTGATGAGATTAGAGATTTGACTGGAATCGAAACAAGGAAAATTTGGAAAATTAAACGTCAGAAAATTCTAGATAGAACTATCAAAATGATTAATAATATCCCAAAAAGCATTGATAGCAGCCTTGCGTTGTCTGATCAAATATCAGATTTTCTGATAAGGATTCGAGATAAAAATTAATTGATTGAAACTGATCAAGTATTGAATTATGAAAGAATTAAAAAAAATATTTTTATTTTTTCCTATTCATAAGAAATTAATGTTTTCAAAATTAAAACAAAAACTGAACCAAATTTGTTTCAATAAAGTCATTTTCTCAGTATGTCGAGTATTGATTGTATCCATAGTAGAAATAATAATTGAGGACAAATGAGTGCATAACTAAATTTTATGGATATACTAGGTCAGCGGTCGGCAAACTCATTTGTTAAAAGAGTCAAATATCAGAAGCACAGTAATTAATTTTTTTTGGAGAGCCTTAGTTACGAACTAGGTACGTTCAAGAAGGTCTACTTCTTCCCACCAACATACTTTTATATATCTAATAGTTACAGACAACATTAAATTGCAACTGTGTTACTGACAGATTCTTCGTTAAAATTAACTCTTCTAAAGTGAAATGATTTCCTATCATAAAATATCTTTTATCAGGAAGCTTGATAAGAAACGATATAACCGGGAATTTAGAAGATTCGGATCACATAAAATAATTTTATTCAAAATTATTTTGTTTTAAACAAAAATAAATTTTACTTTTTTTCTGGAAGAGCCATACTTAAGAGACTAAAGAGCCTACAAAGGCTCGCGAGCCTTGGTTTGCCGACCCCTGTAATAGGTGATCCAAAAATGCATTACCACTATTATTTTAAAATTTTTCTATTAAGTTAAATTTTTAAAATTTATTATTTATTATAATTTTTTTAACATAGGCAATTTACTTAATCCACGGTTCAGCAAAGTGACTTTTTTATTTCAATATTATCTGAAATCGACTTTTTCTATCGAATGATGCGTAATTTATTCAATTTATGTAATTACTTCTTTAAAACTACTATTCAATTTTTGTAAATGTAATATTTCAAAAATACATTTATTTAAATAATTATTCAAATAAGTAGGTAAGCCATTTCCCCAGTGTTTATTGATAGAAAAAATTTCAACCAATTTTAAGCCGAAATATTTTCAATTAACGCATTTATTTTGAAAAAAATTATCAATACGTTGGGGACAAATTTTAAATATATATAAATGCTACAAAAATTATAAAATAAGTTTGGATATATTTATGTGTTACTCATTTCTGGTGACTTCAGCACATGTGGGCAAGCATTTTCTTTGAACAAGATGGCTTGATCAATTAGAAAATCAGTTTTCAACAGAAACAGTTTGAAAAAGTGTATTTTTTGTCAAAATAATCTAAAAATGAAAATATAAACCAATTTATAACATTGTATTTATTACAAAAATTGACTATGAATCAGTGAGAAAAAATCACTTGAAAAAGGCAGTGCCGAAAATTCGTGATTATCAAAAAAAAAACATCGAGATTTCTACAGATTTAGTCAATTTTAGTAATTAATTCAATGTCAATTGAAAAGAAATCAGAGGTGAAAAATGAAAAAGTCTTATAATACAATTTATAACAGTAAAGAAATAATTTGTTAAATAATAAATTATTTACAATATGTATTCTGTTTGTAAAGTGTAGGAAAAGAAGCGTTGAAAAAGGTTGTGACGAAAACTTGTGAATATCAAAATAAAACATCGATATCTCTACTTTTTCATAGTCAAAAGCTATTAGAAATTGAAACTGAAGTATTTTTATTTCGATGAGATTAAATATAAGCGACATTAGCGACAAAACTGGTTTTGCCAGAAATAAAGAAAGATTTCGAGTGAATGTGAATCAGAAATATAGCATGTAAGAACTACTAAGTGAATTTAATATAAAACATACCAAAACACCAAGTAAACAAAGTAAAATAAGAGAATAACGTAACTAATCACTTACAAATTCATAGTACTAGCATATTCCAATGACGGAGATAAGACCTGATAGCCGCGTGTCTAACACGCATAGAATGTAGACCAGGTAGGAGTTGTGCTAGAAATTCTGCGACGTAAGTTATACGAATCCTAATTTCCAATCACTTAACAGAATTGGTTGAAGACTTCAAGCTCCCATACCAATAAGTAAGAATTACACTAACTAAACTTGGTTTCAAACCAATCGTGATCTCATAGAAAAAGTCAGAACGATACAAAGATAAAGAAAACCACATACCAATCGAACTACTGTTACGACGATCCTGGGAGTAAGTGCTTTTCACGAATCGAGATGAATTTTTCATAATAAATATTTATAATAAATCATTTTTGGTCTAATCGGAAAAGTAACAGAAGAATAAAACCGGATAAATATCTTCTATCGATAGTCCTTGACCAACAGTAATGCTTGATTATTATAGTTTTCCAAATGAGAGCTCAATTTTTACCAGCATTCATTACTAAGATTGATCATTCGACGAGTATTAGATAGTTACATACACTTCTATTCTAGGTTACGCTGAAAGCAGCATGACGAGTTTTATATTTGCTTACCTTAACCCACCAAGATCTCACTGAACACGGCTTTTGTACTCACTGCTCGGCTAAGATCTTAGAATGAACGCGGGAGCCGAGTTCGATATACACAACGTGTTAATAAACATTGTCGAAATGGCTTCCTTTTCATTTAAATATGTTTTTATAAATAATACCGCGACTGACTAGTATTTCCGAAATTGCATAAACTATAATCTAGATTGCTAATATCGCCAGAGGACGAATAAGTACTATAACATTTGTTTTACATTAGTTTGAATGTTTTATTTGGTAAGGAAATGTGAAACAAATTACATTTTATACATGCAATCCATATGAAATATTTCATCTTTTAATAAAAAGCATCTATTTTTTAAAAGGACATTTGATATACTTGATTAAATAGGGAAGAAAATAAAATGTATATTCACCGTAAACATAAAATTATATATTAAGACTATTTGTATTTTTTGTACTCTCAATAGTAATAAATTATATAATAAAATTCCTTTTCTTACTGATAACTGAAGCCATTTGGGAAGTCCGAGAACTGTACAAATCATCCCCCCCCCTTTTACATGCAATTTAAATTGAAATTGTGACTGGAATTCCATTTTTATTTCAAAATTTCATTCAATTATCAAAATGACAAAAGATGTACAAGCTTTTTTTTTATGTAAGACAAATTTTCAGGCACTGACTTTATAAAGTGGCAATGTTGTATAAAAACTGTTGTATAAAATGCGAAAATTCAAGTGCAAAAATTCAAGGTAAAACTCAAAGGTTTATATTAAGAGTAAAATTAATTAAAATCACAAATCAATAATTTGTGGGAGAAAAGGTAGAAAATGAAAAGTTATAGACGAATATAATAATTATTGGAGGTCCCTAAGTAAAAGAATTACAAAAATAAAAGGTAATTAATTTATTATTTAAAAAACATTTTCACAATCCCCAATGTGACAAGCACAGTGACGGCCAATCAGATTGAGGCTCAATTGTGAGTAATTAGATTAGTGCATCCAATCCCGGGAGAAATATTGAAAGTTTTAAAACTAACATTTTAGGAAAATATTTGAATTTGAAAATATCGATTTGTTTTATAGAACGAAAATATTTATTTAAGATTTTATTGATAGAAAAAATATATTTATTAAATAAACTTTTAAATATAAAAAAAGACTTCTGATTTTTTAGAAAAAAGCTGACAAATTTATTGCAGCTAACAGCATTTAAAAAACTCCAGTGTGGCAATTTTTTACGTGAAAAATCAGGTGAGTCTGGGAATGTGTACATTCAAAAGAAATTATGCAATTTAGGACTAATTTGTGTACTTGGATCTTACCGACAGAAAGCATCAAACTTGTATAAGAAAAGGTCGAGTTTTTCGGATTGAATTTGCATGAAGTTATTGTATGCATCGTTACATATGGCGCCGCTGTTATTATAAAAGTAGGAAAATTGTTTTCTTGAAGGTTTTTCAACCATGATTAGCACATGGTGTACGTCTCGTAGTTGTGGATGTCCTATACAAAAAACCTGATTCTACATCAATTGAAGAGGTTGATGATAACGACGACCGCAATTTAGATGATGAAGGGGTATATGCCAGATTTCAATTTTTTTGTGAAGAAGATGAGCTATAACTAGCGGATGAGCTTTATGCATTAATCTGTAACGTACAGTCTGTTGTCAAGTTATTTCGTCGATCTCCTACAAAACGTGACTACATATTCCAGAAATTTATGAAAGCAGATCTCGGAAAAGAAATTTAGTTGATGATTGATGTAAAGATACGATGGAATAGTTTTCTTTCTATGCTGGGATGTTTCGATAAAGTTCAAAACTGTATTTCAAAACCGTATATTGATCTCGATTTAAGTATTTCGTTTGAAGAAGAGCTTGGCATGTTTCATAATTTAGCAACAACATTTGAACCAGTAAAGTGAGCGATGGAAGCGTTTGGTTGTCGTGACGCAACAATAAGAATCGGACTACGATACAGCTGAAGATGAAGTCAAATTGCAGTTGTCCATATAAGAGAAACTAGTTAGAGCCATCGACAAATCACAAACAGCGAAAGTTGTAACAAGCATTGTGAAAAAAGAATCGGCTATTTTCGAAGTTAAAGGTAAACATGGAGCTAATCTTGAGAGCTTTTACATGAATTTGAATTTAATTCCACTTACAATCGTCGAACCAGAAAGAGTTTATTCAGAATATGGAAGAACTCTTACCAAAATAATAAATGATATTATAAATAATTAGAATAACTTGGAGGAAAACCAATAGGTGATTTGGAGAAAAACACAGAAAAGCAAAAATTGAAAAATGAGGAAGGAATAACAAAACAAAAGAAATGCAACAATAAAGCGGAGAAAGGTCACTTATAATTAATAAGTGCAAGAAAGCAAAAAGGAATTCCAAAATTGGAAAACAAAACAAAACATGAAAACAAAATCGGCATCTCTGAACTTTCAGAAATTAGTGGTCGAGGGAAAAATTAAAAGATAATCTAGAAATAATTCGGAATTAGAGAAAATTTGAGAAATTAAAAGTGAGAAATTAGAAATTGGAATTTTGAGAAAATATTGGAACTGAGTTCAATAAGAAAGGTTTAAAGTATACTGAATAAAGTCAAGACAAAGAAAAGGAGAATTCAATTCAATTTACTAAATTATTGAGTCAGATCAGTGGCTGGTGCATTGTTCAGTAATTGTTCAGGAATTATACGAAGTAGAGCTATTCCTCACGTGGTGCCGAAATAAGCACTGTGTAATTATCTATTTGAGTATTGAATCGATCGTGATGCTATAATTCGTGTAATCAATTGTGATAACCAATAAAGATTTATTTTGTCTGCGAATTGTTATTTTGTGGATCAAATAAAGCACGCTTTGGAGTCAGATATTGAATTAGTAACTTTTAAATATTACCACCAACCCAATAACCCAACAAAAGACTAGAGAAATTAAATTAAAACAACACACAATTATTTATTTTGACAAACAAACAATCATTATTAATGGTCATGTACCAAATTCGATACAAATAATTCAAAAAAGTATTGCCGAGCTTTCATCGTCAGATCTTCCTTATCCTTTTCACCTTCTGAACTTTGTCCAGTAAGATTTTCATCTTCTTAGATATGTCCCAAAAAATATTTTCTATCAAAGATTTGTAACATCGTTCGATGAAAAGTTAATAAAATATTGTGTCAGAGAAGTAGGCATTTATTGCAAGCATAGGAGGAATTATAAAACTAATTTAATTAAGATTTTGGTTATCCTTAAGAATTTTATTGATCTGTTTTCGTTTAATAAGAAAAATGTTTATTTTCAATTCACATTTTAAAATTTGCACTGGAAGAAAACAAACGATATAATATCACGCTTATAATATCAGATGCTGACGGAGAAAAGTTGCCTTCATAAAGGAATTTGAAAAATAAATAAATATATAAATGAAAATAGACTATCAATAAAAGGACAAAACAAAAAATGAATGTGAAATTGGGAAAACTCCAGTCATATATTTTATTATATTCGGCTAATTAATTCGGAAAAGCCCTAATCTACATATTTCCGGAATTCACTACCAGTAATTACCTGCGTGGCAAATATAGCTTTTATTTACTTTTGATCTACTACAATATAATAATAATAATAATAATAATAATAATAATAATAATAATAATAATAATAATAATAATAATAATAATAATAATAATAATAATAATAATAATAATAATAATAATAATAATAATAATAATAATAATAATAATAATAATAATAATAATAATAATACAGAAACGCCAACTCAATAAATTCAAGATAAACGCGATATATTTCAATTGTACAACAATCTTCGTCAGGCCGCAATCTGGATAATCAATAATAAGACATAAAATATGCAATATCTAAACAAATTAACTAATAATAATCATCTCCAAACTGTATCAAAAATTTAAAAAAAAATTATTTCAAAAAAAAATTAAAAAAAACCAAACCATATTTAACATATTATTTTAAAATTAAATTTTAATTTAATAACATTTAACATTCAACATAAAATTAACAAATTTAAAAAAAGTACATAGTTTACAAAACACAAACATAATTATACCACAAACACGACTCCCAACCTTCATCCTTCAATTACTTAAACACATTCAAAATCTCCGTGGAACGGGCAACTTGATCATTTATTTTTGGATTTAAATATCTAATCAACAATGCCTCACAAGTTACTCGTTCCCAATAATTACACAATAATTGTGTATCAATTTTCATGTAATGGGTTTAATGCCATATACATTGGAGAGACTGCCCGTCATCTCTGCACCCGAGTTCTTGAACACTGTCGACCAAAAGGATTGACTAATATTAGTAATCATGTTAGGAATTGTGTCAGTAAAAAAATAGGTATCTCTGATTTTAAAATTATTTCAAAAGGTTTAAGTAATTATTTTCAAGATTAAATTTATCCAGTGATTAAGAAGTTTTTTGGAGGAAAAGAAAAAAATGCAAAGGACTGAGTTGTATCTATTGAAAAATTTCTGACGATAAATTCGCTCAATTTAGGAGCAGCGTTCGATTTGTTATTACATGTAGACGCAAAAGAGTTATGGATGATCTTTAAGGAAACACAAAAGACTCCGGAATCAGATCAAGAGGTAAAAGGTTGGTTTATTTTAAAATATGTAAAACTCAAAGGATTTTTGCAAAATATCTAAGACATAAGTCTGATAAAGCAAATATCGGACGAAAGGTTTGAAAATTTTGTAATCAGGGTGATGAAATTAGTGCGCAAAGTTCTTTCCGCAAATCAAACAGAAGACATGATTATCAAGGAAATTGTAACAAGACGTATGTATTCAGAAAAGTTAAGGGTGCGATTGCAATGAACCCAGAAGTATCTCTTACAGAAATAAAGAAAATGAAGGTAAATTTTGAAAATATTTTACATATAGAAGACACCAGAGAGTTATTTGCATTGGCAGATGACAGGAAACAATTGTCGTATGCATCGATAACAAGGAATAAAATTCCAGTAAGGCAGAATGTTCAACCATTGGTTAGACCATCAGTTCCAGAGACTAACTGGTATGTCAGTAAAAAAATTAATTACTACAATTATGACAATAGACAACATGGTACTGAAAGAAGGCGTAGTTCAGAAAGTTTATTGGTTTCTTTGAAATATATTGCAAGACGAGTTTACAACAAAGCGAAAGATTACCGGAACCAGAATTGCGACCCTTACAACCCGGTCAATGTTACTGTTGTAGTGAATCAGGCCATATTCGGAAAAATTGTCCTTTAAACAAGTGTTGTTTAATATGCGGTAAAAACGATCATTTTTTAATAACTAAGGAGTAATAATTAAGGGGTAGTAATACAAGAAGAATTCACTGTATTCAAGGAGAAAATAATTTAGGAAATCTGACTTATTCATATGAAGACCTTGAGAATGACGTCACGTGAGAATCTGAAGTAAATGAAATAGGATCGATTACATGAGGTCATATGGAAAAGAGCAAAGACCGTTCTTTAAACGAGATACGCTCCATGGCAAACATTTCGTCTGTGAAGTCGTTGAATTAAATGTGAAGAACAGAGAAAACCGAAGTGTTATGATGTTCAAGAAGACGGATTGAAGGTGGTGGAGTTTTGTTCAATGCTGTGGAATAGTGATTGATATGTTGTGGGATACAGGTGTTTCGGTGACGGTAATGTCAGAGGCCATATGGAAGAAATGTGACAGTCCAGTTTTAAAAGCGGTAGATACGTTGTCTAATTTTTCTCCAATAATTTTATCTCTCAAATTGTCTCTCAAATCGTCTCAAAAATTGTTTCTCCCATCAACTTTTGTTCCCACTTTTCCAAATTTTGTTCTGATTTCGTGTCCACCAGTTTTCCTTTATATAGTTATTTTATTAGTGGCACTGGCGACCGATTCTGTTTACCATTTTCCCTTTCCTCTACATCAGCCTTATCTCTGACAGATATCAATATATTTTTCCATTTTCCTTTTTTGTTAAGCTGCCTTCTCCCGACAATTTTGCTATCTTTGACAAGCTGTCAAGATACGGCTTTTTTCCCTTATTTTGTTTTTCTGGAATTTGAAATTCCACCTTCATTTGTAGTTCTTAATTAACAATGACCTTTGTTTTAATTTCTTGTTTATTTCCTTTTATTTGATTTATCTTTCTCATTTTAAATAATTTTTTACTTCCGTTTTCTTTTCTGAGTTCCCATAGACCGTCCCGTTTGTCATGACGATCTTCCCCCAGGTAATTTATTTATTTATTATGTTATTTTTTATTTAGATATCCTCAACATGATTATGAAATTATTGAAAATGGGCATTATCAGGAAATGCCAAAGCCCATGGAACTCACCTACTGTCGTGGTAGGTGAGAAAGAAAAAATAAGTTTTACAATGGCGGATTCCCAAACAATATTCGATTGTCTGTCTGAATCTTCAGTTTTTTCGTCTCTAGACTTGGCATATTATCAAATATATGTTGATGAAGCGTCTCAGTTAAAAACAGCGTTTTCTACAAAGGACAGTTTTGCTACAATCGAATGCCATTTGAATTATCCACAGCTCCAGCAACTTTCCAAAGACTTATGCACATATTATTTGATGATATTTTGTATAACGGCATGTTGTAACAGCATATTTAGATGATGTTCTGATATAAAACTATCGAAGAACACAATAGAAATTTGGAGGAAGTTTTCAAGCGAATTAAACCAGCAGGATTAACGATCAATCCTAAGAAGTGTAGTTTTTATAAGAGTGAATTGATATTCTTGGGCCATAAAATTTCAGCAGAAGGAATATCCACGAATAACAATATGATAAAGAGAATTATTGAGGTTGAAATTTTTGGGATTAGCAAACTATTACCGCAAAATTGTTCCAAAATTTTGCTGAAATAGCCAAACCGTTGTATGAAGCTACAAAGGGACATGAAAAAGATATTAAATGGAATGGCGAGTGTGAGGAAAGTTTCCGAAAACTTAAACATGCATTATCGAGTGCACCAATATTGGCGTTTCCAAATAAGGTTGATTACTTTATTTTGGATAGTGATGAGTGTTTTAGTGGAATTGGTGCTGTTCTAAGTCAAGTTCAAAATGGTTGTGAAAAATTCATAGCATGTGGTTCAAGACTTTTAAGTGCTCACTAGAAAGGATACTGTGTGACTAGAAAAGAACTATTAGTAATATACGAGTAAGTCTTATATTTTCGTCATTATTTATATGGGAAAATGTTTGATATACATACGGATCATAAGGTTTTAAAATTCTTAAAATCAACTTCGAAACCAATAAGTCCACAATTCCAAACATGGTTGAGTGACTTGTCAGGTTATGATTTTGATTTAAAATATAGGAAGGGTGAAAATCATAACAACGCTGATGGACTATCGAGGATATTGTTAAGTTATTGCTCACAATGTCAAACCAAACACGAAGAAGGAAAACTTGAGAAGAGCCGAATAAGTTTTTTAAACGTGATTACTTCATGTAATTTAAATATACAGGTATATATTGAGAATCAGGAAACAGATAATTTGCTGTCTATGATAAAGAAATATGTACTAAACCCGAGTCCCGAGATACCTCACTCGATTCCGGATTCACCTTATTTCAAAAGATTGGATCAAATATTGGTAAAAGACAATCTGTTATTAATAGTAAATGATGATAAGGAGAAGATAATAATTCCGCAGAAGATAGCGTCACAAGTCGTACAGCATATGCAGAAAGAACTCTGTCATTTAGAAGTTAAGAAAACAACAAATTATATGAACGATTATTTCTTTTGGATAAACATGGTAACCGATATACGATAATATTATAAAAATGTGATGTATGCATGAGAAGAAAAGTTTTGACAAGTGAAACAGCTGGGTATTTAATTCCTAGGGTAATAATGAATTCGATGGAACAAATCGTAATCGATATTGCTCATATGAAGGAAACCAGAAACCGTAACAGTTATTTGGTAGTAATAATTGATCAGTTCAACAAGATGGTTAGTTTAACGCCTACTTAGGACCAAGATGAAAAGACTGTATATCGAGTACTTTTACACAATTGGATATTCAAATTCGGTAAGTCACCTTATATTGTTTCGGATAGAGGTAAGGTTTTCGAGGGAAGTCCAATCAAAGGGTTAGTTGATAATTTTAACATCGAATGGATATTTACCATATGATCATAAGTCTAATGGTTTAGCAGAACGGGTAATACGAAAAGTTCGTGATACGATCGTGATAACATTATGCCAAAAATTGAATATCCCCTAAACTCAACAACATAGAATTCTACGGGATTTTCGCTAATGGAAATACTATTTGGAAGAAAGGTTAATATACATGGAAAGAATTCATTCATAGATCTTAATCGAGAACAAGTATTATTGACAGCACAAAATAATGTTATGGTAGCGGCAGATAAAATGAAACCGAGAAGTGCAGATAAGAAAAGTCGTCGGCATTTTGAGGTGGATCAAAGAGTTCTAGTAAAAATGGATCCAACCGAACACCAAGTTGAACTAGAATTTCCAGATGGGGAAAAATCAGGGGGGTAGCCAGGGGGTTTTTAGGTGCCCGGGCAACCCCTTCTTGATTGGTATTTAATACAAGTTTTAACGGTTTTAATTCTTTTTTAATTTTTATGATTTTTCTGAATTAAGCACAAAAGAATATTATCAAAATATTTTATTCAAACCGCTTATTAGTAATTTCTGCAGTGAACTTGAGGAAAAATTTCAAAAGCATAAAGAAATTTTGACAGGATTTCGAATCATTACTAACCACAACATTATTGCTGAAGAAGAAATTGCGAAAGCTGTTGATGATATTTTGGACTTTTATGGTGACTGCTTGCAAGCTTTAGCAACTCAATTAAGAGCACAAATTAAAATGTGGAATTTGAGATTATCAAAGTTTGTTGAAAAACCGAATTCAATAATCGATCATATCAAGTCTTGTAATAATACATTTTTTCCGCACGTTTTAAAGTCGCTTTCAATACTAGTAGCCCTTCCGGTTACAAATTATACGCTTGAAAGAAGCTTTAGTAAATTAAATTTAATCAAAACTTTTGACCGTGCTACTATGAGTGAGGATCGCTTAAATGGATTAGTTTTATTAAATATATTTTTAGAGATGAGTCAATTGAGATCGAAGAAGTTTTGATTGAAATGTCAAAATCTGCCCGTACAATCAAAATAAATGTATGAATTATGTAAAAGTTAAAATAATTTTTAAAATTTTGACAGTTATTGTGGTTCAAAAAATTTTTTTTTGCGCACCCTCCCTCAAGAATTCCTGGTTACGCCCCTGGGAAAAATGCAAAAGAGTTGAATGGCTGAAAGAGTATAACAGTTTTTAAAGAAGGGGAGAGTGATTATATTTAGACTGTTATTTTGTTTAAATATTCGAATTTTATATTAAATATATTTTTGGAAATAGTGTGTTAGATTTAATGAATATTACTAGAAATTTTACTACACCACCTCTTTTCATAAATATCTGAAATGCTGTAAAAATTTTAAATTAATTGAAACTTAAAAAATAAATCTTACATCATCATTTATTCACCTTCGCAAAAAGCAAAGTTTTAACCGAAATTTAAAAAACATTTGAAATGCTGTAAAATTTATTCAAACTATAAAATAAATCTTTATAAATTTAATTTTTCTCGACAACTTAAAGTAGAGTTGTTTGAATTTTCATTAAAAATCCACCATTCAATTTCAAAAAAATATTTCAATAATAAAAATTTTAAAAATAATTCATGCAATATTTCTACATATTAAAAGTTTATATGCATTTTTTACTGTGTTGTGTTTGTGTGTTTACGTTTTTTTACTTCTTTCTCAATTTCTACTCCAAACACCACTAAGATACATTTTTCTATAGTAGTGATTAGTGTGTACAGCAATTGGTCTCATTCAATTGACTCACCAATTTAATAAATTTCATTTTTCTAGAATTTTATTTTAGCCATTTTTGAAATGACTTTCAGATAATATGTATAATTTTAAGTAAATTTTAAGACTTGAATTTATATATATATATATATATATATATATATATATATATATATATATATATATATATATATATATATATATATATATATATATAAATGAATTCATTATTCAAGTTCTTAAATGTTGCTTTTAGTCAACATCTGTATTATAAATTATTTTTAATTAATTTTCAGGATTTTAGGAATTTGATGAAATTTATTTTATAATTATTGTGATATAATTTAAGTCAGATATATTTTTAATTATTATTAAATAATTAAATCAATCGCCAAAAATGTTTTTTTTAAAATATTTCTAAAACAAATATCAGAAATTCTAATGAATATTTAACTTAATTTTAACTCAAAAATATTTCTTACGATGATATTTCGTCATTTTCATGACAATTTAACGTAGTTTCTTTAAAAATACATTTAAAGACATTTTCAGCAATCTTTTTTTTAAATTGCCTAAAATTAAGTTATTATAGAAACCTATCTCAGCGGTGCATTTCTATATATCGAAAGTTTGCATGTGCTTTTTAGTATGTGTTGTGTTTGTGTGCAGTATTTAATTTTTTTACCACTTTTAAATGTTCGATAGTGTAAGGCGTATCTCATTGCACTATCAATGAGAACATCAGCGTGAAATCAAAGTAAGTATGTATGTTTCTATAATGTAAGATTATTGATTTTTTTCTTATATTATAGGAAACGTATCTGAGTGGTTTCTGGTGTATAATAAATGTTATTATTCGTGAAACGCTAAAATTCAACACATGGGTAAGTTTATGTGTTTCCATAATATTATTAATAATATTATTTATTAATTTTTTATAATATAGAAGTTATTATTCCTTGTAAAACGGTTTAATATAATAAAAAAATTAAATATGTTTTATTTTCTAAACTAAATTTTAAATTAAATTCAAAGCGATCTTAATCGTTGTCCGCATTGATGCTAATGAATTTATAAATGAAATAAAAAAATGCTCATCAGATTTTTTGTAATTTCTTTTTATATTTTCACCGCAAAGTAACTGATAAAAAAAATTTTATTTTTAATTAAAAAATATTTTGTCAATCAATAATGTTGTTTATCGAGATAAAAATCAAATTATTATAAACAATAAAATTTCAGAAATAATTTTATTAGAGAATTGTAACGATACTGGGAATGGGATATTATCCCTTTTAATCAGTTATGGACACCCTCGGTCCATTTTCATAGCCTATTGATATTTGACCCATTGTCACAGTGAAATTATCAGAAAATCAATTGTCTCACTATCTGGATCTCAAATAATTTATAGAAAATAAAATAAAGATATTATATAATAAATAAAATATTTATTGAATACGCTATTCAATACAGTTTCTATCACCACAAAAACAACAAAAACAATAAAACGACACATTGTCTGTTTGTTTTAATGAAATATGTTAGTTTTGTTTCAAATTGGTTCATTACATCTGCGGGTGAGAATAATTGAATATAATAATTATTTATGATATTTTATTGAAAATGTTACTAAACGATAGCGTAACCGGAAGTTGCAGTTCTACGCGTTATGTTCATTATGGGAATAGCGTGAATCCATTTTAATTTCGGTTTAGATTCTTTGACTTTAAATATCAATTAATAAACATCCAATAATATATTAAAGTTACAATTTTAAAATGTGTAAATTTAAAATAATAGAGGTTGCAAAATACCATAAATTTCAATTACCGGTATTTGGTATTGGTCTTTTCATTAATACTGGTATTTGTCGAAAACAAAAATGTTTATGCCATATTGACAACTTAGAACAGTCTTTTCCATAGTGGGCTTCAGATGTGGAAAACGTCAGCAATTATCAACTATTCCACTTGTATTTTTTAAATATAATATACTTATTCACGACTAAATATAACAATATGCACACAACAATTTCATAAACCGTTATTTTTACATACTGGCAATACTGATTATCAAAGTTTGACAGCTACTTCAATGATGCAGGAAAGGTATATGACTTTGTAAAATACTACGGTGGGGCATGGTATAAAAAAGGTCGGAAAACATTGACTTAGAATGTTTTGCAAGTCGAAAACAAAAAAAGGTATATTTTTAGAAATTAAAATAATAAATAATATGCGAAATATAGATAACAATAAAACTTTATTTAAAAGACATATTATAATAATGACGATTTCTTTTAGTCACTAAGTTCACTTCAGAAATTTTTTTTTCTAATTAACTGAAAAAAGCAATCGAAAAGTTAGTAATTAAATAAAAAAATTCATTTCCCATGGATTATTACATGTAAAATTTGACGGCTGGCCACAGGTTTAACACCTGTGATTTAAATTTATAAATAAATATATTAATTTGTAACCGCATTTTTTTGCTTTTACATATATTGGAAAATAAATACAAAATTTATTGCAGAAAAATTTGAATATAAGTACAATATAATGAGAAAAATTTCGATATTTTATGTAACATTTTAAATGAACTATATTCATGTGAAAATTAATTACTCCATTTTTGCATTTTATTTTTCTGATTCTAAAAATATTTGTATTTTAAATCACAATATTGGTACTACCAATAATCATTTTGCGCCCAATACCGGTAATACCAGTATTGCAATACATACTTTATTCGAATAATTTAGGGTTTTCACAATATTTTATTGATAAGGACTATCTTATAGTGGAAATTATTTTCATTAAATACATTATTCGCAGCAAAAGGCTTATATTATCACTTTATTGATTTTATTGAATGGTAATGCTAAATAATTTAAGTCTACTTGCCTAAAAATATATTCAAAAAGCTGATTGCGTAATAATTGGTATTATTCGAACAATCGATTTAAATGGCGAATTTTTTAATTTAATAATAATGATTATTATGCGTGCCAGCATTTATACTTATTATACTTTTACTATATAATGGTATTTGTTACTTATAATACAATATATATTTTATTTGTAAATCAGTTGTTTAAATATCCCTAACAGCAATATTTATTTTATTCCCTAGACCTTCGATGTTTGAATTACACTTTGTAAATTTGAACTCATTTGAAGTAAATTGGTAGAAATTATCCTTTGCGGATATTCAAATACGATATAGAATGATGGGAAACATTTTAACACGTTGACTGACATATGCCCCGCCCGCAGTACACAGTACATTTTTATACATATGCCACGTGTAGCGCCAGCGGTACATACATAATACTACTGAATAATCATGTTTTTCTTGTGGTAGTGGGCTTAAACTGTTTATTTATATACAGTGGTACCTTGATAAAAGTAAATTAAGGTTTTTTTGTTATGGTTTACATCTACATTTAGAGGTATAGCTGGTGGCAGTCAACGTAAAATAAATATTTGAAAATGGTAGAAAATATATATCGATTTATATCTGCAAACTCTTTTAATAAATGAGTAAATATATATATATATATATATATATATATATATATATATATATATATATATATATATATATATATATATATATATATATATATATATATATATATATATATATATATAAAATATACTATAAAATCGCTTATGCAATATTTTTGACTATGCAAAGCTAGATAGATTTTACCTACTAAAACAAATTAAAAAAGTTAAAATAAACGGTCAAAATAAGAATATCGTTTAAGTGATGTTTGAGTAGTATTTTTAATATTATTATTTGTAGAAAGCATATTCTATTTAACAGTTAGCATAATATATTACTGTTGGCATTTGAAGAATGTGTTCTGTAAATATTCTTTGGTTGCTGATAGATTTGTCATCACTTCTTCCCTAAACGCCTTCACGGCTATTTTACTTTCTACCATCCGTGTACCCATGGAAACAACTATAAGCAGATGAACTCATTTTCTAGAACTACTCATTGCATTTTCACTTTTGGGTTCATGACTGCCGATAAAAAGTCTAACTTTAATTTCTGCGATTATTGCTCTTTCTTTATTGTCCTCATTGTTTGATGTTAATTTACAATACCTCTGAATATTTGAGGAGGTATCTGTAATTATTTATTTTGTTTACAATTTATTCCTGGATCTATTAGTAATAGTTACGGGCTGAATATTTTTCTCATTGTGAGCATATGTGGGACTAAAAGGATAGAAAATCCGATTACTAGAAGCAGGATATTATGTCAGGCATGTGTCCATGCACGCTTTTATGTAATCACCTGGTTTTACACATCATATATGATTACATAATCATCGGGTTTTATATAGTACACTCAAATATTAGTATTTTATTTTAATGAAGTCGTGATGGGCACACTGTTATATACTATTAAAGATTTCAGGTCAATGCACAATATACAGTGTAGCGGATGGAGACAGAATGTTTTTGCTAACTGGGTTGACTGAATTACACCACAATATTTTGATCTTACCTTAATCCATGCAATGTCTATTCCGCCAATCTTTTGTTGACAGTTGCGAACAGCATTGATATTTAGATCCCGAGGCGGAAACACACCATAACAGGTCACTCGACTCGGTACCAAATACAAGGCAATTTTTAACCCTGTAAATAAAAAATATAATATAAATTAAATTATATTAAACTCATTATAAAATAATAAATAAACTGTTTATAAAAAGCTGTGTAAAATATAACTAGAAAATAGTAATTATAAAATTTAAATAATAACAATTAAGCATAATAAGATAAATAATTAATATTATAAATTTTATAAAACACAAAAATATTATAACTGTATGCCATAAATATAATTTTGTAAACCCAGTTACAGGAACTCATACTCAAAAGGTTGAGAAAAGGAGTGGAAACAAGGTTGTGAGGCGAATTTCTAACCGAGTTTGTTTGGAAATGGAATCATAAGAACAGTCTTTTGGAAGATTTGCTTGATTTAATTAAAATATAATTTTAATAATTTTTAATTATTTTTTAGAATAAGATATAATTTATTGTTTATTATTATTGCTTTTTTATTATTATATGAAAATTTTTGGGCCCGTCTTTTTTTTCGCTGATCCCTACTTTTTGTTTTGAATCTTTCATATAATGGCTAAGACGTATATATCCGTTTGCGGCGCAAATCTCCTCCCGATGCGATGATGATTTATTGTTTGCGAAAAATTCAATATTATATTAACTGTAATTAATTATCTCAGTTTAATAAAGGCTTTTGAATAAAATTAAAAATTCAACTATTTAAACAAAATTAAACGAATAATTAATTTCACTATTAATTATGAAGCAATTGAAAGAGATTTTTCTCCATAAATCTAAATTTTGTTTTTTAGATAAAAAATGTTGTCTTGACAGCGATTAAAATTTCTCAGCAATCTACCTAAAACGACTAATTTATCAAATCTGAATTTAGTTAAACATCTCTCACTGACATGACTTTAATTTTCCCACTTTCTCTGTTTCTCCCCGCAAGTCGTCAACGGGCGCAGATTCTCCTTCATGTCGGCTACGAATTTAATCCTGTTTATTTATTCATTAGAAGTTTGAGAAATCGCAAACTTATTACCGAATCTCTAGCAGTTGAATTATTTTAATGAATAAAACATTTTTAATCTCCCAAATCTCCCAATATTATTCTAATTAGATCATTTAAACAGACTAAACTATTTTGTGTAATTTTAATCGAAAACAAAAATTTAATTAAAACGCTTAATTAATTAATTTTAATTTATGGAATTTTTTTAAACATCTAATTGACAGTATTTAGTCAGAATGATTAATTATTTCATTAACTCTTAATCTCATTTTATTAATTTAAAAACTTTTATTATTATTATTATTATTATTATTATTATTATTATTATTATTATTATTATTATTATTATTATTATTATTATTATTATTATTATTATTATTATTATTATTATTATTATTATTATTATTATTATTATTATTATTATTATTATTATTATTATTATTATTATTATTATTATTATTATTATTATTATTAATTAACATTGTTTGATGTTTCTTTTGAGCATTTTATAAATTGCTTTCATTTGATAAACTTGAAGGCGATGACATAATCCAAAATATATTAGCCATTTAATAATATTTAAACTTTTACAACCAATTTTCAGAGTTGGATCAAATTTAACTAATTAAAATCAAATTTAAATTTATCTACGAATTTAACATTTAAAATTTTATTATATTAATAAAAATATTTTAAATTACAACATATTTTAAAATTTACTGTAAAATTACACATTTAAATATTTTACAACTTCTTAATAATAAAATTTTATTTCTGATTTTAATAATTTAATTATTTACTATTTCAATTTATTTTAAACTATTTTAACAAAATATTTAAAAGATTATTTAAAAATATTGAAATAAAGTTGTTTAAATATTGTCATAAAAATACTGAGTTTTTGAAATTGATTAAATTAATTCTTATTAAAACGAATTAATATTAAACGTTTATTGCATCAAATGACATTTCAGTATAAATTATAGTTTCTCAAACTTACTTGTCCCACTATTCCCCTTTAAAAAATACACAAGTCCCTCTGTAAATTTAGCTTCTATAAATTAAATAAAAGAAAAATTTATTGAACATATTTTACAAAACAAATTTACATTTCAACTAACAAGTTCAAACCTGATAAATAAATAAAATAGATATTTTAATGTATTTTTATTATTGTGCAGGTTAAAATTTATATTATTAATTAAAAATTGTCATAAACTAAATGGATTTTCATACAAATTGGATGTATACACGCTTAAAATGAATCACACGCATTTGATATTAAAAAATAGGTGACAACAATCAGATTAGATATTGATTCGAGTGATTCGTCAAAAACGAATAGGTCTTTAAGGGTTTTAGAATATTTGATAAGGTTTAAAGATATTAGCACTTCACGGCCCCTTTTTTACTTCCCAAGGCTCCTCTACCTCTCCTAGGGCCAGCTTAGTTTTCGTAATTCCGTCCAAGACCACCAGGGGGCCGACGGCTCCAGTTTGGGAAGCACTGGTATAGATAGTGTTACCTTTGCAAGGTGACATTTAGAAAGCATATTCTTTCGCCTCATAACTTTTTTGTACTTCTTGAGGTATACAAATAACAAAAGAGATTCTAATTCTTAAACTTCTTGGATTTTTAAATTGTTTCGATAGGAAAATAGTTCAAAATCTTACTGCACCTGTCATGACCCAACATGTCAAGACAGAAAACATTAAGCGTTAGACATTTCATATAAAATTATAATTGTTTGAGTGCAAACTTAGAAAGAATGATAATAAACCCTTTTAGTCATTTCAGTTTCCCAATAAGTGGTCTTAGTAATATTTGCAAATATTCCTATGAAATTCGAAAACTTGGCCCACCACAATGCGTTAAGTTTTATTTACATTCATTACTTATAATGGGTCACAGTGCCGAAACGTAATAAGTTCAACATTGAAATATAACGGTGATTTTTATAATATTAATTTATATTAATAATCAAAGAAAAAAAACAAACAATATTATTTTTTCTTTTTAAAACAATAAAATATAAAATGTATAATTAACTAAACCAGTAAAAAAAATTGATATACTTTAAGAGTGGATACAGTGGCGTAGCTAGAGTACTTGGCGCCCGGGGGCAGGGATATTTTTGGCGCCCTGGGCTTACTATAAAAAATTTTTTGTGATATTAAAATAGACATATGTAAAAACGCCAAATATAAAATGCATATTAATAAATTCTAAAATAATATTTTAAAAAAATATAAAATATAAAATATAAAAATATAACAAAACTAGAAAAAAACTGGAAAACAGAAAAATAAAATCCCTTTTTCATCGTTTATTTTAAAAAATTTTCAATGCTTGGCTATATTTATATATTTTATATATATTGCGTTCAATCCGGCGCCCCAAAAATTTTGGCGCCCGGGGCAACTGTCACCCCTCGCCCCCACCTCACTACGCCACTAAGTGGATATAAAATAAGTTAAACTCAGTAGACAATTTTGAAATATATATATGCGGGTCTAGCCTGCGCGTTAGATGCGCGAAAATACGTTATGTCAAATTTCTACAAACAATTATTTCAAGATAACTTATGACAAAACTATTAAACGATGACAATCCTAGCGAGGCGAGGAAGGTTGGCAACGTTGGTACGTACTTAGGAACATTTGTTTGTTACTTATTATTGTAATTAGTATATTATAATTAATTATTTATCATTATATATATAGTTTAAAAATCTAAATTTATTTTGAAATTATTTTGTTTTTACCAATTAAATTGATGTTTAATTTAATTAATTTAAACAAATTAAATTCTTTTATTTTATTTAATATATTTTTAATTATTTACCACGATTATTTTCTTCGAGTCCGTCTCGTGAATTGGTCGGCTGGACTTTATCTAGACATAAAATACAAGAAATCCCCAGATTAAAATTAGAATTATTCCTTGATTGGGAATTAGAAAATTAGAAATAAACAGCTAAAATTTCAAACAAAACCAATTTTATCTTTGACAGAATCAATCACTCGTTTTAATTATTTTAATTGTTGACGACGAAAATTAAACCAATTCAATTAAATTCGGAAAGTGAAATGGAATATCTAAAATATTTCTGCTTCAAGTGAAGTAATATTTTTAAAAATATAAATAAAAATGTTAGCCGGTGCCTTTTGGAAATCGAGCTAAAGGTCTGGCCATTTCACTTTTTAAGACCCCATGTAGACTCTTATGTCAAACTATAACTATAATTTAGGATTTAGGATTTCCACAGAGAAATAAAAATGTAATTGCAGTTACCCTCAAGAAAACTTGTATTTCTTTGTACTTTCCTCTCACGAATTTGCTTAAGAGTTCTGTTAGACCTTAAAAATTTCCATTTCCATTATCACCTATGAGTTGGCAATAAACAATATAGCTAACCTCTACAAAGAATAAAGAAAGAATGGCATTTAGGATGTGATCTAGCATGGATTTCACACACAAAATTTATTTACCAACTTATTAGTTGACTATTAAAGTCCACGTGAACATGACTCCTGGGTCATGTAGTCCGTAAGACTTCCCTAATAGATGCAAGAACTAGATTTACTTCCAATTCCCTCAGTTCCTTATATTTAAGAATTAAATTCCCAACAATTTATTTAGAACTAATATTAAAAATCATATCCACTTACTGCAAACCTTACCAAATTTTTAATTAATTAATTTTGTTGTTCACCTTTGATATGTTTTTGTCATTTAGCATTTCAATTATTTTCATTTTGACTATAAATCAATGATTTTTCTTATCTAACACAAATTTCCAGAACTGCTTTTTTAAAACTTTGGATCATAAACTTTCAGTCAGTCATCTTATAAGCAAAAAACAATGAAGTATTAAGATTATGTCAAGTTATATAAAAATCTCTGAAATCGAATATTATCGTATATATACATATATTATAAGAACATTTTTCAATTTTCACTTCTGATCTCATTTTAATTGATGTTATATTTATTAGAATTTTTTTTGACTATGAATCCAGTAAAGACATTGATGTTTTTTTGTTGATATTCACGAATTTTCGGTACAACTTTTTTCAAGTATATATATATATATGTGTGTATGTGTGTGTATGTGTGTGCGTGTAAAATATTACAAATGAAAAAGAAATTTAGAGGTTTTATTATCTTATTAAGAAGTTTACATAATTATTTGGAGAGGATAATATATGAGGGTTACCCTACTTTAATATATATTTATTCAACAACTAGTTTGAATAATGATAGTATTTATTTAAATTATTTTGTCATAATTTTATTACGTCATTGTTTTATATTTATCTAAGCCCGGACATTTATGTGGCCCGGACACAATTTTAAACATCAAATCAATAATTGTCTATTTTAGAATTCATATTCGAATTAAGCATGTTTTTAATTTAAAAAATTGATTCTAAGTTTACTTAAATCGTAAAAAACGAGTTATATTTATTTAAATGAATTTATTGTAGCCCGTGATAGTATTTTTCCGAAAATTTGGCCCTTCGATTGATTTGGGTTGGCCACCACTGTTCTAAGCTAATGTTTCTCAGATTGGGATCACAGAGGAAACCTCACATTTGGAGATCATAGCAAACTCTAAAAGGGTCAAATAATGAAAACTTAATACCTAAATTATGACAAAAATTACAATTCAATTAATATATTATATCTCAAGAACATATTTATATGAACAATTGAAAGAATATTAATATAATAATATAATACACTCATACCTCGCTATAGCTGCTCTTTATACGGCTTTTCGCTATAACGGCCTACTTTAATTACGGCACTTTTTCGATTTACGGCCTAAAATGTTTCGTTATACGGCCAAAAATGTTATGAAGAACTGCAAAAAGAAGCAAGAACCAAGGCAAGACAAACAACGTTGGATAAATTTCTTATTTGATTCGTTATGCGGCGTTTCGCTTTGCGGCCAACTTTCCTGGAACGTATCTAGGCCGTAAAGCGAGGTATGAGTGTATTTGAAAAGTAATTGTAGGAATATTTTAAAATTAAAATTCAATTTTTAGGAAACTTACATTTTCACAATATTGCATTGTAACATTTTTATAAATTTGAAATAAACAAAATTTTCATAACTTAATAATGATATTTCATAATTTTAATAAATAATTAAATACAGTATGATTGAGTAATAAGTTTAGGAAAAAATTTTTACAAAAACTTCAGATTAGGTTGTTTGAAGAACAATTGTATTTATGAATATACTCGAACGTGTTGGAATTTTGACTTTAATGTTTGAAAGGGCAGAATTCACGTTTAAGTTAAAATGGAAAATTGCTAATAAACAGTTAAATTATATCTATCAGATTACATAAATTTTTATATATTAATAAATTAGATTAAACTTAAAACATATATTACTACTTATTTAAAAAATTAGAATAGCCTCGAAGATATTTGTTTAAATATTACGGAAAAAACAAAGTGTGTATTTAATAAATTTTTAGTTAATTGATTTGGTTTTTAATGGATACCGAAAATGAAATATGTTTCTAATAGTAATAATATTACTTTTGAAAATAGGACAATATAGGTTTAATAATATGTAGGTACTGATTATCTGAATTCAGTCACATATTATAACTATTTACATCAATAACGAGTAATAAGGCGCCCGCCCAATCTCCTATTACCCACCCGTCATGTAACAAAACTTGATTGAAAACATCTAAAATATTGATGAAATGTGGCAGTTACCGAAAAGTTTTGCTCAAGATTGAGTATGGGGTTGTAATCGCAAACTTCATATGAGCACTGAGTCCTTGAAAAAAATCTATCTTTGTAAAAAAAATGATGTATTTATTTATTAAAATTGTAACATTACTGTTTCATTATTTACAATAAATAAAACATTAAAAATAGTTTCAAATCTATTAACTTTGTTTTAATCAAACTCAAACCAATTAAAACAAAGTTGATTGATGAAAAACTGAAACCCTTTTTTAAAGTCCTTTTAGAGACAGAAATAAAACTTTTTGAGCATCCAAAACAAACGGAAGTCCACAAATAAAATCCAAAATAGATGAGATATATTATAACAGTCATCCGGTCAGTGGGCAAATCACACGATTTACTAAATCTAGCCACGGAAATGTATGGACGTTTTTGTTTAAATTGACTAATTTATTTGAATAAAATTCAGGAAACGGAAACCACAGTGAAATTAATGGGAATTTTTTAATTTAGTTTCGTCAATGTCGAAGGTATAATTTGGCCTTAAATGATTCCTTTTCTGGTCATCAAGTTTTCTGAAATAAATTTAAATCAGTTAGAAAAACATTTTTATTTTTTATTTTTGATGAAACATTTAGCGTCCTAAATTTATTTTTAGTAATATTTGATTGTATGATCTTAGGATGTAAAGCGCCCTGAGACCCATGCGGATCATTTTGTATATATGGATTGTTGTTGTTAAATTAAATAATTAATAAATTATTAAATTCGATAATTTTAAATTTCAACATTTTAAATTATTTTTCTAATTATTACAATTTAAAAAATAATTTATTATTTAAATTATAATTGGTGATTTTCAATTAATAATTATAAAATTTATATTTAATTATAAATTATTCTTATATTAATTAATTAAATTTTAAATTATTTATAAAATTAATTTCAATGTTAATAGCTTCTACTCCATTTTCGTGCAACAGGGGAGTCCCGCAAACCTCACCAAAATGAAATTAGACCCAAAAAAGTAGAAATAATTTCATAATTATATTAATACAATTTCGCATCGGTTTTCATACTCATCTAATATTTGTATGTTTGAAATTATTCATTTGTTATGGTCATTTTGGCGCAGGCAACTTTCTTTTGGTTAAAATTTGTTTTTTCAAATGTAAATATTTTGTCAGTAATGAGTTCAAATGTTTTTTTGATTATTAGGTTCATTAATTCAATGATCATACATAGTGATGGGTATGTCACATGTGCTAGGGATAGGATAGCAATTATTATTATTATTATTATTATTATTATTATTATTATTATTATTATTATTATTATTATTATTATTATTATTATTATTATTATTATTATTATTATTATTATTATTATTATTATTATTATTATTATTATTATTATTATTATTATTATTATTATTATTATTATTATTATTATTATTATTATTATTATTATTATTATTATTATTATTATTATTATTATTATTATTATTATTATTATTATTATTATTATTATTATTATTATTATTATTATTATTATTATTATTATTATTATTATTATTATTATTATTATTATTATTATTATTATTATTATTATTATTATTATTATTATTATTATTATTATTATTATTATTATTATTATTATTATTATTATTATTATTATTATTATTATTATTATTATTATTATTATTATTATTATTATTATTATTATTATTATTATTATTATTATTATTATTATTATTATTATTATTGTTATTATTATTATTATTATTATTATTATTATTATTATTATTCAAATTCACAAAAATTAAGAAAATTCATTTTCACTAAAAAACCAGTTTCAAAAAAACCTCAAATTTCGCAATTAAAAATTAAAATGCAATTTAAAAAATTTGTATAATTATATATATATATATATATATATATATATATATATGTCTCGTTATCGTGGGGCTCAATTGGGTGTTGTGAATTTTTAAATTAAAATATCGACAATTTAAATTTTTAAAATTTTTAATTTTTGAAAATCAATTAAATTAATAAAATTCCATAGATTAATTTTGGAGGTGCAAATCAATATAAAATATAATTCTCTATAAATCGACCTGAAATTCATTAGCAATTTCAAAAATAATAAATGTAAAATAAACAATCTGGAATTTTCAGAGATTTTTTTATAAAAAAATTTTATTTATTCTGCGAGTGCTATCGAATGCATCAAAGATGCAATCAATGTGCACTCGTAATGGGGATTTTAATTATTGTCATTTGTTTTACTGAATGCCGATTTTATAAATGGATTTCGCCGATGAATTACGCAGATATTGTAATTTGAATGTTAATTAAACCTATAAAAATAAATATTAAATTTTTAACGGGAATATAGAGAATAATTTTGTCGTTCTTTGCATCGTTTTCATTACTTTTTAAAGAATTTGTCTACTGAAAATATTTATATTCAGGAAAGAAAGAAGGAATGGATAGGAGGGCCAGCTGCCGGGGTATCTATCTACATAAATACATGTTCAATGAAATGAAATTATGGACATTTTATACCTATATATTGCTGTTATATATTATCTCATTGGTATTCAAATGAAAAAGTATTATTTTAGTTTTATATGTCAGGTAAACCAGTTTAAATTTTTAATTATTTATTATTTCTGTGCTATTTTTTGTGTTGTTGTATATTTTAGACATCCTTCAAATGGACCCTTTTTAAGGTTAGTATGGTCACTTTGAAACTTGGTATCTCATTTCTTAATTGTTGAAGACAAACGTAAAGAGTCCTGATAATATTTTATGAACTTTGAATAAACTTGATTTGGTGTTAAACTTTTTTTTCTAAAGAATTTCACAAGGCACAATCTTTATAAGCAGATATTTTGTACATCACACTCGTATGGAAATTGGTTTTAAAGAGGTTGACGCTCAAATAACTTAATTATTGTGTGTAATTTTAATTATGATTTTGATGAGTGTAAGTAGATTTGGAGGTAGGTATCCTTTGAATTTGACTGGATGCCACTAATAGACATGTGTGTATGCATGCAGTGTACGCGTTTTTCTGCTTATAGCAAATTGAATTCGGAAATGGTGTAAAACGAACTTCTTGTAGAATGACTTGCCATTTTATATCGATGCTTGTGACAGATGTGCCTAATCAAAAAAGATTTCTTGAAGTGTGGCTATCATTGATTGGGTCCGCAAAGACTTTTCAGATCAGCCTCGTATTATCAGTTTTAAAATTATCATAATTTATCACATATTCAAGTCATACAATAAAACAAACTCTGAATTTATTCTGTGTAAATTGTCATAACAGACTGTCTGATTCAATGGTATTCTTTTTTACTGTTTTTAGATGATAAAAAGATGCAATGAATTTTTATTATTTCTGATTTCCCATTCAGGAAACTAATTTATTTTAATAGACTAAATACAGAAACCTATTAATATGAACGCTGATGATTTTCCCTATTTCTGTTAGAGACTTCTCGTAGCCCTACTGTATATTGAGTGAAAACGACCTCATTATCGTAATATCCTTCCGTGACCCAGCAAGAAGTAGTCTATTTGAAGAAGTTGAATGCCTACAAACATAATTACTCTTCAACATTGTTACTAAAGTTAATTAGAAAATAATTTTTACAAAGTTTGTTTTGGCAATTACTTATCATTTGCTTTTAAAAGAAATTGATATTTTTTATTAAATTATTGTTTTAATCTTTACAGTCAATAGTATCACGTTTACAGAAAATAAGCCGTCTGCGCAAACATTTTTGAGCCCTTCTAAACATTTGCGATGTTTCTATGGTCGCAAGACCAAAAATTTGAGAAAGTCTGTGAAATTTTATTAATGGTAAAAATAATATTCCTAAATTCAATTTAGTAAATTGTCAAATAAATAAATTATTAATTATGAAAATTAATTTTTGAAGATTTTACTGATTTTAAAATTTAATTTATTTTCATTAGAATTATAGATCGAAAATTTATTTTCCTATACAGCACAAATTTTTGATCCAAAGGTGTAATAAAAATAAATAAAATATCGATAAAAAGCAAAGTCGAAATCCGTGAATTACTACATGTTAACTGGTTAACTATGCATCGCGTCTATGTGTGCGTTGATTATTGATTGTACAGTGGGGGTGCGCATACATACACGAGGTAATGTATTTGAATTTTTTTTGGATTTTTATATGTTGTTTTTTGGAGTTTGATTAGAAAATTTTCTGGAGGTTAGTTTTTGTTTTAAAAGGTTTTTTGGCAAATTTTGAAAATAAAGGTTTTTTCAAGTATTTTCTCTTGTTTTCGTTTAAATTTTTATGGGAATGTATAAGATGGCTTGAATTGATGATGATGAAACAACTACCTTTTCTCCGGAAATGGTAGTTTATGTTAAGTTGAATATGCAATGGAGGCTGTAGATCAGGGGTCGGCAACCTATGACCCGTGGGTCACCGAGTGACCTATTTGATAATTTCAAGTGACCCACTTTAGTTCCGAAAATTAAGTATAAGATATACAAACATTTTTTTGGATTTCAGTCATTAAAAGTAAATATGAAAGTCGGTTTTAAAGTCTTACAAAACATGGAGAAATGTTTACATTTATAATAAACCCCGATGAGATAGAAGAAAATATTATAAATTTGCAGTATTTTGAATATCTAAGTATTGACAGTTTTAGTTTGGAAATGATTGGTTTTCAAAGTTCAACATTATGGACGGATAAATTCAAGAAATTACGGAACGATTTGGAAAACACAGAAGATAATCATTTTCTCATGATATCAACATGTTGGGCATCACTTCCTACGAGGTTTTCATCATTAAAAAAATTGGCTTTGCCATTTTGTCAACATTTGGGTCTACTTATAAAAGTGAGCAAATATTTTCACAAATGAAATTTATTTTAAGCAAAAACAGGAGCAGGCTAACTATTGAAAATTCAGATGCTTGTGTTCGACTTAAAACGACTAACTATAAACCAGACTTGACTAAATTGACGTCACAAGTTCAACATCAGAGGAGCCATTGATATCGTAGAGAAAGTTTATAAATAAAGTTTATTCAACTATGTTTGTAATTACTTTCTTAATAAAATATATCTTATTATTTACTAAAATGCTGTTTTAATACGAAAATATCTCTGACCCAAACGTCTCTTTAATACTCGCATTTTGGTTAATTTTGACCCGCGGCCAAAAAAGGTTGCCGACCCCTGCTGTAGATCATGGTCGTACTATTTTCGGAATAATTATGAAGGATGATGAAACAATTGCCTCTGAAAGAATTTATAAAGATAACGAAGATATTTCATTTTCAGTGGCTAATATTTTGTCAGATCAAAGGAGATTAAACGCCTAACGTTATTTGCTAACTTGCAAGAGCCAATTCCAGTTGATCAATTAGTTATTTCTGTTATTTACGCTTATCTGATTGAATTTCCCTTAATTTTAATTGTTTTATGAGTATTTGTTTTCTAAAAACCTTTATGAAAATTTTGGTGTCGCGTTATATTCGGGCTAATACGGTATATATTAATGATATATTTAATGATAATAATTGAATAAGAATAGTAAGTCAATTTTTTCTTTTTTCTTACAACGTCTTATTGTTCCATTTGCATAGACCAAATAATATATTACATCCCAATATTATAGCCTCCACTTATTGGACCTGCAAAGTGTAATGCAAATATAATATTTGTACATCCTTCAACCATATGTAGAAAATTACGCCTACTTCATTTGCCTATATATGTGAATATGTCTTACATTTTTCCTGAAATTAGCATAATTACCTTGCCTTACTGTCTCATTATTCACTAATCATACCCGAAATCCTCATTAATTTCAATATAATTTGTCCTAATTTTGCAGATGGCATTGAGAAGGAAATTTTGGTTTTTTAATCAAAAACTGTATTTTTAATTTATTTCTTTATTTTCAAGGATATTCTGAGTAGGAAAATGTTAAATAATTGTAAAAATATTAATTTAATCAGATATAATTGATATACCGTATTACTTCGAATATAAGCCGCACTTTTTATTTACATTTTTAATGTGCAAAATTAGGGTGCGGCTTATATTCGATGTAATAAGCAATTTATAAAGATTTAGTAAAAAGAGAGCTTGAAGACTATAAATCAATAGGCAGTGCCGACAATTCGTGAGTATCAACAAACATCGATATATTACTGATTTATAGTCTTCGAGCTCTCTTTTTAATAAATTCAATGGTAAAAATAATCAGTGGTGAAATTGGAAAAAAAAGTTCTTGTAATTTATCAAAAGTCGAATTCGAGAAATAAAAACAATATTATATCTGTTTCCTCTTTTTCTTAGGAGGGTTAAAGCCTTTGTAGGTTAAATAAGAAAATTATGTAAATATTATTACAAAATAAAGTTCGTTTTTTTAACACCTTTCTATTAAAGCATTTTTATTTTTACTTTATTCTATTTAAAATACCGATCATAAAACCTTAGTGCGGCTTATATTCGAAGTAATACGGTAATTTGCAAAATTTTGTAACGTCCTAATTTACTAATTTTCAAATTTTGTTTAATTAAACTGTAATTTTTATCAGTTAAATTTTATTTCAATAATTTATTCTGAATAAGCTAATTACAGAAACACAAATTAACAGAAAGAAGAAAAAATTGGGACGAGAAAAATTTGTGACGAAAAGAGAGAAAATTTGTTAGAAAGAAATTTGTGAGAAATTTGAATTTAAAATAATGTTCAGATTTAGGGAACAGTCGAAAGAAACTTGCGTATTGAATTGGTGGGTCAGAAATAGTTGAGAAACTCAAGTCAAGTTAAAAGTAACCAGATCAATTTTGCGAATTTCCAATTACCGGTAGTAGTCAAGCAGTCCTGTTCTGAGAGCATTGCTATTATTGTGCTATTCTTCCCGGAGGGTTGTAATAAGTATTTGAAACATTTGAGGTGTTTTTGAAAATTGTTATCGTTGAATTCGTTGTAATCAATTGTGATAATCAATAAAGTTTTACGTTGTTGGGATTTTTCATTGTTGTTATTAAATAACACGCTAGGGGTCAGATAAGTAATTAACAATTATCGACCAACTACAATAAACACAACAATAATGAAAAGAAAAATCCTCGAAAAGTTAGTATTTTATGTTTTTCATATATTTTTATATTGTAATGATTTATTTCAATTTTTCTTTACATTTTACTGATATTCATGGTATTTTTACTTTGTGAACTTCATAAGCCTAACATTTCAATGTCAATATATGTTTTTTTGTTTGTCCTAACTAATTATAATTTACTTTATTTTAGATAATATAAAAAATAGAATTTTTTTTAAAAATTCCCAATGAAGATAATTTGAACATAGTAGCAAATTAAATGAAAAAAGCAATTCTTTTCAGCATGATTCTTTTTTTATTCTTAGTGGAAACTTAAATCAATATTCAATTAATTATACTACTTACTAGTTGTTGAAAAATTACAATTCTGTTCAAGTTTTATAATCTAAGGTAGTTAATAAACAAAATTCGTCATTATAAATTAATAAAACTAAATATATAAAAATTTATATATAACATTATAATTATTATTATTATTATTATTATTATTATTATTATTATTATTATTATTATTATTATTATTATTATTATTATTATTATTATTATTATTATTATTATTATTATTATTATTATTATTATTATTATTATCATTATTATTATCGTCATCATTATTATTATCGTCATCATTATTAACCATTAATTAACAAAATATTATATCATATAAAGGAAATTATTTTGATATTTGTATCAAATCATAATCACCCCCCCCCTCATAAGTGAGAAACTCTCAATTTCCTGTTTATTGGCATTCATTGTGAATGCTGTGAAAAATCAACAAAACAATCTCTATTAATCCATTAATAGAATTTCGAACGAATGACAAATAATATTGAAATAAAAATAATTGTTCAAATTGAGAGCGAGAGAATTCGATAGTTTAAACAAACATTTCAGTTTTCAATAAAACATTCCATTTCCTAATCTAAATAAAGTATTCTTTTGTCGATTGAAATAGTTGTCTTGTTTGAACGGATTTGAATAATATGTTGCGTATATAATCTACGTATCATATAGGATAACAACAATAAGCAATTCTCATAATAAACAGACAGCCAAAGATCAACACTAAAGAAGAAATCAATGAAATCATGAATTGATCTGTTGTCATTGACTTGAGAATAACTGACAATATACAAAGAAATTATAAAAAAATAAGAATAAATTAAAAAGTAATAATTAGAATAATATAGAAAAAAATTTTAAAAAATAGGGTTTGAAAATCAAAATTGACACATTTATTGAAATATTTAAATAGCATATATAAGTAGTTATTGGAGGCTTTATTTAAAATATTTTCAAATATTTTATTAGGCTTCTAGAAGCTAATTATAGAAGCTGTAAAAAATTTAAAAATTTTAGTTTGTGTCATTTTGAAATTTTAAATGTAAAAATTATAAAAAAATTTTAAAAGTTTTTAGTAAAACAATTCATTATATTTACAACCAATGAGAATTAAGAGAAAGGAAATAAAAGAAAGATTGAAGGGTATTTTGAAGAAGAACATTGCTAAATTCCAGGAGATTGACAAGGACTATCGTATAGTCGAAAATTCTTTCATTAAATACATTATTTGCAGCAAAAGGCTTAAATTATCATTTTATTGTTTTAAATAATAAATGCTGCTACCAAGCAATCATCATTTTATACTTTCAAAAGGCCTGAGCCGGGCAAAATACTTGGAAATACGGAATTTAGCTAGAATCAACGAGAAAATTGCGAAATTATACTGCCAAATAAATTTCCTTCGCCGATGTAAGGAAATAAAGATCTTTCCAACAACAATTGATAACATCCACTTACCTCAGATTCTCAACAAAGATCAAAACATCAAGAGAAATAAAAACATCAAAGATTATATTTTAACAAATTTAATTAGAAGTATGTACGGAGAAACTCATCGGGAACAAAAGAATCAAGAAAACATTTTGAAAACGTATTTGAATAACCACCCAAAAGAATTGATCTACGAGGTACAAAGACAATCCCTTCCTGACAGCAGAAGCACATTATTCCTTGCGATTTGACAAAAGAATCAAACACCTTTTGAGAAAAAAGGAGCTCAAAGCAGGCCTTGTTAAGAACAATGAAACACTGGACGGAAACGAAAGCATTACAGTGAACAAAGAACTAGTAAACGACCTCACAAATTGTCTATCCAAAGGTGAAAAAGGATTACTTTCACTAGGACCAAAGTTCAGTATAAACAGAGAAATAGATGAAGCAGCCATCCTCAATTTCAAAACAGCTCTTGTCGCATTGCGTACCAGATCAAATGGAACAATACAATACCGCATGAAAATGAAAATAGCGAAAACCAGCTCCCAGTATACATAAACACAGATAAACTCTATCAACCAAATCCTGATGCAGAATTAGATTCAACACTCTCAAAGGTCTGTCACAAAATCATGGAGTTAGTTGAGAAGGAAAGAAGAAAACCATATCTCTCAAACCTAACGAAAGACGAACAGGCAATATTAAAATCCCTTAAAAGAAACCGTACGTTTACTTACCAAGTGACAAGGGGGAGAATTTGCATTATAGAGAAGAACACCTCGGCAACATCGAAACATACAAGAAAGTCAGCCGCATGTCACCAAACACCATCGAAATGAAGATCAACAAAGTATGGAAAGCCATAGCTTTGGAAATGAGGCTCAACAACAGAATAACCAACAGCTTCGTCACAAAAAATTCTGATCTTCCTAACTTCTACCACCTAATTAAAACTCACAAAGAGGGTCCTGTATCAAATTAGACCTATAGTGTCCAACAAAAATGGACCAACAACTAAAACAAGTGGGCTCCTTGCAAAGATCTTGAAACCTTTATTGGACACGATACCACACCATCTTCAAAGCAGCGATTGCCTCATGACAAGACTAAATAATAACATGACTTGTCATAGAGAATTCCAATACCCATTTAGTCTTGATGTCGTATCACTATACACATCTATCGAACCAACAGAGGCTATTCAATGTTTAGAAAAGAAATTAAGAGAAAGCAACTTGTTAATAAAGGAAATGAATATCGAGAATATCACCAAACTACTTACTGTTATCCTCGAGAACACCTATTTTACCTTTGAACAAAATATCTATAAACAAGTTAAAGGTCTGCCTATGGGTTCTAGCATATCAGGACTGCTAGCAATCATCTTATGGATAACCTCGAACGACAGACACTGAGGACCATACAACCCATCGGTTTCTATGCAAGATATGTAGATGATATCTTCATCTTGACCAAAAACAGAAAAGAAGCGGAGGAAATATTTCATTCATTCAATGCGGCTCATCAAGATATTAAGTTCGAAATCGAATATCCGGAAGAAGATGGATCCCTCAATTTATTGGATTTGAGAATCAAAATAGAAGAAAATACTCCAACATACGGGTTCTACAGAAAACCAGCTCGCAAAGAAATATTTATGCACCAAAGATCAGCGCTTCCATACTTACAGAAAGTACATGTCATAAGAAACGAGAAACGAAGAATAGCCAATCGATGCACGGAGAAAAACGAAAACTTTAAAGAGCAATCAAATTTCAATAAAATCCTACACCGAAACGGATACCAAGGTGAGGACATTGAAAAAATGAATTCTACCCCAAGAAGATCTAGGGAATTAACACAAAAGAATCAGAAATATTTCTATCTGAATATCCCATTCATCAGTGACATCAGTGACTTCAAGATCCTGAAAGAACTTAAACGTACCGGTCTTCCAATTCGGATAGCACATAAATCTTGGACATTGAGAAGGGCTCTGGCAGGCAACATAAATAGAGAAAACAATTGCACAATGAAAAACTGCCAGACACCGAAAGATATGTGCTTTAGAAAAAATCATCGTCTATTGCATCACGTGCAATGTATGCAATGAAATCTACATTGGAAGTACCCTCAGGACATTGCACCAAAGAGTTAAAGAACATCTAGATCCTGGTGGAACATCCTCGTTGGGCAGACATCTCCGGCAGTGTCAGCCAACAGAGGAAAGAAAAAATATTTCAATAGAAATCATAGCTAATGGAAACATCCAAAAGAAAAATGTCAGAATCAAAGAAGCAATTCTCATAATAAACAGACAGCCAAAGATCAACACTAAAGAAGAAATCAATGAAATCATGAATTTGATCTGTTGTCATTGACTTTGAGAATAACTGACAATATACAAAGAAATTATAAAAAAAATAAGAATAAATTAAAAAGTAATAATTAGAATAATATAGAAAAAAATTTTAAAAAATAGGGTTTGAAAATCAAAATTGACACATTTATTGAAATATTTAAATAGCATATATAAGTGGTTATTGGAGGCTTTATTTAAAATATTTTCAAATATTTTATTAGGCTTCTAGAAGCTAATTATAGAAGCTGTAAAAAATTTAAAAATTTTAGTTTGTGTCATTTTGAAATTTTAAATGTAAAAATTATAAAAAAATTTTAAAAGTTTTTAGTAAAACAATTCATTATTTTACAACCAATGAGAATTAAGAGAAAGGAAATAAAAGAAAGATAATAATAATAATAATAATAATAATAATAATAATAATAATAATAATAATAATAATAATAATAATAATAATAATAATAATAATAATAATAATAATAATAATAATAATAATAATAACTGAATATCTGATATATAGTTATATCAGACCTTAATGACTTTCCGGTCCAATGCAAATTTTATTCTAAAATTGTGAAAGAAACAAAATATTTCCAGTAAAACAATTCCGACAGTCTTATTTGTTTACATTGCAACTTGACTCCAATGTTAACAATGCCATTTCATTGTAGATTTTTTTGTTTTTTTCGAAATATAATTAATTTTATATATTTTTATTTGTGGTTCTCAATGTTATACAAGTTGTATGGAGGCCTCGGTATTTCATTTACATAGAATGTATGAATATGCTTTAATCCAGTATTTTACACTTGACTTGACTTTTCATGTCATATTTTGTACCGCATAAATCTTGATGCATTGTAATAAAATTTACCCAGAAATTTGCAGGCGCTAGTCTAAATGAAAAGGATTTTAATTCTTTAAAATTTCAAGGGAAAAAGAATTCGGCTTTTAGTCAACGGTTATTTTCAAAACAGGTATGGACCTCTAAAGATAGCATTTATTGAATGTTATACTCTGTGCAGAAAGAATATAAAGGTTTTCAAAGGATTCCATCTGAACTTTGTAGAATAATCATTTGGAAGCGGCTGTCAAGGTTTGTTCTTGGTATCAAAAGGGCGTTGAATAACTAACAAAAATATAAGAAAACAACTAAAATATAGAAAATTTACTTATATTTGTAATACGCTAGGCCTGTCTGATACTTGGCCTACTGATATTGCAGTAACTCTTTAAGTCTCTCCAAATCCTTGAGCTCATTGTTTCTCCATCATCATCAAATAAGATCTATTGGGCCTTTCATACCGCTGGTCTGGTTATACAGGAAAAGTAATTTTTATATACTTTAATAAAAAAAGAAGAATATAATAGAAAATTAAAACGGAAACTTGAACAAATAAATAAATTACTTTCATCACTTGAATATATAATCACCTCATCATATTTGTATGGTAGTGCTTCCTCAGGAAGTTCAGTAATTAAACACTGTGACGTCTTGTATAATGCTTTGTACAGTTCTCGGACATACAAAATTTCAGGTCACATTGGGATTTGAATGCGCGTTGTCAGTCGTTATCATTTACTAGCAAAGATTTTCCAGTTTACTGGAAAGTTCAAGTCCTTCCGGAATTAAATTTGCAATAAGTGAGACTGGTTCTTTTTCTGGTTCACTGTCTTCGGCAGGATCTTCGATAGTACCTAAAACCATACTTTCCGAAATGTCATTATCACTTAAGGCTTCGTCCACAAGCAATTCTTGAACATCGCTTTCCCCAATTGTATCAAAACCTTCACCACAAATTTCTTTGACCAGTGAAATAATTTCTAATGAGATGGTTGTTATTTGATTTGATTCATTTCTTTTTAATACGCATTCAGGTCAAGCTACTTTCTAACATGGATTTAGTGTTTGTGGTTTTACTTCAGCAATTTCAAGGTAGAGCATCACGGCTCAAAGTTGGGCACCGCGCTTCAGAGATTGGGCACGTCAGCAATTATCAACTATTCCACACACACACATATATATATATATATATATATATATATATATATATATATATATATATATATATATATATATATATATATATATATATTGACTTTGCCATTTTGGGTTAGGGTTAAATATATATTTAATATAATATGCTCATTCACGACTAAATATAACAACATGCATACAACAATTTTATCGACCGTTATTTTTGTATACTGGCAATGCTGGTTATCGAAGTTTGACAGCTACTTCAAAGGGGCCGGTGGAGCAGATGACTTTTGAAAATACTACGGCGGGGCATGGTATAAAGAGGTTGGGAAACAATGGTTTATACAGTCCAAAATATTAAATTTTTTCCTAACTTCAGTAACTGTGATTGTTTCATATTCTAGTTTATTAAAAATGAATTGAAAAGTAAACTTTATATAATGTAAACTTATTGATTTATTTAACATTGTAAATGTGTCTATTCATTGAAAACTGTTGTTGCACCGCATTATTTCAAAATCGCATAAAAAAAGGAATTGAGTGTATTTTAAATTAATCAAAAATATGAAAATATTATCAAATATTTGAGATCAATCAAGATTACGAATGTGTATTTTATTTATTATCTCATTCTATAAAAACCTGAATTGTATAATGCTTAATCCGAATGAATGCTTTGTTATTTGTTAAGCTGTAAATTAAGTTTCCCCGGTAGTTTATTACAAGACAATGTAGATAAACCAAATTTAGAAATCTTGATCAACCATTGATACATGATACTTATTGGGAAACTGAATCGAAAACTTACGAGTGTTTTCATCAATTCAAAATCGTGCAAAGGATTTTCAAAGCAAAATAAGGTAGAATCAAGGTTTTACACTCATAATTACAAACTTTCATTTTTTATTATAAGAATTTTTTTTCAATTTCACCACTGATTCTTTTTCCATTATAATTATTAAAAAGAGCGCTTGAAGACTATAATTCAGTAATATATCGATGTTTTTGATATTCACGAATTTTCGGCACTGCCTTTTTCAAGTGAATTTGCTGCGATATTGTTATTGATTTATAATCTTCAAGGTCTTTTTAATTTAATTTTTTATTTTATATTCATATTCGTATTTAAAATTTGGATTTATCATATTATTATTATTATTATTATTATTATTATTATTATTATTATTATTATTATTATTATTATTATTATTATTATTATTATTATTATTATTATTATTATTATTATTATTATTATTATTATTATTATTATTATTATTATTATTATTATTATTATTATTATTATTATTATTATTATTATTATTATTATTATATTATTATTATTATTATTATTATTATTATTCAGTTACTAATATGAATTATATTGTATTTTCATTGATTTATTTTTATCAATTTTCCATTAATTGCCTCTATTTATTCAAGTTGCCATGGAATTGCACTGTCATTGTTATTGATTTTGAAGATTTTTAATGTGTTTTCAATTGTTTAGCTGGTGTCACATTTGGAGCGATTATCAAATGACAAATTTCGTTATTTTTTTAAAGGATTTTTGTATAAATAAAAAATAGCTTATAATTATAATATTGCAAATCTGCAGAAAATAAGAGCCCAAATTGTGAAATTTGATAAGGAATTGTTTCCAAGATTTTCCTTAGCCGTTAAAACAAAAATAAGGAGGCTATTCGGAACTGAGTGATTATGTTGAGTTTATATAGATTATTATTAATTCTCACTCATTTTGTTATAAACAAGACCCAGGAAAATATTGGAACTTCTTCAAATCACAAATTTCATTATTCTGATCCTCATTCCTTGAAAATGCAATTTCATAATAATTACTTTTTTTGTCAAAATACAATCTGGGTAAGTGTTCCTATGGAGAGTCGCCCATTTTTATTTGAATTTAACTGGCATAATTAATTTAATTTAATTTAATTTTTTCTTTATCAATTGTTTTGACAAATTGACAATAAACCTTTATTATTTGCTGGTTTTATTACGAAACCTTGCAGTATAATTCCTATATAATTTTTTGTTTAACATTTTAAATTTTTCGCTTGTCAAATTTTGATATTGATTTTTATTTTACTGTGATTGTTGAGATAGACAAATTTTATATTAATTTATTAATTAGTTTGTATTTTTGTATTTGCCCATACTGAGAACCGAATTCCAATGAAACACGCAGTGCAACGTCCAATAAGAATGAAGAAAGCCAAATCAACTAGAAACTATCCTACCATTAGAAATCACATAAAATACCACATTGAAAACTTTATTCGTCTGAAAACCGAAAACATTTCATTATAATTTTAAATTTGCAACATTAAATGTGAATTTTAGCAATTATAAGATTAAAATCAAAAAAATGAATTTATTTAAAATTTAATTTTTAAATTATTTAAAATATTAAAATAAAAGATAAAAAATGGTTATTTATTGTCACGATGAAAATTAATGAAATATTAAAAGAAAACAGATCAAAAGGGAACAAAAAAAAGATTTTACTGATAAAAGTTAAAGTTTTGAGTGACATTAAAATTTTTTAAATTGTCATTTTATCGAATTTAAGAATTAAATATAAATTAAAATTTTATTTAATTCTACATAATTAGGAATTCCGAAAGGGATTTAACTCAGTATTTTCCCTTGATCGATTTGCCACGCAAAATCTTTCATCTCACGTAAGCACGAATTTAGGAAATAAGTTCGTGGAATTGTCATTGAAAAGGGCATGAGAGATGATAGAATTGGAGTGTTTTTAACAAATTTTTCGCATGAAATAATGGACCGAGAGTGATAAGTGAATTATCGGCTGACATGGGAAGGGTGACAGGTATAATAGTTTATATAAATGCATTTATAATTTATATATACACGAAGATAACTCAATATTCCCTAATTCACATTATTGCCTCCTGCCGAATCCCGTAATTGGGATTTCGACTTCCCATTGTTGATTATGATTATGATTATTATTATATTACTATTATATCACTATCATTATTATATTATTATTATATTATTATTATATTATTATTATTATATTATTATTATAATATTATTATAATTTTATTATCATTTTTGTCATTACAAAAAAATTTTAAATTAATATAAAATATAAATAATTTAACTTGTATATTTATTATTTGGGATAATGTTATTGTTGGTGAAAATTTTTTTGCGTTGAAACAATTTTTAAATTTTTAATTTTAAATTGAACTTTATTTTTTAAATTAATTTAAAAAATTTTTGTTTGTGTTTTTTTAAATTAAAATAATAATTTTAATATCATTAAAAAAATTTTTTTTATTTTCATAAAGAAGAAAAATTTGATTAAAATATATTTTTAATTTGATGCAATTTGATTACGATTATTATTTGTTAATTTGTTTGAATATTCTTATTTTCAATTAGTTGTTATTACTAGGATAGCCTGAAGAAGACTGTTAAACGGTCAAAATATATAGCAATGTTAGATTTTAATATACTTAGTTGGTGATTTTCAATTATTAAAACTTTGCCTTTTTTCTTCAATTAATTATTATTATTTTTATAAGAACTTTTTTCAATTTTCACCACTGATTTCTTTTCAATTGACATTGTATTTATTAAAAGAGCTTGACTATGAATTAGTAAATCAAAATCACTTGAAAAATTCGTCAATATCAAAGAAACATCGATATATTTACTGATTCATAGTCATTATTATTATTATTAGTAGTAGTAATAGTAGTAGTATGATATTATTATAACTTATTTGTATGCAGATCAAGTACCATCATTCACACAGATGTTACCACCAGGATTATGTATTTAAATTATTATTGTTTTTAATATTATTATTATATTATTATATCGTGATATTAAACAAGTGGAATTTTTTTTATTTTTAAAACGACAATAATTTTATAAAACAAAAGATTTAGAGATCGACCATGATAAATAATACATTTCTTAAACTGAAATGAAAAACATCACTTATAAAATATATTTATTGTAGGATAAAAATGGAAGAAATCGAGAGATTTTGCAAAATAAATTTACAATGTCTTCAATGAATTATTTAGCATATTTCCTCAAGTTGGGACTAGATTAAAGGAAAGTTAAGAAAATTGTTTGGTTGTCTGTAAGACAATATTTCTAATTCTGCGTAACCATTACAGAAGAAAAGTAGGGTAAGAAATAAAATAAATTTACAAAGTACTTTTATGTTGACATTTAATACTGATCAACGAAAATGGCCTAATACCTCTCCGTAACTATTACCCCCAGCATGTTCAATAAATGAAATCAAACGACTGGGCCTAGAAATTCTTAGCGACTGACTATTATTTTATAAAATGTATTTACAAATTTGGTGTCCTGTAACTGGAACATGGGTACTTTGACGTTTTGGTTAGGGAATATCTGTAAATGTTTGATATAAATATTTTAATTTACTTATAATTAAGGGGGAATCCAAAGATTATAAAGAAATATTATTTAAAAATTGATTTTACTCACAGTAAATTTTTTAATTTTTAGTCACCTTTGATTTGTCCTCTTTCGTTGATGATATTTCATTTACTTTTATTCTGATAAAAGATCAAAAATTAATTCAATGGAACACAAGTTTTCTGCTTTGTCTTTGTCAAGTGATATTTTGAGAATAAGTTCAAAAAAGAATTTATTTTTGATCTTTTGTTAGAATAAAAATAATGTACTCACACCTTGCGTCACAAACCGTATAAACTTGGTATTGTTCGACTTTTTAAAGTTCAATCTCTGATTTCTAGAAGAAAAGATTAGATATTTACCATGTACCGTATGTAGTTTGACCAAAATTTAACATTTATCCTCAAAATTATTACTTGTATAAAGTTAAGCTCTCAACTTTTTGCATAAAAATAGAGTTATATGGTATGTTTATTTATCAGATTATCTGACAATATTATTATTTTTTGTTGTTTTCCTTATTTTCAGTAAATTGTGAAACTCACAACATATTTCTGTCTATACTGAATGTTTTGCTCGATCCCAAATATGGTTAATTTATCGAATTTCGGAGAAATTTGTACTGCATCTTCAATCCCGCCTTGCATCATCGATTTAGCCAGTGATTTCAGTTGAGACTTTGGAAAGTGAGTTTTGGTTTTCAGTCTGACATCATTGATATTTGCCACTGTTAAACCTTAGGCAAATAACAAATTGTAAATCACTTTTCAAAATCTCAATTTTTCGATGTGCGGATACAATTTGAAGAGATATCGAAACGATTGCATTCCACAATCGAAAGATTCTTGATCGTAACTTTGAGATGTTTGTTTTAACAAAGGTATTAGTTTGAAGTCGAACTTGTTTAAGACTTTCAATGTTTATGAGTGGGTTTTTGGATACAATGATTTTTTTAATTTTTGTAATTTTTTTTCTGAATCTCAAGGGATTCTTTCAGGAAATCAAATCTGGATTGAAAAGACATTGAACCAAATTAATCTGCTCTTGATATTTTCATTAAAAATTTTAAAAATTTTCAGCGATTTTTTTTTTCTAAAAATTGTCTAAAATAAAGTTATTATAGAAACGTATCTCAGCGGTGCATTTCTACGAATCAAAAGTTTGTATGTGTTTTTAGTATGTGTTGCGCTTGTGTGAAGTTTTTAATTTTTCTTCCACTTTTAAGATTTCTATAGTATAAGATGTATCTCACTGAGCTATAAATGAGAACATCAACGTGAAATCAAAGTAAGTATGTATGTTTCTATAATGTAAGATTATTGATTTTTTCGTTATATTATAGGAAACGGTTCTCAGTGGTGTTTGGAGTACAATCGGTGATTATGTGAATATACAACAGGGGATGGTTTTGATCAAAATTATATGCTTGCACAAATGTGTTACAGATATAATCAAAAACAGGATGATATTCTATACTATTATCTTTCAGTGAACTAAATTTTTCATCGCTTTCTTCAATAGTTATAATATCAGACGATTCTGAGTTTAAACGAGCATTAATTAAAGTTTCATGTTCTGAGACAGATTTCTTCATTTCATCTTTATAAAATTTGACGCAAGCATCTAAAAATCTCGTAGTTGAATCAAAATGAACTTTTTTGGATCAGAAACTATATTTTTCTTTGCTTATCTTTGAATTATTCCATCATTTTATTTGCTCTATTTTTCTTCTATCCATAATTTGCCTTTTCAAATTAAGAATATTTTAATTTTCAAAACTTTATTATATTATTTTAACAAACAACCCCTTAGATTCANTGATATTTGCCACTGTTAAACCTTAGGCAAATAACAAATTGTAAATCACTTTTCAAAATCTCAATTTTTCGATGTGCGGATACAATTTGAAGAGATATCGAAACGATTGCATTCCACAATCGAAAGATTCTTGATCGTAACTTTGAGATGTTTGTTTTAACAAAGGTATTAGTTTGAAGTCGAACTTGTTTAAGACTTTCAATGTTTATGAGTGGGTTTTTGGATACAATGATTTTTTTAATTTTTGTAATTTTTTTTCTGAATCTCAAGGGATTCTTTCAGGAAATCAAATCTGGATTGAAAAGACATTGAACCAAATTAATCTGCTCTTGATATTTTCATTAAAAATTTTAAAAATTTTCAGCGATTTTTTTTTTCTAAAAATTGTCTAAAATAAAGTTATTATAGAAACGTATCTCAGCGGTGCATTTCTACGAATCAAAAGTTTGTATGTGTTTTTAGTATGTGTTGCGCTTGTGTGAAGTTTTTAATTTTTCTTCCACTTTTAAGATTTCTATAGTATAAGATGTATCTCACTGAGCTATAAATGAGAACATCAACGTGAAATCAAAGTAAGTATGTATGTTTCTATAATGTAAGATTATTGATTTTTTCGTTATATTATAGGAAACGGTTCTCAGTGGTGTTTGGAGTACAATCGGTGATTATGTGAATATACAACAGGGGATGGTTTTGATCAAAATTATATGCTTGCACAAATGTGTTACAGATATAATCAAAAACAGGATGATATTCTATACTATTATCTTTCAGTGAACTAAATTTTTCATCGCTTTCTTCAATAGTTATAATATCAGACGATTCTGAGTTTAAACGAGCATTAATTAAAGTTTCATGTTCTGAGACAGATTTCTTCATTTCATCTTTATAAAATTTGACGCAAGCATCTAAAAATCTCGTAGTTGAATCAAAATGAACTTTTTTGGATCAGAAACTATATTTTTCTTTGCTTATCTTTGAATTATTCCATCATTTTATTTGCTCTATTTTTCTTCTATCCATAATTTGCCTTTTCAAATTAAGAATATTTTAATTTCAAAACTTTATTATATTATTTTAACAAACAACCCTTTAGATTCACACTATAATTAAAATGTTATTTTATTTAAAATTTTAATTTTTAAATTTCTTTTTCAAAAAACCAATTAAATTTTAAACCTAAACCCAATTAAAATTAAAAATATTTCTAAATCTTATTTTAGTATTGTTAAATTGATCGGCACAGAATACATTTTAAGCGAGGTGACAATTAAATAATCCTGAGAATTTGAGATATTGATTGAGCCATTGATGTAAATTTCTGGTAAATTCTTCAAATATTTTCATAAGGTCCCAATTAAAAATCAAAATTTTGGCAATTAAGATCATGAGGCCGATTGAATAAATTCTTAAATTAATTCAATTAATAAGGTGCCCGAACACAGAGTTTCATTGAATAACATAAGAAAAAAATCAAGAATCTAATACTATAGAAACACACAAACTTAACTGGAAGTTGATTTTTATACTTTATGAAAATACACCACTTAATATTGAAATAGGGAAAGTTGTTGAAAAATAAATTAAACACACAGTAAAAATGCATACAAACTTTCAATATTTTTAAAAATATTATCTATATAAATTATATGAAAATAAAGTGACGGATAAAAATTTTGAATCCAATTCCAAGGACTCTGCTTTGTGCTTATATTAACCGAAAAGTTAATTTTAAAAATTGCTTAACTAAAATTCATTTGTAAAATGCATGATATTTAGTTGGTATACCATAAAACCCGGGGTAGCCAAAAGTTCCCCTGTAAATTTGGGCTCACAAAAGTATGTTTATATATCGAATTTTAAAAATCGGTCATCGTACTTTGAATTTTTCTCTAAAACACCTTTTTGGCTCAGACTCTTTGTTGTTCTATATATAGTAAATAAATTAACTTTTATTGTATTAAAACAAAATACTATTTGTATTTGTTATTATTAAAACAATCAAATTAAGAAATGTGTAATTAAGGAATTTCTTTTTGAGAAAATATAAATTTTTTAACTATCGGAAATTTCTACTTATAAATTTTTTATTAAGACTTATTCATAAATTCCTAAAGAACTTTTATTATCAGAATATGGGATCTATATTATATCAGTGGTTAATCATCCATAATGGAACTGATTTTAAATATGGAATAAAATTAATAGGAGCTTACGGACACGCGGGCAATAAAACACGAACTTCTCAGGAATATGTCAATTAAAATTAGAAGTGATGAAGCTGAGAATTTTCTCAATAAAGGTTTTGTTTAGAATTTAAAGTAATTTATATATGATCGTTTAAAAAAATAAAGTAATATTTATATATTGAATAGCGTAATATTTACATTTTATTAATAAT